>OY723392.1:16923336-17523336 GCA_963210295.1 Ophion ellenae
CTCTCAAAATGTTGGGATTCGATGTCGGGCCACCCTGTATATATTTTACGAAACTTTGACATATGTAGAGACGCGACAGAGTCTCGACGCGAAGGAAACTCATATTCAGTCGAACCTCGATATAACGAATCTCTAGGGAAGTTCGTTATGTCGAGTTTTTGTTATATCGGAGTCATGTTCCTTCAAATGTTCTTTAAAAAAAAATAATTCGTGAAAAAAATTTCGTTATGTCAAGGATTTCGTTATATCGAGGTTCAACTGTATATATGGAACTATGCATATATGTTTTCGTTGCCGTTTCATACACCGCGGATACGAGATTGTTCTATATAGATTATTACTACGTAGCACACGACGACACGGACCCCCGGTTGTGATATATCTGTCGAAAGGTTCTGCGCATCGCGTTCGCCGTCATGCGGTCAGACCGCCGGTTACAACTCGGCGAGCTTCCCTCTATTGCCGCTAGTCTCTGAGCGCCGAGCCATATTGCAACCGTTTGTTTTTGAGTCTCTATCTCTATCTCTCTCTCCCTCCCTCTCTCTTTAGCTGCGTCGACGCATTCTTTCTCCCTTCACTTCTCAACGCCACTGCTCTCCGAAGCTTCGCGTCATTCTTTATCGCTCGTCTGTTTCTCCTCGCCCCGCGCCTTCTCGTTCTTTATCGAAACTTCGCTTCCTGCCGTTCTTCCAGAACGAAAACGAGTATTAACTGGTTTTCACCGGATACGGTTCGCAACCGAAATTTTCGCCGCTTTTAAGTAGAGCACGGATACCGGTTATCGATAATATTTTTAAAAAACCGGAATCTCGGACCAAAATACTATACTATATGATAGTACTCGGACTATATGATAATTGAATTAAAACGTATTCTGCCTCGTTAAAGTGTTTACCTACCCTCGGAATTAAACCTATGCCTTCTTATTCTAGAGCTGAGCGCGCTACCCATTTGGCCATCCTAACACTTGTGTAAACTTTCTTATTTTCTTTCCTATCTTTATCAGTCTAATTCCATTCTAAAGAATGTCAATAATTTTATGTATGATGTTGAAGGTTGCATCATTGCGATGCAACAATAATTATGTTTTTACCGCTGATGGTTTTTTTGCCCATTTAGGGTCTTTGTACACGGTGTATTTTCTACGCGCAGACCACGCGATACAAACGCGATACACACTTGATCTATATGCGTTTTTCAGTCCAAAAAGCGTGACGATCATATGTGCGTCGCGTTTGTATCGCGTCGTCTGCGCGTAGAAAATACGCCGTGTGCAAAGGCCCTCAGGCTGTGAAAACAACTCACCCACATGTAATTTCGACAAAAATAGTAAATTCACTTTTATTCTTATTTATACATTATATACATTTATGTGCACGCACGCACGCATGCACGCACGCACGCACGCACGCACGCACGCACACACACACACATATTGATATATTGATATATTAATCAGTTATTTTAAGTTCTGCCATTAAGGGGTTACACCCACTTGCGATTTTGAAAAAATCGATTTTTTTTATTGCATTTTTTTGAAGTATAAGTATCTGAGAATATGTCCTGAAAATTTCAAGTCGATCCGAACAAAATTGACTGAGATATGAGCGTTGAAAGAGAAGAATCCGCGTTGAAAGAGCGTTGAAAGAGACACTTTAAACGCGTTTTTCTCAAAATGGCATTTCTGAAGTCGGTGACCAAGATTACTCGAACACTAATGAACCGATCTTCTTGAAATTTTGCAGGCTTATTTAATACATAAAAATGTAGTCTTTAATCGTTCGATTTTTTTTCGAAATAAATGGCCGTTTTATAGACAAAAAACGGCCGTTTTTTTCGTTAAAATCGAACCATTAACTTTCACTGTCCGCCATTTTGTGAAAAATGAATATTTTTTAAAATCCTTCGATTAAAGACTAGCTTATACTTATATTTGACTAAATCCATCCGCATTTTTTTCTTCAGATGATCCACTTCGCCGCAATGTTGGTCACCGCAAACCGTGTATATAAAAACATTATTTCATTGACGGCCATTTGCCACTAAACAATGTAATATTTTTCAATAAAAAAATTACTGAAAGTTCTTCAAGATGTGTTCTTTAAGATGGTATATTGATCGATTAAAAAAGTTTTCTTTAAAAAAATTCACGAAAAAGGCCTTTTTTTGCGCTACCAGTGGGGGTAACGCCTTAAGAACAGTTTGAATTATGTATTATTAAATAATATCGCTTCGAATAAGTTCGTTTGTAAATAAACAATTAGTCTTCAGGCTGCCCGATCAAAATTTTTAGTCGGCAACTAATTTATGCACGAGTGTGGAATCAGAAAGGACATTTTGTTCCGCGGCTTACGCCTGCAGTAAGGTGAGGTTATCTGTGAAACACGAAACTTCAGATGCCCTCTGTTTTTTGCGGTCAGTGTTTCAACAACCTCAATCTCGTTAATTAAAGTGACCATGCTGCTGTCTACCTGCCATAAGCTATGCCATTTGTTTGCATTCTGGTAGCTACTACTACGCTGACTTGCATAAAACTTTTTTATTTTAATTTTGCTAGTTTACTACTTATTTGATTTGCATAAAAGTCCCTATTTATTGTTTTATGTTGGGTTGGATATATTTAAGAACATATGTTTGGAAATGTATAATAAATGAAGAATTCAATGAAAGACGGTAATTTTGAATAAATACTGTGGTTTGACTCAGCTATACACTATTATTTCTACAACTTCCATCTTCACTTTCTAGCTTCTAACGTTTTTAATCCGGGTACCTCATGAATGTTGAAGGAGGCTGGCAATTTGGAGCCCGGAAAATTGTGAATTTCGGCAATTCTTGATGGTTACTCAATTGAGCGATTGGAAATTCCGTTTAGTGGCCTTTATTCTAGATATTCTAAGTATCTTTACACTTTTTCACAAGATTTTGTGAAAAAATGGCGGCGCTGAATCTGGACGAAACGAGTCGCCTTTGTCTGAGTGCCCTGCGGACGCAACGTTGCGTCGCCAATTCTTCACCGATTTACTTGAATTTTTTTTTAAACTCATAACATATTCCATCGAAGCATGTAGGGGATTTTTGAAATGTTTGAAACTTTTTCCGAAATAAATTATCGTCGGCGATTCTATTCTACCGAAAACATTTTTTTCGGCAATGCTTTTCTACCGAAAACATTTTTTTCGGCGATATTTTCTACCGAAAACATTGTTTTCGGCGACTCTTCTTCCGAAAACATTTTTTCAAACATGCACCGTCTTATAAAATATTCTTCGAATTTCCTACGTACTTCGACGGCAAATTTGATGTAAAATTCACATTATTTTGAATTTTGCATCTCGTTGAAAAACATCCGGCTTTGTGTGGTAACAAATCGACATTACGTGAAAAAAAAATTCGCCATTTTGTAAAAAATCATTCGCCATTTTGTTACAAAATCTTGTGCAATAATTTGTAAAGATACTGAAAGATATGTAGAATAAGGGCGTCTAAACGGAATTTTCATTCAATCAACTGGATATCCGCAAAAAAATGTCAAAATTCACCTGTTTCCCGGGCCTAGACAGTCTTCGTTAATGTTCGGCAAAATCGGTCGGCGTTACTGCGCTTCAATTCCGACAAATGCTACACGTAACAATCTTGTCTTTGCAATTTACGTTGCCAAATCATCGAAGAAACTCGAAAAATGCCGCAATTTTCACGAGAAACTTCAACTCCGAAGATCGAAACCTAAATATAACCGCGGTTCACGTTCTTCGGACGAAGAGTCAAAAATCTCACGACTGCTGAATGGCGTTCGGTGCCCGCAGCGCCGCGAACATCGGAAAAGGCGAAACACGCGTATCTTGGCAGTTGCAAAGTCGCTCCATCGAGCGAGCCAGTCTGTCGCAGCATGTGACGTCACACTTTACTATATTCTACGCCGTGATGCGAGAGATGGCGTCGCGTGGCACGCTCGAGGGGCAGGGAAGGCGTGCGGTTGCTAGGAACGAGGCATCGACTACGTTGTTGAATTTCCGCTGGCGCTGCTGTTGCCGCTCTTGCTGCATCGGCGGTCCGTTGTTCCGGCTTCGTCGGAACTCTCGCCCTGCTATAGAACGCAGCTGGTGGTGGTGTTGGTTGTGTATTACGTAGACGCGGTGGACCTGGATCGCGTTCGCCCGCGCCAACATCGATCCGTCTCTCGTCTGCCGAGCGTAAGCCCCCCCCCCCCCCCCCAAGCTACTCTATCTCTCGCTCTCTGTGTTTATAAACACGGCTAACGCTTTTCGAGGCGTACACGAGTCTGTTCGGATTTCAGCATTGGGGCTCCTGATTTTCACTTGGAGAATCTCACGAACGAAGCACGAATATTTTTTTTTGGGCGAAGCAACGTAGAGCGAATGGTCCGACCGGTCAATGGGCGAAAGCTTTTTTGTATTTGAAATAAGTAAAGCGTATTAAGGTAGTCCTATCGCCAGGCTTCAATTTTTTTTATAGCCTTGAACGTTTTTCATGATACGACGAGCGATCGGAGTTGTTGCAATTCACAGTTCTTTGAATGTGTGCGTGTGTACAATTTACATCCCTACGATACGATACGACACCCTACGCACACTTCCCACGATCATTAGATCAAGATTTTTTTGATAAACATTTTATTCACCACCGGCATTAGTGTAACCTAAAGCGTACCACGTAGAGGTTGCTCGGTTGGATTTACGCTTCTTTGTGTGTGTGTGTGTGTTCCACACGCACACATTCAAAGAACTGTGAATTCCAACAACTCCAATCGCTCGTCGTATCATAAAAAACGTTCAGCGCTATAAAAAAAATCTAACAATTTTTTTTAATTAATTTTTTTTGTCAAAAAAATGTTTTTTAATTAATTTTTTTTTCATTAAACAAAAATTTGTTCCCGTTGTTCAACAATCAACATTTTTTAGCACCGGAAATTTGGATCAGTGCCAAAAAAAATTGTGATTCTTTTGTTGTGATCTGGCAGTTCTACGATAACCGTGGCGCCGCGATTTAATGATGGATTCTTGTGTATCTCGAAGAGACAAATCGAAAGTGAAGAATACAATTTTTCGATATCGATATATTAGTTTTCGAGAAATCGAATTGTGCACACACACACACACACACACACACACACACACACACACACACACACACACACACACACCTCCCGAATATTCATTTATCTAAACATACAGAGATTATTCGGGAAAAATAGAGTGAACGTTGTAGTGTAAATTGATGTGTGTATGCGTGCGTGAGTATGTGGGTGTGCGTGTGTGAATGTAACAAAAAATCTACAAGTTTATTAGAAATTTTTTGTATTTATTAAAAAGATACATATACGTGTTGACTTCATATAAAATGTACTACAGTCTGATCTCTTGCGTTTCTTTACAGTTTCGGTCATTTTATGACAGTTAATAGTAACTCAGATGCAGTAGTACACAATAATATTCAATAGTATGTATATTAACGTGAAACAAAAATTCGCTAAATAAATGTCCACGCGCAGTCGAAAACGTTTTTTCATGGGCGATGTGAATACTAAGTTGCAACTCGTTCGAGCGAGTTTCTTGTTGAGAGGATCGCATGCGGAAAAGAGTGAGAGAGACAGAAGAGGTAGCTAGCGCGGAGCGCGCGCTTTGTGGGGGTATGCGATATATGAGAAAAACTCTTCCCCTTGGGGGCTTTTGGTTTCTCATTCGGAGGTCGGACTGTATATATCTCAGCCACATATATCCCACATATTTATTTATTTAAACACTATATTTTAGTCTATATTTGAACTTCCGATATTGGATTTATTACCACTTGCTACGATAAAGAGACGTGGCAGCAAGGCAACAGCTGACTAGTCCTAACCTCATCTCACTCATTCGAATTTCCATACATATTTCATTTTCAACCGACATATTTCGCCGACACAAAATTTCCACGCTTTTTACCATAAATAGTTTTCACCAAAAATAGTTTACCATAATTCCTGGCCCGAATACAATGCGTTATATTTCCCGCACCTGACATTGTTTAGACAGATCGACGTTGAAAAGCATGGAGGTTAGACTCGCCTGGTTGAGTAAAAAGAGATGGATATAGAACCAATATTGCCAAATATAAAAGCTAGAAATACTGCGCGAATCGTTGGCATAACTATTTTTTCATTTTTCTAATTAAATGTGAACATTTATTAAGGGGTTACCCCCACTTGCGATTTTGAAAAAATCGATTTTTTTTATTGCATTTTTTTTTAATTCTAAGTATCTGAGAACATGTCCTGAAAATTTCAAGTCGATCCGAACAAAATTGACTGAGATATGAGCGTTGAAAGAGAAGAATCCGCGTTGAAAGAGCGTTGAAAGAGAAACTTTAAACGCGTTTTTCTCAAAATGGCATTTCTGAAGTCGGTGACCAAGATTACTCGAACACTAATGAACCGATCTTCTTGAAATTTTGCAGGCTTATTTAATACATAAAAATGTAGTTTTTAATCGTTCGATTTTTTTTTTCGAAAAAAAAATGGCCGTTTTATAGCCAAAAAACGGCCGTTTTTTTTCGTTAAAATCGAACCATTAACTTTGACTGTCCGCCATCTTGTGAAAAATGAATATTTTTTAAAATCCTTCGATTATAGACTAGTTTATACTTATATTTGACTAAATCCATCCGCATTTTTTTTCAGATGATCCACTTCGCCGCATTGTTGGTCACCGCAAACCGTGTATATAAAAACATTATTTCATTGACGGCCATTTGCCACTAAACAATGTAATATTTTTCAATAAAAAAATCACTGAAAGTTCTTCAAGATGTGTTCTTTAAGATGGTATATTGATCGATTAAAAAAGTTTTGTAGTTTTCTTTAAAAAAATTCATGAAAAAGGCCATTTTTTGCGCTACAAGTGGGGGTAACGCCTTAAACAGTTCACACTTGGAAAATTTAGTTATTACAATTTTTTTTTCGCAAATGTTAAAAATATAAATTGTACAAGTCTCGTGTATGATCAGTGGTATGAGTAGTGTGAAGCGATAGGACTACCTTAACCCTAGAACCATTTACGTGGGCCGTTTGTGTTCGGGCCAAATCTTTCAAGGGCAACCACTACTAGACCGCAGGTACAGCCCTGGGACGTTGACGTAAAAAGGTTCAGGGTAGGGAGAGTATAACAACCAAGGCCCGCCATTTTCCCTCAGTTTGTTGACACACAGCCATTTGTTGACATTGTTGTTGGCATTGGAGTTGACATTGGATATAATGCATATCGCAAATGGTCCATTTGCAATATGCATTATATCCATTTTGCTTTAAGAAAATTTACACCCTTACAGATATGTTGTTTTTGGTCCATCGGATGAATTTTTAAAGAAAATAACCATTTTTTAGAAACCGAGTTTTGGGTAGGGTGGTTTCAAATGGATATAATGGATATAATGCATATGCATAAAATGCATGTAATTATTGTAAAACTACCATTTTTGTTACCAAACAATGAACAAAGACAAATAACATCAATCTGTAGACGTATTGATTTTTTTCCATCGTTACTTTACCTATATAGAGTATACATGCCGGCCTTGAAATTTGGCCTTTTTCAATTTGCAAAATAAATATCTTTTTTTCACGGTCGAAATTTTTCATATTTTTTTTTCACAAGGTATGTCATTTGCAGTAATAACTCGGGTTGCAAATTTGTATTCATGCCAAAAACAACGAAAGATATGAATTTTTAAATATCCTTGTTTAAACAGCCTACATACCTCCGAACTCCGATAAAAATGTTCATTAAAAAAGGGATTTTTGGGGATGTCGAAAGTTTTATCGTATAGTTAAAAGTCCAAAGAAGAACCACGATTTTTTCAGATTTTTCCTTACACAATAACATAGTCAAATAAGCGACGGATGCGAACGACCCATGTGCATGGTTTAGGGGTGCTGAAAACTACGACATGATTCTAGGGTTAATAATCGATAAAAACTCGAATGTCTATAATTTAGATACAAAGTCACAGTTGTCGTTGATGGACTACATCTACTTAGGTGGGTCGAAATAACTGCATTTTCCGAGAATATTTTTATTCGATAGTATCACCTTTTAGCTAATCCCCTGAAAATTTCAGTGAAATATTGCTTATGGGGTTACGTGGGTTTGAAAATTTAAAAAAACAAGGCAGGAACAAAAGGATGCCGTGGACATCGCAGCTGCAGCAGGTATGTTTTATGGAGCTGGGATCGCAGATTCTATGTCAGCTAAAAAAAAATCTTCGTTTTATTTCTACTTGAAACTTTAATTGCATTTTTCTTAAAATACTATTTATGAAGTCGGTGGATACCATTTCGCAAAAACTAATGCAACGATCTTATTGAAATTTTACACACTTCTGCAAAATAGCATTGACTAGTGATTGAAAGAAAGTTTTTTTTTATTACAACTAATTTTACAAGGCTATACGTAGGGTAAATTGTATAAAAAATTGAACCATTTTGCATACAACTCTACCAAAAAATCAAATTTAATTTCTTTAAAAATCCTTCGTTCAATCACGAGCTATGTTTTTCTTCAAATTTTCTTCAGGGGTCTTCGAAAACCAGGTGCCACCGGTTGAATTTCCCAAATTTTTGGATGATTTTTTTTCAAATATTGTTGAAATGCTGCTCTTTTATGCGCTTAGCATTTTGAATAAAATAATATATATATATTTTGTTTTCAATAGAGAAAATATGCTTTTTTGGCTTCGAAACCGATGTAACCCCTCACATTAAATGAGCTACGGCTTCTAACAGTCGACCAGCCGAGTGGTGGCAGCACCATGCTTCATCACCTCAACCGCGATTTTCGCGAAACACAGTTTTCAAAGTCGGTGGACATAATATCTCGCGAATCACTGGATGAATTGTTTCCAAATTCACAGGAGATACGATGAGAAACATTTAAAGGTCGTTGACGATCTCACTTTTTCGAAATCGATCTTCACTTTTTAATAGTTACATAGAAATAACGACTTTTTTCATAGATTTTGTATGCTCGAGTTTCAATTCGTCGCCACGTTGTTAAAAGAAATGATTTTGAAAATCGACGATCGTCAACGACTCGTATTTATTGTTAACTTGAATAACCCGTTTGGTTTTTAGATCTCGGATGGACCGTCTAAGCTGGAGAGTGTCCACCGCCAAACGTCGCAAAAAAATGTCATCTTCTGTCGGCGGCCATGTTTTTGTTATTTTTCTGTATATTTGGGTGATTTTTTTTAAGGCTCGTAATATATGTACCTTTGTGTTAAAAAATGCGTTTCTTGTTCACCAACTGTTTCCCAGAAAAAAATCGCAGTTTGGCAATATTTTTTGGGCCCTGGGTAGACATAGACCCGTAAAATTGATTTCTCAGTTTGATATCGAATTTTTACGCCACACGGAATTTTTCTAGTTTGTGGTACACCCCGCAACTTAAGGCGTTACCCCCACTTGTAGCGCACAAAATGGCCTTTTTCATGATTTTTTTTAAAGAAAACTACAAAACTTTTTTAATCGATCAATATACCATCTTAAAGAACACATCTTGAAGAACTTTCAGTGATTTTTTTATTGAAAAATATTACATTGTTTAGTGGCAAATGGCCGTCAATGAAATAATGTTTTTATATACACGGTTTGCGGTGACCAACAATGCGGCGAAGTGGATCATCTGAAAAAAAAAATGCGGATGGATTTAGTCAAATATAAGTATAAACTAGTCTTTAATCGAAGGATTTTAAAAAATATTCATTTTTCACAAAATGGCGGACAGTCAAAGTTAATGGTTCGATTTTAACGAAAAAAAACGGCCGTTTTTTGGCTATAAAACGGCCATTTTTTTTTCGAAAAAAAAATCGAACCATTGAAGACTACTTTTATGTATTAAATAAGCCTGCAAAATTTCAAGAAGATCGGTTCATTAGTGTTCGAGTAATCTTGGTCACCGGCTTCAGAAATGCCATTTTGAGAAAAACGCGTTTAAAGTTTCTCTTTCAACGCTCTTTCAACACGGATTCTTCTCTTTCAACGCTCATATCTCAGTCAATTTTGTTCGGATCGACTTGAAATTTTCAGGATATATTATCAGATACTTATACTTCAAAAAAATGCAATAAAAAAATCGATTTTGCAAAATCGCAAGTGCGGGGAACCCCTTAATTACTATACGGCTGTGCACAGTAGATGTTCTAAAGGCGAAAACAATAGTTTTTATGGGTTTTGAGGTTAAGTATTACGTTCGTTACTTGAGATAGAATCAATCTTTGAATTATCGTAAAATTTGTTAATAAATTCATCATAATAGATCAGAATTAGACATGTTTATCCACTGGCGCTGTATTCAAACCTCTTTCCAGTGAATGGACATTGGCTCTGTTCCGATAATTTTCAAAGCGGAGTAAAAAAATTAGCACATCCGCTGAACATTTAATTACCGTTAAGAGATGACGATGTACGTTTCGTAAAATGTTCTCATAAAATCATTTGTTTCGTTTTGCAAATTTCTACAAATTTGAAGTTTTTATTTCTCTGCTAAACCAAACCTTGGTAGTTTTTTTTAAATGTTGCGTTAGGATGCAAAAAGCTTTGTATATTTTCTACGAAATCGTAATAACAAATATAATACTCGTATGTATAAGAATATTGCAAATTCCGTACAACACAGTGATCTTGAAATCTAGCATTCAATAAAAATAAACAATAAATTGTTATCCTTCACAGCGTTCATCTACAGTACACGTACATTTACTGGCAATCGAGTGACCATTTACTGGTAATTTCGTCTATTCACTGACGATTAAGTTATTTCGTAACTTATTTATCAATTCCTCCAATATTATTTTTTTCAATTATTAGGTTGCCAAGAAAGTCTTTGCGTGTGATGACCACTAATAAAATAAAAAACCAGTCTTGAAATGATTGATTCATTTTATTCTATGTATTCACTATCGGATTTTATTTACAATCCGATGGTGGATACATAGAGTAAAATTAATCATTCTTTCAAGACTGCCTTTTTATTTTATTTTAGGTGACAAAATGCAAAGACTTTCTTGCCAACCACTGCGAATATTTTTTTTCGCACTCGTGGAACGCTCATTTCGCTTTCTTCGATGTCATTTCTTTTGGCTCTCTTTGTTTTTAATTCGTCGTGGCTAGGGCAAGGTGCAAGCCGGATAAGAACGTAAAAAAACGGTCGAACCGCGCATCGTGTTCACCTGCATGTTGCAGTGTTCGCGTACCGCACCGTGTATATATATATATATATATATATATATATATATATATATATATATATATATATATATATGGGGCATTTCACGCCAGTTCACCTAGCCCATGACCCCAACCATTTTTGGGTTTTCTGATTTTTTTGTTGTAAAATTTTACCCCACGAATGGAATATGTACACGAATTTTTAGATGTTTACCTCTTCTTCTCGGTTTATTTTTAATTTGTGCGGAAATTAGCAAAAAATAATTATTTTGAATGAAAAATCATTTTTTCCGTTAAATTCAGCACAATTTAAAAACAAACCGTTTCAGGCCTGACTAAGCCTAATTGGAAATGACAAAATCATTAATAGCATTACTGGAGATTTAAATGACACAAATCTTCTAAAAAATATGATTAATTAGAAAAAAAATAGAAGGAAAAATGGACTCACGATGAGACTAGTCTTGAAAATCATAGAATCGGTCACTCTATTTTAAAGAATTTTTTGGAAAAAATTTAAAAAGGCAATCATCTTTACATCTTAAAAAAATAGTTTTCAACTTTAAAAGAAAAAAAAACGTTGACATTGACCGTATGCTTCAAAATGAAAAATAATTAAGTAGTGACATTTGTCGATATCTCAATTAGTTCAGGAATTATCAGCGTTTAAACGTTACCAAAACTTCCGAAGTCGACATTAAAAAAAATATATATAACTCCTAAAAGAGAAGAGATAAAGATCTAAAAAATCGTGTGGATATCCCATTCATGTTTTACAAATTTTACAAAAAAAAAAATCAGGAATACCAAAAATGGTCGGGTTCACGGGCTAGGTGAAATGGCATGGAAAGTCCCATATACATATACAGACGACGAGAATGGCATAGCGTGATTTCGGACCCATATCATGGAGGACCGGGGCGCAGAGAAAGGTTTCTAACGCGATATCGCGTGATTACTGCTCAGACGATACTCCGCCTCTCAGCCGCCCGCTCTTCTACTCCTTTCCGATTTGCTTTGGCGTGTCGCATGCATCGTCGACGCGGTGCAGGAAACCACACGCGATCTTTGCTGAATTCCTCCCTCTCTGCCGTTGACTACCATTCGGCACGCTATTTCGCGTTCTCCGTTGCATTTCGTCGTTTTCTCTTACTCAACTTCCTCTTTCTCTTGCTGCACGTTCTTTTCTCCTCTTTTTATTATTCTTCCTCGGAGGTTGTTCTTTTTGCACGTTTATGGTATTCCTCTTACGTTTTTTCCGCAGATAAAAAAGTATATGTGTCTAATAGTTTTCAATGCTTCATTACATATATGAGTATCAACAAAATCGAAGGTGGACACTTAAGGCCGTAGGCCACAGTAACGGGTATAAAATCATGCGCGAATGTAACAATTTTTTTTCGTTTAAAAAACGTGATTCACTCATAAAATTAATTACACATCTATTTAGTATGAATATCAAGCTGTTATGCATTTTTTTTGTTTTTTTTTATCGATGTACGAAATGTCCGACTACTAATATTTTCTTTTTTTATCTTTTTTTTAGGCGCTCCGCGGCGTGACATTTAGCATCCACAATTTGTGACATAGAACAAAAAACAAAAATTCTCGTCAATCTACTTTAGAATACCTAGAGAAGTGAGTACGGAATTGAAAAAATATTGTTTTATTCAAAAGTTGTAGGTATTTGAACTTGAGAAATTAATTTTCAGTGAAAAATTTCGTTATAACTGCTGAGGAAATGAAAAGTTTTCGATTAATCAGAAATTTCGTGCATACTTCTCTACGAAATGAAATTAGGAACATAACTTTTAAATTTGAAGTAAATCGAGTAAAAATTGTTGAAGTTATTTGTCACGCCAATTGGAAAAAAGCTGTTTCGAAAAGTTTCGAGTAGTCGGCCATTTTGTACAACGAAAAAATATATATATATATATTTTCTAACAGTTTGATATTCGTACTAAATAGACGTGTAATTAATTTTATGAGGGAATCACTTTTTCATACGAAAAAAATTGTTAAATTGGCACATGATTTTGAACCCATTACTGTGATATATGGCCTTAAGGGGTGAGATGCGGTCAGAATTTTCAAAAAATCGATTTTTTTACATTTTCTCGAAGTATGATGTTTCGAAAATATTCCCTGAGAATTTCAAGTCAATCCGATGAATAGTTTCTGGGATATAACACAAGTAGTGAACGGGCGTCGGGTCTCCATGGCAGGTAGCGGCTGACAAACGCGCAAATGATAATACTCGGGAAGGCAGAATGCTTCGAAGACTACAACAAATTGATATTTTGGAAGCTTCCACATCGGCAGAAGCCCTACTGTATGGGCCAGAAATTGATGATTCGATGTAAGTAATTTTTTAATTAGTATTTCTATACATAAATCAAGTGTAAAATCGGAAAACGCTTTCAGAAATTTTCAAAAATGTATTACTCAAAAACTATGAACTTTAGCAAAGTTTTATAAAGAATACTTTTGTCTTAGAATTGCGCAAAGTATTTTAAAAAAATCATTCATCCCGAAAAACTTTAATTTTTTGAAAAATTGTTTCAACAATTGGCTATAAACCATTGAATGCTCGACTTTTCGGCAAAAAATGGTGATATTCGGATTCAGCGGATCAAAATACCAAAAAAAAAGTTTAGCTTCATCCATCGAGCTCAAAATTTTACAAACATATAACACCGTATCCATTTCGAAAAACTTGAAACGTGTTTTTCCCGAAACTATGTTTTTCAAGTCAGTGACCACTATAATTCAAAAACCACTCGATGGATTTTGATGCAATTTGGTGTGCTTATTGCTAGCATTAAAAACTAGTCGTTAATCGAAGGATTTTCATTTTTGTTGAAAATTTATATATTTTTTTTTAACAATAAATGAGCGATTTTTTGTCGTAAATCGAAAGTTATCTGTCGGAAGCCGCCATTTTGTTAATTTTTTAAAGAAAAGCTTCGATTAAGGACTAGATTTATTATTAAACTAATGATTTTTTATTTTTTTTTTTTTATTTCAGATGATCCAGTAAAATTTTATGATGGTCACCGCAAACCACTACATGCCGAAGGGGGTCCGACAAAGATGGCGATATTGTTATAAATAATCAATATTTTTTATTGAAAATTTGTGCAAGTCAAGTTGAAATATAACATAAAAAGTCTGTGTAACCACTTTTGTAAAACAAACTCAATTACTATAAAAACATTTTTATTGAAAATGCTCGTTTTTTCACGCCTCTGACTGCATCTTACTCCTTAAGTGATTATCCTTGTGAGTCTTAAAAACGTTGAGAAATCGTTTCTTTTTTTGAAAACTCAAGATAATCAGCAATTTTTTTCTCACCTGAAGGTATCCCCCCCCCCCTTGAATACCTAGCAAAATCCAGGTAGGTTTTACGTCTTTGTTTACATTGTTCGCAACTAATTGTAAGAATCTTATCAACCTGTTTTAGAAAGCAGTGCAAAATTTGTGATTATGATAATGATCACAATTGATCGATCATCTTGAAACGTTGAATGTGAACTTGATTTTAGTTTCTTGATGATAGTTTGCAAAAAAATAGTGTTCCTATTTTTTAAAATGGACCGTGCAATCTCCGAAGCGTCTCCACCCGGATGAAACTTGTAGCCACCATTCGATGACCCCCTTCGAACAATAAAACTTTTGTAGGAAAAGTTTTCTCCTAAGTCTCATAGGTTATAAACTATTTCTACTGCTAATAGTTGTTGTCTCACCCTGTATACTATAGTCCCGAAACGATTATACTCTTCGGGTAAATAAAATTGAGGTTAGAAAATAAGCTCTGGCGACGATTGGAAAACAAATTCAATCAAAAATGAGGCAAAAGGTTTGTTATCATTTAAAAAATCTACAGATATTACACAAAAAGCAACTATTCCATGGCATTGAAAATGTAATCAGACTCTTCGGGTAATAAAAAACAGGTACTTACATGTAAATCATATGAATTGGTTTTTATTATCAAAAAAATATTGATATATTGAGGTAATATGATTTTTAAATTAATAACAAGATAGGAGTTGGGTGAGGAGAGGGCATTTTTCAACCAACCACAGGCATGTCGCAGCTTCCCCCACTCCACTACAATACACTGGCAGTGGAGTGGGGGTAGCGTTATTTTCGTGTGACATCCAGCTAACTCACAAGGAACACCACTTTGGTGTCCTCCTCCGATTTTGTTGAAACATTTTTATGTGCAAGAGCATCAAAAACTAAGAGACACGTATTTTTTTATCGGCGGAAAAAAGGTTTTAAGGGGTGAAACGCATCCTAAAAAATGGGAATGTTTTTCGTTTTTCGTCGATAACGTTTTCGTTCTCATCTCCAATGTATAGTACGCGAAAAAAAGGTTGTTGCAATGTGAAATTTGTTCATATCTCGTACCGTAAAAACGTTATCGACGAAAAACGAAAAACATCCCCACTTTTGAGGGTACGTTTCACCCCTTAAAACCGTTTTTCCACCAAGAAAAAATTTGTCTCTTAGTTTTTTATACTTTTCCACATAAAAAAGTTTCAACAAAATCGGAGGAGAACATCAAAGTGACATCCTTGTCAGACCCCTAAACCCAGCCTACCTCAACAAACATATACAGTTTTAAAAGCATTTCCTATGCTAATATTTCTACTGCTAATAGTTGTTGCCTCATCCGGTATACCATAGTCCCCGAACGATAATACTAAGTTAAGTCAAATTGAGGTTAACAAATTAGCTCTGGCGACGATTGGAAAACGAAGTCAATAAAAAAAGCACAAAAAAATTCCGCATTTCCTGTGAGAGAGGACTGAGGTGTAGTGAGACGGATGTTTAATGAGTATACGTGGATAAATAATTAAGCAATTGAGTAAGTATACGGTGTCTGTGGGACACGAAAGGAGAGCAATGATGCAATTGCCGGTTTCTCGTTCGTTCATAGTCGCGATTACACGCGCACGCACGCGTTATACTCTTAAGGGGTCAGGCCACAGTAACGGGTATAAAATCATGTGCGAAATCAACAATTTTTCGTATGCAAAAGTGATTCACACATAAAATTAATTACACATCTATTTAGTATGAATATCAAGCTGTTAGAAATTTTTTTTTTTTTTCGATGTACAAAATGCCCGACTAATAATATTTTCTTTTGGTATCTTTTTTTTAGGCGCTCCGCGGCGTGACATTTAGCATCCACAATTTTTTACCTGGAACAAAAAACAAAAATTCTCGTCAATCTACATTAGAATACCTAGGCGGGTACGTACGGAAATGAAAAAATATTGTTTTATTCAGAAGTTGTAGGTATTTGAATTGAGTTGTAGGTATTTGAATGAATTTTCAGTGAAAAATTTCGTATAAAACTGCTCATAAAATGAAATGTTTTCGATTAATCGGAAATTCCGTGCGTACTCCTCTGCGAAATGTAATTAGGAACATAACTTTTAAATTTGAAGTAAATCGAGTGAAAATTGTTGAAGTTATTTGTCACGTCAATTGGAAAAAAACTGTTTCGAGAAAAACGCGTTTAAAGTTTTAGGTACTCAATGGCCGTGCCAGAGGTGCACGTTATACGCTCAAAGTTGGTGAAAAAAATGTTCTTGTTATGAATCGAATAGTAAGTTATTCTTATAATGACAAAGCACCGTTTTAACGAGAAAAAAATCGATTTTTTGACAATTCTACTGTGACCTTACCCCTTAAGTCATCAACGTGGGCAAGACATTTTTACTTTTTCTCTTCCCAGATAGACACATATACCTCATATTGGCATCATTGTATTCGATTGCCCAAAGCAGACGCGTCAATGGCTGGGCGGATTGACCAAGCGCGTGGGAAAATGAAATTCAAGGCTTAAAAATTGTGCGTACGTACGTCGTCTTATTGACCATCTGCTTGACCGACTCGGATTTAATTAATGGCGCGAGCGCGTGCTATACATAGTCGCGAAGCACGCTCGAGGACGAAAGGACGCGTCATCTCGTCGCGTTCCTCATTCTCGTCTACGGTAGGACCTCGATTTAGAGAACTTCGATCACGCATCCGCATGTGTGCCGCGCATGCTGAGAGAATTGCCGCGCCACCGAAAGGCACAAGGTCAGCTGCGCAGAGTCGACGATCTACTGCGCCTACGTTTCTTTGAGGGGGGCGATAACCTTAGACGAGGAAAAAATTTGGTCATTTTCATGATTTTTTTTAATAAAGAAAGATTTCGTCACCATTTTTGAGACTTGGGGTATGGTTTATTACTCCTTATGGCTGTTACATCGTATTTTTTAAAATTATTAATTTAAAAAAATGGCGGAGATATGGCACTGTCTTCTTAACAGCATTTTCAAAATTGGCGTGACGTATAGCGAAAAAACTAATCGACCGATTCTGAAAATTTTTCGTATAAGTCTTTTTAATCTTATCGTCTAAAACATGAACCTCAGTGTTTTTGAAAATTACAAAAAGGGAATTTTTTAATGCAAAATGTAGCCATTTTTTTCCGGAAAATTGAATCTTTTTGTTTCAAAGCGTACCATTCAATCGATTTTCAACATTTCTCACTTTTTCTTGGTTCATATTCTGCGTATGAGTGTTTATGAAAGAAAAATCTCCGTTGGCTTCATTTCAGATTAATCTAGCCGACGCTACGTGTCACGCCGCCTGACAACATCCACCGCAACCCTTTCAGAAGACCATGCCATACCTCCATCATTTCTAAAGATTGATACAAAAACACCATGTAACAGCCTCAAGTAGTAATAAAACAGAGGTTAGGTCTCAAACGGTATTCCTTTCGTGGAGGACCGCATTTTGTGGGGTATGAGCTGGGCCCTCCTGAACCATTGGCAAATTACAGTGGCGCTTAATAAAAACAAGTCACCAAGGGCGGATCTAGAATTTTTTCTTGGGGGTGGCGGCACGTGCCCCCCCCCCCCCCCCCCAGAAGCAAATTTTACAGCATATTGACTACATGTCGTGATGCAAAGCCATGAACTCCTTTAGTATCATAAATTTACAAAACATTTTGATCTCAATATGTCGTTTACGAATGCATCGTACGGTTAGAGCACGTCGAACTCATATCGCTATGCTCAAGTGTCCGCAATTAATATCCGCAAATTTTCCGTCATGTTGAAGCCATGTGTAGACATGTTCGCCTGTATACACTATGGTAGCATCAATTGTTCTCATGAAGTGTACTTAACAAGAACGCAATTTCGTTTACGTTGATGAAGACATTTCATGAGCTCATTCCGTGTCATGAATTTGAGATACATCGTGACTTAAATTTGTCCTTTCAAAATGCATCATGTGTTGACTACAAGATGAGCTCATAAGACCATAAATTTGAATTTTACAATGAATATTTGCAGATTGACGTCATATGGAAGTCATCCAATGACTTTTGTAGGTGAATTCACTGGGTTAGTACTGGAAGTAGACATGCTATGCAAGCAATATGACGGCGATATGCGTGTTTTTCAGTGATCCATCCAATAACGGTGACATACATGTTTCTCAGTGATACGTTCGATAAGCGCAATATGAAGGCGATATGCATATTGATAAAAATCACGAATGATAAAAATAGGCACGGAAACAAAGAAAGTTTACACAAGTGTTAAAACGGCTAAGTAGGTAGCGCGCTCAGCTCTAGAATTAGAAGACATAGGTTCAAATCCCAAGGGTAGGTAAAAACTTTAACGAGGCGGGATACGTTTTAATCCAATTATCATATAGGCAGGAACATAAATAAAGTATATGGAGACGAAAAATACTACCACATTTTTTTATCCAACATTTTTGGATTTTTTTTTTCACGCCGTGACACCCATACGAGTTCCATATGAGCACAACATAGTTACGTCACGCCATGCCGCCAATATGAGCTCCATAGGAACACTGCAATTTCTTCACGCCGTGACGGCCATATCAGCCCCATATGCACTCACTTATTGTTGCATATTCGTGAACCGATTTTGCTAGTGCTGATGAATTCACTGCATGCATACCTGCGTGAGAACAACTCCGCTTTATTTCGACTTGTTATTGTGAATCATCATGTGATGCAAACATGACTTGAAGTGGAGCACTCTACACTGAGAACAAAAAATCATTGATCCAATATCATTGGTGCTATTGAATGAAATTTTGTTGATTTAATTGTAAAATTGTTGGTGTAAATAATCGGATTTATTGGTCCAAACAAAACGCTATTGACTTCAATAACATGATAAAAATAAGTTTTTTTTTCAGTCAAAAGATATACTGTTAGCCGAAAAAATATATTATTGAAACTATCTAAAACATTATCGCGAACAAATTATATAGTTTTGAATGCATTTTCTGCAACTCACAAAAAAGCGTTTCAGTTCTTAAAATGAATACGGTTGATTCGAGTACACAAGAAAAATTGAATTTCGCTCGTTTGATTCAGATACAATTTCTATTGGGTAAATATTTTATTTTTTTCATCATATCCGTTATTGATTTTCAAGTACATTATTCGTTAAAATATCAATATGTTATTTTTATTGAAAAATATTAAGAAAATGTCTGAATTGGTTAAAAATTATGCGAAAATAAAATTTGTTTCTTGCGCATTTGGTTGAAAAAATTCAACCAAATCATGGCCGAGCGCCACCGAAATTATACGTATGAGGAAACCCTTAGCTCTCAGAGTAACCGCTAGAAGACGCACGCGCGCTCGTTTCTCGTGAACGTAGCACGAAACGAAAATCTACTTAAACGCCGGAGAAACTCTTCTCTCCATCTCATACTAGTTGCATGATATCGCACTTTTGAAAGTGTACGGAGTACGAAAATGTTACGCCTCATGGCATATTCGTTTCGATGTAGTAAAGAAATAATTCATTCTATTGATTATATTTTTGTACAAAATGAAAAATGTTGTAGCAAGCGCTTAATTATTTCACCCATACATCTACGGATTGAATATAGACTGATTTCAATAGAATATAATTTTATTTGAAGGATAATGTAGATATTCAGAGAACAGAAGAGATTTTTAAATAAAATAATATGTTATTCAAATCAATCACATTTTCTAATATTTTATAGTATTGTAACAATCTCATATATCGGTGGCACTCCGCGTTCCACCTTTATTTGGATCAACCAATATATGTTTTTGATTCAATTGTTTTTTTCTCAGTGTAAGGGACACATAGCTGTGTGATTTTCTATGCCTCTATAGAAGATCTACATATTATGCCAATATGAGCTACATGTGTCTTTCTGAGAAGAAACCGGTATTCCTATATTACAACCCGTCGATATCGAAATAACACCGGTAATAGAAACACCTCCAACAATCCAAGCTCTAGTGTCTTCACTCCTCGAGCGTATAGTCGGCAAAGTTTGCTCTCTCAGTAATGCAAAGTCCAACTGTTCAAACATCGTGTTGACGAGACAAGTGACGGATGTCTCGCCAATTTCCTAGGCACAAGCGAGCGAAGCGAATTTAGCAATGGGAATTTTTCAATTGACGCTCAAGTCGCTTGCTCAATTTGCGCAACTACTTGCGCAAGTAGCGGAGGGGAAAAAACCGCACGGATTAGAGATAAATAAATGCAAATTGATCCACGAAATGTTTTCATAGGTTATAGTCGTGGTTCGGCCTCTCTGTTGGCAACTCCCAAGGACGAGAAGAACAAAAAATGGAAATCGTACGAAAGTAAGAGGGGACGGAAAGCGACGTTCTCTTGCACGCACAGTTCGATTCTTTTTTTGTCGAAATTATTCGACGCGCCCGTCGATACATCTGCGTAATGTGGGATCAGCGTGGAGACACGTTTGCGGTTCGCGAGGTAGGAAGAAACGAGCACCGGTGCGTCCGTTGGGCGAGCAGACTGCCTCGAATTTCACTTTTCTTTGTTCACGCGCAAACACGCGCCGTTATAGCCCGCTGAAGTCAACAAGCCGGGAGAGACAGAGAGGGAGGGAGAGAGAGAGAGAGAGAGAGAGAGAGAGAGAGAGAGAGAGAGAGAGAGAGAGAGAGAGAGAGAGAGAGAAAGGAGAAGCAGGAACACCGGTCTGTGGAAGAAGCACCTGACGCAGTCTCTCTTGATGATGTCCGTGCTAGGGCGCTTCGCATACCTGTGGCAGGTGAATCGTGTCAGGTGCCCCAACAGATGGGCTCGCTCTACTCAAGAAAGCGTTATAAACGGTCTCTATCTTTCTTTATATATATATATATATATATATATATATATATATATATATATATATATATATATATATAATGTCATTTGTCTCTCTCTCTCTCCTGTGTTAGTTGTTTATTCTTTATCTTGAATTTTATTGAATGTAGATATATTTTTTTGCGGTTGATATATGCACATGATTTGGGCCATCAAGCTATTAGGGGTACAAGTAAGTTTCGAAGGATTTACAAGAGAGGGCGTTACTAGTATTAAACCGCATCGAACCATAACCTAACCACCTTCATGTTAAAGCGTCATCATTAGGCTTTAGTTTTCAGTAGGCCTCATTTTGTCGAAGTGTAAACACCATAGTTTTTTTGAACTCCAAATATGTCGACTTTTGTACCAACTAAACGCAATTTGCGGGAAGCTTTACTTTTCTGCTTCCATTAGAAGAAAAGCAGCTCATCATCGATTGCTGTGTGAGGCTTATGGGGACCATGCTCTATCAATCTCAATGTGCGAGTACTGGTTTGGACGGTTCAAAAGTGGTGATTTTGACACGGCGGATAAGGAACGTGCAGGAAGGCGACAAACGTTTGAAGATGCAGAATTGGAGGCATTATTGAACGAAGACTCGTGTCAAATGCAAGAATGACTTGCAGAATTGTTGGGTGCGACTCGACGAGCATTGTTACTATTTTTGCACAATAAAACCCAAATTTTCACGATAAAAATTCTTTAAAACTTACTCTCGTGGGCGCCTATGCCGACTTGATGTGGTGGGGTGTTAACGACGAGAGTTCATCTGTTATGGGGGAAATGATAGCAAAGACGTTAGCATCAAGAGTTTGTCACCGACAATCGAACCAAACAGTGACACGTGTCACTGTTTGAAGGGAATATAAAGGGAAAGAAGGGAATATAATAAAGAGCTGTTGTTAAGGTTGTTATCGGGTTTAGCCGTCGGGGGTGAAGTACGAGAGGAGCGCCCTATGCTTATGCACGGAGCCGATTGACTGTTACCAACTGTTAGCTTTCGAATAATCGTCATATTAAACGTACGTTTTCGAACTATTTTACTACATCTATTTGTAAAAATATGCATTTTTGAACATTCGGTGATTACATTAAGTGTTTTCATTACTTTGTATAATTATTTTTCATAACTTTTTCTCGATCAATTAATGCGAAACGAATTGGCAACGTCGTAAATCGTGGTATATCATAATGCCCAGGTTGGCAAAAGTGTCGCGAAGTTAGAGACATTTGTGCCCCGTTCGTAACCTCAATATCGGCCCAAGGAGCTGTCAAAAATGAATATCGGTCCGATTAAAAAATCCGCCGGAAAGAAAAAGTGTGTACTAAAGCTGTCTATAATCTCGAAGAAATAAAAAACTTGAATAATTTTCCGATATTCTAAAAAAAATGTATGTATGAAAAAAATCCGCGTTATGTTGTCTTTGCCTACAAATGTCTAGAAATGTATAATTTCTGAACATAGTTGTAAAATTAATATTAAGTAATTATTACTAATTAAGAGAATAAGTTTATTAATTATTACTAATTAAGAGAATAATTATCGAATACCGATAAGATAGGTAGCATTTGCGCCGTCTACGGCGTTGCCATGTTTGCACAGTCTAATATTTTGTGTGCTCGATTTTCGCACAAATTCGCTATCAAAAACATTAATTATTTTATAACGGTACTGTGAATCCTTATTTTCAGGGTACCAAGGGTTAGTCCGATAACTAGTCGAATCGTACCTATTTTTTCAGCCCCGTGGAAACATTCACTTAGCAGGTATTAATAATGTACTGAAAAGCGATCCGGTGTTTTCCATAAGCGTAATGTAATTAGCCTACGAAATACGTCAAGGTGCCAATTTTTTTTTCTAAAAAACGGTACTGTGGATCGTATTCAAACTGCATAGGATGATCAGTAATGTTCTAAAGGTCCAGAAAAAAATTCAGCTCGGTGGTAACATGTTAACTTAATCCCATAACAACCTTAAAATGATGGCCTTTGAATGGTCAATTCTGAGCCTACACTTGTACCCCTAATAACTGCTTTTTTATCTCATTAATCTAATTAACATGCTAGCACATATATGTGATGCTAGTTAACATACATGCTATTTTTATTTATTGTATTATCAGATCACCTGATCTGCAGCTGTTTTGCCTAAAGGTGTTTACCAAGGTATGAAATGAATCATCAATCAGTCTCATTCTTTGAGAAGAGTATGTGGCTTCCGGATGGAGGCCGTGTTAAGGATCAGCGTTGTGCCGACGTTTCGTAAACGTTACAGTCTGCATCATCAGGGCTGAGAGCTCCGATACTGAAGCTCTCGTGTCTCAGGTATTCCTTATATAGTTGCAGCCATCGTTCCAGATCGCTGCACCAGCCAATCAGATGTTTTAATTGATCAGCTGGTCAATTAAAGAGCTGGGAGGACGGTGTGCCAAATAAGATTGACGTGATATCTTCCATCTCTGTTTAGATTGTCCGGATGTTTTCGGATTTCCAAGCCTTCTCGGTGTTTCCTGGAAAAATAGCTGTTTGATGGGGCCAGACGATTTAGGATTTGTCGAACTGGATGGCATGACCAGTCTCCATCCAATGTTCGGCCAGCGCTGATTGTGTAATATGGCCATATTTGATACACTGTTGGTGTTCTTTGATCCGTATACTGATCTTCCTCCCGGCTTCTCCTATGTACACTTTACCGCATGAGCAGGGTATCTTGTATACTGCTGGTGCAGTTAATGATGGTCTTTGGTCTTTTGCACTCGGAATCACTTGTGCTAGTTCCTTTTGAGGTTTGAACATGACTCGCACGTTATGTTTTCCAAGGACCCTGCCTATGCTATCTGTTATCCCCTGAAGGTATGGAAGGGACGTTGTTGCGGTTATTTGTCCTTCATTTTCCCCATCAGGTGCTGTAACCGTTTTCGGATCAGCTATTTTTCTTTTTAGATTTTTTATCCTTCTTTCGATGTTGCCTGGCTTGTAGCCATTGTCTCCTAAAGCTTTTCGTCGGTGTTGTAGTTCAACCTCCAGGGAGTCTGGTCCGGAGATCATTAGAGATCTGTAGACCAGAGAGCTTATGACCGACTGTTTTTGGGAAGGGTGGTTATGAGACGTAGCGTGGAGGTATCTATCCGTATGTGTTGGCTTTCGGCAAACTTTATGGCCCAAAGTGCCATCGCTTTTCGGTTGAACCAGTACATCCAGAAAAGGGATTTGATTTTCCTGTACTATCTTCATGGTGAATTGAATATTGGGGTGCTGGGAGTTGAGGAAGGTTATGAAATGATTGAGGTTTTCTTTGCCGTGACTCCAAATGACGAAGGTGACATCGACATATCGGAACCAGGTGGAGGGCTTGAGGGAAGCTTCTCGCAGAATTCTGTTCTCGAAGTTCTCCATAAAGATGTTGGCGATGATAGGGGAAACGTTGTGTAACGTTTGCGAAACGTCGGCACAACGCTGATCCTCAACACGGCCTCCATCCGGAAGCCACATACTCTTCTCATTACATCAAGAGCCGTGAAAGCCTTAAAACTGAAGTCTCATTCTTTTTTTTCCTACTTCAGTTCGTCGCGGTTTTTTCCACTCCTCTCCGACCCTCGAACCCTCTCTCCCCTTCTGTCGTAAATTTAGGTTATACCTGTGTGTTCCCTTCGACCTTCCGATAATGACGAGCAAACGAGACCGGAAAGAATAGTAAGATATTCCTCAACAGCGATCTATCACCGCACAATGGCACATTAATTGTACTCCCGCAGTCGAAATGTTATTTGTATTACGTTTTTCTAAAACGAGCGACCACCTTGAATGGGCGCAGCGTCGATCCTCGTGAAGCCGGGAAAACAAAGAAATATCATTATTCCATTTCGAATGATGACGAAGGAAGTTACTGGCGAAAGTACGATATCCGGGGTGCCAAGATTTGACGGTGAATTTAGAGTTATCAAGTCGAAATAAACAAAATATGAATAGTGGTAAAAGTTGATATTTCGCTTATTTTGCGTTCAAATTAGAATTTTTCGATAGTTATCGAAAATAACGATTTTTTCGAATTTGAAAATTTCAAGGAACATCAGACAAGGTAACTTGGAAATTTATAGTTTCAACAGTGTCTCAGAAGCCAAAAATGTATTTTAAATACCACTACCATGTTTTCCTCGCTTATAAGTGCGACTAGACAGAGAGTAAAGTAGTACTTTTAATCGCCAGGAGTCCGAAGAGGGATCAAAAGTATACGGTTCATCCCTCTTCGGACTTGTAAGGCTCTAAGTTTATGTAAATATATTGTTTAGTAATTTGGTGTAGTAATCATATGGAACAATTGTTATTGTTATAAATAGACAGAGAATATGAATAAATTAAGCATCATAATCTCGGAATTTATGTTGAAAATCATATAAATACTACGTTTAGTGGTGTTTATATTATACCATTAAACAAACCCAAACAAAGAAATACTTTTTGAAGCCCGCCCGGTCAATTTCCATTATTTGCGATAAAATTAAGATATTGTACCCCTGAGCGAACAACAATCGTTGAATTTTGGCGTATTTCCAATTACCGCTAAAAGCACTCATAATTCCTTAAGGAAGCCGAAACAGCATTTTTTTTATTCTTGAAATTCTCATTATTTTGGTTCAAATATCAAGAATCAACGGTCAAAATTTGACGCCTCGGATATCGTACTATCCCCAAGTTACTCGAAGATGCATTGCAAAATTATTAGTCCGCATTTTTGAAAATGGCAATTTTTTGTCACCACGCCGGGATAATTGAGATTGAGATTTCAGGGGGAAAAAACTTTCGTATGGTTTGGTAGCCTAGGGTGTTAACTTTAATTTACAACTAAAATTTTGTAAGAGTTCCAAAAATTGACCGAGTTATGACGATTTTTGTGAAGGGTCAGATCACCCAATGCGCCACGGCAAATCGCCCTGCTGCGTTTCGCCCTTTTTTCTTTTACGTTTTTCTCGAAATTATGTTTTATGAAACAATGTCAGCCGTATCCAAAAATCTATTCATCCGATTCAATTGAACTTTGGATAAAGCATAGTTTATAATACTTTCTACCGCATAAAAATGGCTCGCCATTTTTATAATTTTCAAAATTTCAAGAAAAGTATCCGGTCATAAGAAAGTTTTATTATTATACAAAAGTATGTAAATGAAGCTTACCACTTCATTTCATCCGAATTTGCCGCGCAATAAAGAGATGACTGCTCTAGTCGAGAGAGAGAGAGAGAGAATTGGGAGTAAACCGCGCGGGTCACATGTACGACGGTAGAGAGCACATGTACGACGGGAGAGAAAACGTGGTTAGGATGGATAATTAAGAGATGGAGCAATAGCGTTAATTGTTGTTTCTCTTTTCAGGTAAGCTCCATAATTAGTTAAGACCATAATTAATAAGATAAAATGTAAACACCAAAAATAATAATTGTTAAATAAACTCTTTTCAGAGCAACTCAATTTCGTGTTTAATCCATCGTCACCCAAGTCCCACGAGGCGCCGACAAAACCACATTATAAGTATATTTTTTATTGTTAATTTCTGATGACTGTGATTTTCAGAAGCCTCTACAACGATTGGCCATGCAGTACTTTGTTTAGATAAAAATAAGTTCATTTTTTATCTATATATTTCAATTTAAAAAACACTAACTTCGCAAGACTATGCATTAACCCTTAACTCAAGAACGTAAAAATGAAAAGATAATTGACTTTATAGCCGATTTTAATAAATTTAAAAAACGCAATATTTAGTCTTTAATACATTTTATCAGGGGGCTAGTTATAAAGCAATGAAGGGTGTGTGGCATGTTACATTGTGTCGTAACATTCCATTACGATGTATGTAATGCTTGAAAGCAATTGTTTTCTGCGTTGAAGCACAAAGCCACGACACCTTTTACACATAGTTTTTGTCGTTTCAGTTTTTTTTTCGTTTCGCAAATTTTTAATTTTTGAGCTTAAAAAAACTATGGCAGATATCAGAAATATTCTAGTTCGGGTGAGAACTATAGATGTGCTGAATAAACCATACAGATTTGAGCGAAATCCGTTCAATAGTTTTTGAGATATGATGAAAGACAATTTGAAAAATACATTTTTGAGAAAAACGCGCTCAAAAGTTCAATTACGATTTACACAACGAAAATGTTGATTCACCATTAGTCTGATATGTCATATAACACTCACACATTTTTTGCAATTTGTGAAAAAAAATTATTTCGTTTTTTTGGACCTGTTACATGAGATAACCCCCTCAAAAAGCGTTTCACCAAATCCGAATTTTACAGAAACGGTGTAGTCAATCGATTTTAAATTCCGGGGGTGCCTTCAGAATATGACAAAGTATTTACTGTATACATTTGAATCAAGTGGTAGAATATAGTCGATTCTCCCGAAACTCCTTAAATGTTAATATGGGATTTTGTAAGGACTTGGATGGTTTGTTAAGGTAGTCCTATCGCCAGGCTTCAATCCATAGCATTTTCATAATTTTTTTTTGCGCTTCACTAAATATATTTTTAATCGTCTCTGTAAAATTTCAGGGTCGTTTATCGATCTAATTACAGAGAAAATAAATATTAAAATTGCGTATTTCTGTGAAGGAATTCCGAGACAAAATACACAAACCCAATTTTCGGTCGCTACGAAAGTGTATATAATAGTGGGAATCGGTCAGATTCTTAAAAATAATCAGACTTACATCCTTAACACTTGTAGTAATCCAGTGCTCTTAGAAAAAATTACGCGTATTGACCTAATTTTTATCTAATATCAAGTTTAATTTGAACTTCCGGTGTTGGATTTATTACCACTTGCTACGATAAAGAGACGTGACGGCAAGGAAACAGCTGACTGTAGTCCTAACCTCATCTCACTCATTCGAATTTCCACACATATTTCATTTTTAACCGACATATTTCGCCGACGCTTTTTATCAGTCGTGGCCCGAATACAATGCTTCATATTTCCCGCACCTGACATTGTTTTGACAGATCGACGTTGAAAAGCATGGAGGTTAGACTCGCCTGGTTGAGTAAAAAGAGACGGAGATAGAACCAATATTGCCAAATATCAAACCTAGAAATACTGCGCGAATCGTTGGAATAACTATTTTCTTATTTTTCTAATTAAATGTTAACATTCATTAAACAGTTTACACATGGAAAGTTTAGTTATTACAAATCTTTTTTTTGCATATTTTAAAAATATAACTAGTATAGCTGTCACCGTTCTAACGCCGGTCCTCTGAGGGGCGGGGGGTTCACGCGGGGAGGGGGACTCGGTGGTGAGGCTGACGTCACGCGGGGAGGGGGAAATCGTTGGAGCGGAGGAGGGGGGTACATATCGATTATCGATTAACTGATCATCGATTATTGATCTTTATATATTTAAAATTCATTGTTGATTTATTTTTGTCTTATATTGTTTATTTCATGGATTTTATTAGTTAGCGACTCTCGCCAGAGAGCCAAGTTGGTTGATCTGTGTCGCTGAGAGAAGCGATCGGATTACACGTATGCACGAGAGAGAGAGAGAGCAAGAATGAGAGATGGAGCGATCGCATCGCATGCACGTGAGATAGAGCGAGATATACATTTAACTTTAGACATTGAACGACTAAAGCGGTTGAGTTTGTTTGGGTGAAATCCCAAACAAACCCAAACAAACCCACGAACGTCTTCGAGCATCTATTGAACGTCTTCGAACATCTATTGAACGCTTTCGATCGTCTCACGAACGTCTCATGAACGTCTCACGAACGTCTCCGAACGTCTCACGAACGTCTCCGAACGTCTCCGAACGTCTCACGAACGTCTCCGAACGTCTCATAAACGTCTCACAAACGTCTCCGAACATCTCACGAACGTCTCACGAACGTCTCTTGAACGTCTCACGCACGTCTCCGAACGTCTCATGAACGCTCACGAACGTCTCTCGGACGTCTCACGAACGTCTCTCGAACGTCTCACGAACGTCTCTCGAACGTTTGAGAGCAATATTTTATACAACTGTGTAATCTCATAACAGATAATGTAACAAAGAAAGGGGTGAGGAGAATTAAAAAATCACATAATGTCACATTTCGTTTATTTGCATGAATCTTTATCATTCAACCACCAATTAAACATTTTAAATACATTTTGTAATGCACAATTTTTTCATGCTTTTCGCATCGTAAAGTATAGCTTACGCCTAATTTACTTCAGGTATCCATATCGCCAAAGTACACGTTCAACGTTTCAATAACTAGATCATTGTTCATATTTAATATATCAGCTAGCCATTCTCGTTTTTCAGGGCCGTCAACATATACGAGAGGGTACATATCATCTTCCGTTGGGCCCATAACTGCAGTCGTTATTTAACCTTGAGCCATGCTATATGGAACGTTTCCATAGGCCCACTTTAGACCACGGTGATTCCGAATCAGCCATGACGCTTCGTATCTCTCAGATTTTGTGAGAAGTCTCCATGGTATGATACTCACGAAAATGTAATGAGAGAGCACACATTCGCTCTCAGAATCGCTACTTCCTTCACGACAAAGTTTCTCCCAACAATGAACCCTTGTAGATCGACAAATGAAGGTACAGACATAACGAAGATGTATTGGCTCGATCAAGTCGATAGCAAAATCAATTGATGACTGACGTCAATATTTAAGAAACTCGTCTTTAAATTATTTATTCATCGACCGGGGGTTACTTGCTGATCTATACAATTTTACGAACCATGTTTGTCAATGGACAATATTCAACAACGCGATTGTGCAAGATCAAACAATAGGCAGTAGTATTTGGTGGCAAATCTTCCTTACATTCAAACTCTATTCGCTCGTCCACGGTAGCATTTTTCACAGACTCGTTCTGACGCGAGCAATCGATAACCGTGAGAGGGCCGTTATATTGAAACTTTGCGATAGTGAGCAAAGAATTATCACTATTACAGCCGTAATAAGATTTACGGAATCGAGAGTACATATTGAACAAAATGGCGAATCTGTTTTTGTCAAAGTCCAAATTCAAATCATCGTAAGGATAAGATTCCGAGTTGAGATAAAGTTTAACATTGGCGAGTTTGCAGTCGTCGAATAGTGTAATGTCCTTTGCCATAGAATTTTTTTTGTCAGTCTGCATCGCAAATATTACCTATCTTGGTTTCTCTAGCTGAGAGGCAGCTTTCACAGTCCATGAGTGTTTCGTTGTGCTTTGAAGCAGTGGATACTCGTATAGATCCCAAGAGCGCAAGCTCATATTCAAGTATCGCCCACTTTCCAATGTTCGAAGTAATGACAATTTATTTATCTCATTTAATATTACGTGAGGCATACGCCATTGTATCTTGAGCAATTCAACTTCTGTCTCTACTAATGATGCTGACTGAATACGCAATTGTTATCATTGCGCGAACGTATCAGAATTAGCTCATGACGAGCATTGATAACAACGCGCTTGTAATCTTCGCAGAATCCTAGCAATATGTTGAGAAGTACACAAAAATTGAAGTATTTTTCCCCATTATTATGTGTTACATCCCACGCAGCATTTTTCAACGTATGACTCCTCTCAGGGCTTAGAGAGATGTAGTTTTTAATCGTGGTTGTTATTTCAACGTTTCGATTGCGATCAATCTCCACACCATCGAGCTCATAACGAACTTCATTAAACATGAATGCAACGCAATTGTTTCCCAATACTACTATTGCTTGAACATCAGCTTTTTTAAGCACCGTAAACTTTCCCTCAACGTAGAGAAAACTTTCAGATGGTAGGGTGTACAAGTCTCGGTGTTGTATAGGAATTCGTATTTCATCGCTGTGTCCAAACGTTGAGTTGGCATACGGATTGTACGTATGAGTCTCAATTTTGATGATACGATCGTCAAAGATTGGCTCCCCACTGATATTCAAAACGTCAGTCATTCTTTTGCCTCAATTATGTCGTACAATAAATGCCAGAGATTCTAAAAATTCACGATTCGCTGCACTGAGTTTCTTCTTTGCGGGTAATTTAACACTCAATGCCGCTTGTCTTCTTGCAAAAGTATTATCGTGTGGGATCGCATTATCTCGCGTAGAAATATTGTCTCTGGCGTATTCCGTGTCGTACAGAACGAGCATCACAAGCGTCGCTTTCGTATGTGCAATCTCACCGTAATGTCTTCTCCTCGAAAATCGAGTAGTTTTCCCTTTTGATCCACGATACGTATCGTTAGATCCGTAATGCTCCGCACAACCATCGGAAGATAAATGATTTGCGCAGGCATTTCCGAAATCTTATATCCTGGTGGTACGCTTGGCGAAAATTCATGTATCGTGTGTACACGCTCGCCATTGCAGTATGCACCAGTGGTGACACTACATTCTATGCGGATAATGTTGACATTCATTATGTTTATCGGTACATCAGATTCCTGCCATTTCCAGGGATGCAGTATTCGATTTCACGAAAATCCCAACAGGGATCCTACGTTGTCAGGTTTACTGAAATTTATTCTGTACGCACATTTGATTTCGCTCTTTAGTGTATTATCATTAGCGCGTAGCACGATTCGGTATTCGCCATTTTCATCGAGGACATCGTTATCAACCTTTCGAGGAACAATTTCATTTTCAGCATCATCACCGCTATCAACCCCTTTGAGTAAAATTACACGATTCAGATACGCATTTATGGCTCTCAGTTCATACGATCCTTCAGGGATTATAATTTCCTTGTCATCATTGTCAAAGTAAATTTTGTTGTTTGATGAATTCACATTTGGTATTATGTGATAAGTTTCGAAATCCGTCAAACCGAGCTCATAACAGCCATCATTGAAATCTATAGGGGGAGAATAATTTGCTGTGAGAAGGCTACTCTTGCCGGTCAACGTAAGCGTCAGTGACATGTTTCCCTCGAATACTGAGTTGATTGACACATTGTCACGGCTTAAATACATATTGATCATCGACGTTTTGAAGAAATTGCAAGCACAATTGCCCGCAAATACTCTGATTATAATTCTGATAAGATGTTTTTTTGATGGCGTTTTTTTTTCTTAGTTGAACATCCTTGTCCACGCTTGTAGGGAGCGAGATAGAGCCCATAGCTCGATTATGACGTTGTATTTCTTCAAGTTGACGTTGCGCCGCTTTGCTATCATTCACAGCCTTTGCTATCTCAGCTGCCCCACCAGCCAGTGAACCAAGAACTCCCAGCAATGGTAACATTAGCAAAATTCCGCCTCGCTTTGCTATCGGCAGTATTCTCTCCTTAACGGGTTCTTTTTTCTTTGTCGATGAGTTATTTGTCTTCATTCTCAAGGTGAATTTCGTTTTTACTTTCATAGCTGCCCAAACAGCGGTCGCTGCTGTTTTCTCGCCAAAAGTCGAATCCCTCGCAGTAATACGTTTTTGTGCCGTTGTTCCAAGTATATTATCCGCAACGTGTCTTTCGCCTAAATGATTGTTTCGAGAATAGGCTATATCGTGGTCGCGACAAGCGGCATCCAATGGATTTATACCACGATCACCCCGTGCCAATCTCTGCTCTAACTGAGTGCCTGGTCCACAAAATTGGTACCCGGGAATATGTAACTCGATCGGAAGTGCATTTATTGCGCGATTTAACAAACCGTTGCCTTTTCTCTTTGACTTTCGGCACAATTATTTATAAACGGTGCTGGACCGTTAATGTGTATTAGCTGTCCCGGTAAATTCCAATGGCACGTGCATCGGCGATATTGCTGTACTTCCGAATCAGCCTTTATATGTTCGGGAAGCCTCTCCCACAAAATGTCAACGAAGTGATGAAAATTTTGTAACAAAAGAATTTTTGGAATAAACTGTAATAGATGAGCCGTTAAGCGGAGAATACTGCAGTCGTCCGACAGGTACAAAAATATTCTCAATACTGAGCGGATTTGGCTCGGTGCACTCCTATAAATACTCCTCACACGACGCATTTTGGGCGAATGTGTGTTTGGATTCGAGAGAGAAAACATGCGTTTCGTGCAACAAGCGACGGTGATTCAAGTGACCAATTTCGATCATAGAGTAATGGAGGGCCAACAAGTACGCAAACATGGAGACATGCTGCCACTTACGGAACGCAGCATTATTTGCGATCCTTCAAATTGTGAGAAAACCAATGTTCTGTTAAGTTTACTAGAAAGTCAAAATGGTGTACGTTTTGAAATCCTATATGTATACTCGAAATCGCTTCAACAGCCAAAATATCAATATTTGGAAAATCTGCTGACATCGATTAACGAAATCGGCTATTTTAAATTCTCAAATAATAGTGATGTTATCCCACCGCACGAAGCGCTTGCGAACTCCATTTTTATTTTCGATGAAGTAGCATGTGACAAGCAAGATACAGTACGAGAGTACTTTGCGATGGGCAGACACTCGAGCGTTGATTGTTTCTACCTTTGCCAACCATACGCCAAGGTTCCCAAGCATCTTATACGCGACAATGTGAATCTGCTTATTTTATTTAAACAAGATCGTACAAACTTGAAACATGTTTACAATGAACATGTAAATACGGACATGTCGTATGAAGATTTTCTGGTGTTATGTCAAAAACGTTGGCAACACAAATATGGCTTCATGGTGATTGACAAAGATAGCTCATTGTCTGGTGGTCAATATAGAAATGGATTTAACGAGTTTGCAATACCGTAATGTAGTCAGTTGGCATTGAGACATCAGCTGTGCAACGACCGACAAATAATTTCATGTGAGCATGATGACGACAATTGATACTGATGAAAATATTGCCAGGGAAATTGCGAAAACAAGCGACTCAATACGCAAAAAATATCAAGCTTTGAAGACTGGAAAAATGGAAGAAGATCTTGCATTGGAGAGACACTTCAAGCCAATCACCGAACTTCTCAAGCAGATTGTTGAGCAATCAGCTGCTGTTGAATCTCTTGGGCCGGAAATTGAATCGTTGAGTATGTCGGAAGCAAAGGACCTAGAAAAGGATGTGAAACAAGGAACAAAGCGCACACGTTTGTTATTTCAAGATTCGCTGGTAACTTCTACACCGAATCAGTTGAAACGCAAGCGACGAAAGGAATCTCTGGATGATACGTCGATGGCTGCTGTACCCTTCCAACCAGCCACCATTGTGGAAGAAGACGTTTTTGAGACTACGCCCGAATCATTCGTGTCTACAGTTCAACGTCAATTACAAACGGCTGAAGGTCAAAATACATTGCGCGAACATTTCGGTCCACTCGGTCAACGATATATTTCATCTATTCTTTCACAAGACAAAAATGCAAAAAGGAACGACGTTAGGCGATAAGCGTTTCGATGTGGATAATGATGATAATATATTCATCGATGGCATAAAATACTTGGGAACCCCTGGGCTCTATGAGCTAATCTTCAATAAAATCGATTACGTGCATTGGAATGATCCCAATGAGTTGGTCGATCGTTTGCGCTTGTTGGAAGCTTCAGGACACGCGGGTAACAACGCTCACGACAATGAGATAATGTCGATTATTGAGGAACTTCACGAAGCGGGTCTCAGTATAAATTAACATATGGATCGATGATAATTATCATTCCTTCATCACTATTGATACCGCGATGTCGATCAATAAATTCGGATCATCGCTTGGAGCGCAGGATAATTCATACTATCAGTGGACTGGGCTAATAAGAAATTATACACGTGATAATGCTCTCTGTCTAACCTCTAGTGGCTTCGATGCAAGATCACGTACAATACGAGGCGTAGCCCTACCTGCAGGGGATTACGATGCTGCTAATAAATGTTACGTGGAAATGAAAATCAAGTTGTTAACAGAACGCCTGGATAAATTTGAGAAGAAATTCATCGCACTAGAGGATACGCTTCGAATAGCTATGAACGATACGTCTAAAACGATTCAGTATGCAACTGACGCTGTAGCTGACACAACGCACGAAGATTTGTAAAAATCGTCTGGTCAAACACACGATATGCTCGGAGAAGGAAAAACGTCTGAAGAAAAGCAGCTCGTGGAGGAATTACATGCACCAGCAAGAAAAAACTTTCTGCGAAGACGTGTCATCGTACGCGGGTATGATGATTTGTGGCAGGCTGACGTAGTCGAAATGCGGCCGTATTCGCGTTTCAACAAAGGCTACAATTACATCCTCACCGTCATCGATGTGTTGAGCAAGTATGCATGGGCCGTACCCTTGAAAAGTAAAACTGGCAACGAAATGGGTACAACGATCGCGAAAATCATACACGATCACAGCAGATATCCGAAAAATCTTCAGACCGACAAAGGAAGAGAATTTTACAATGTAAACGTGCAACGACTCATGGAGAAATACAACATCAATCATTATTCGACGTATTCTATTATGAAGGCCTCGGTCGTCGAACGATTCAATCGCACTCTCAAAAATAATATGTGGAAAATGTTTACACTCAATGGTAATTACAAGTGGATCGATGCGTTACCGCAACTCGTTATGAAGTACAATGCTCGAAAGCATCGTACGATTGGCATGAGGCCCATCGGCGTTACTCCTGCGATCGCAGAGAAACTCTTAACCACCGTATACAGCAATGTAAAAATTGCGGCTCCTGCAAGATTCAAAGTCAATGATTTTGTGCGCGTAAGCAAATTCAAGACAATATTTGAAAAAGGTTTCACACCAAATTGGATCACCGAAGTGTTTAAAATCGTCAAGGTGCAACAAACTCATCCTGTAACGTACCTAGTCGAGGACTCAAGTGGAAATCCGACAGCCGGAGGATTCTACGAATGCGAACTGCAACGTGTTGCCAATCCAAACATATATCTCGTGGAGAAGGTAATACGCAAAAAGGGCAATGATGTTTATGTTAAATGGTTGGGAATGGATAAATCTCAAAACGCGTGGGTACACAAAAATAACATATTGTAATAACTTTTATAAAGTATATGAAAAATTCAATGAAGTTTAGTTACTATAGGCATACCATTTTATTTATGTATACATTTACCATTCCTTATAAAAATAAATTATTATATCCTGTAAACATTAACATACTCCCATTATATATAACATGAATATTATTCAATATATATCAAATTTACATTACTATATTCATTATATCTATCCATTTTTATTTTATAACAATACATACAATGTAGCCTAACAAACACATTTACAATGCTATTTTATAATGACCCCAAGGTAGAGTGTCCGTACTTTTCGGCACGATATACCGCGTGTCATCGTGTGGACTTAGAGCAATTTTTGACTCTGAAATAGTGTAAACTTCGTGCAGCTTCGATCTTATGCAAGACTGCTGACGAGTCATCTCAATTTCTTCCCGTAAACAGCGAGTGTAGTTATTGAAATTTATTGTTCGCGCGACGACATTACTTTTCACCCCTTTCACCTTTTTCGTGTCTTTTTTACCATCGACTCGCAAAGCGTACATTTTTGCTCTCAATCCTACAAATTCCGTCATTACCATACCATTATTTTCATCTTTCATGAGACCGGGCACTTTCTTGTTGACTAACGGTAAACCGTACACGTTTTCCATCAGGTAATCGCTCGTATCAAATTTTTCAATGTTACGCTTCATATCGTAAACGTCGTCAGACTTGATGTGGTATTTGAGACTATCGGTGTCGGTATACATGATCTTGCAGTTTTGCTGATACAGCGGAATCATGAATTCGTGGTGAAACTCATATAAACATGTTTTCGAAATGTCGAGTATACACATACCCACATAAATCGGCTTGTTAAATTTTACCTCCAGATTTCGCAATTCGACGGCAATAAGATTTTCCGAAAAGATACTTCGACTGTGAAAATTTGGTTTAGCGATCATTGCCTCTGCCCCATACCGTCCCTCCCACTTTGTTACAAGTTTCACGTCTACATGGTTTCGCACGTTTTCCATCGCTTTACCAAATACTGCATTGTTCATTAATTTATACAAATTTGTCTCGAAATCATTTGTAGCACGTGTTCGAAACTGTGTGTTCAATTCGATGTATGAACGCAACCAGGGGGATTGAGTGAATTTCAAAATTCTGTGTATTTTCGCTACTTTAAGTCCATGACGCATACACTGCTGCAAATTACGATAGTGTATCACGTAACGCTTCTTATCGCATACGATTGCGAGCAATTTCTCTTGGCGCTTGCCAGGTGGTTTGCCGCGTGTCGGACAAAACGGAAGGTCACTGTGCGAATCATGCAAACGTTGCGGATATTCGAGATCGACTTCGAGAACGTAGCCTACAGGCGAATCTAGCGCTGTGGATAATACGTCAAAATTCGATGTGTCGTCGATCCATTGAAAATCAGCATAAGGCAAAGGTTGACACACTGCCCATCCATACAAGTTGTTCACATCGAAGTACATCAGGTATGATGATGTTTTCAATGGATCGTACGATTGCATGTACTTGTTATTAGCATGTGCATATCTGTTTAAACATTGGCTTAATCCTCCGCGTATACCTCGCTCGATGAATAAAATCATGTCGATGTCGGTCAATAATTCAAACGTAATGTGCGTATATTTCAACATGGCGTCCCAAGTATATCCGGGAAGAGTGCAATAATACGCCGGATCAAGCCCATAACTTTCAATACACGCATCAAGGAAATTTTCGAAAATATTTGCTAATAACAAGACATCCGTCTTCAAATACAAATCGCTATATTCACCAAGCGTTTGAATGGAAAACCGCTCCCAGACATTCTCAGCGTGAATGTACTCGCTCGCGCTGATCGTTTCCCCGGTCAAGGAACTGTAAAATGAGTCGCGCGGCGGCAAACACGTGTCTTCCAATCTGCTGACATGGTCAATGTATTCGTACGGGAAGACACCTTTTCGTGTTAATAATGTAAAATCATGCATCGGTAGGCCATGAAATTGTGAGCGTAAAATTTTCAGTTTGTCCGTCGTTAAAAATGATGCCAATTTCTCAAGACTTGTGGTTAGAAATTTATATGAATCGATGAAGCGTAATTTAATTTGGTTTTTTGTTTCTTCGGTAGTAGTTTGAACAGTTTTCGTGAACGAAATATATTTTTCTTTTGTTATTGGAAGCACGTAAGTTTTACCTTCGAAGGCGGTGGCTACTTCTTTGATTATAAAATGCGCATCATAGCCAGACAAATTGTGAAAGACTACCGGGATGAAAAATGATTGTTTGAAATTTAGATTGCAATTCGAATGGGCGGGGCCTCTGTAACGCCCAGTTAAATGACAATGATCACGAACTCGTGTATCGGTTTGTACAAAATCTTTTTCACATATGTGACACTTAATGGCGCTTTGAAATTTAAGCTCCTCGTCGGATGTTAACTGTACCATGGGGATATTTGAAGATAAAATATCTTTTACATGCAAAGCTGCACTTTTTAGTTCTTCGACGAACCATGCAATGCAATCGCTACTACGGTGCGATTCATATCTGCATAACGATTGATCGTATGAGCAATGTACGTAGTATGCGATACTAGAAACCTCGTGGTGTTGGTACATGTTTTGTTCATTCGTTTTCGCAAGAACGCACTCAAGATCGGCGTATATTACGAATGAAAGTCGCTCCTTATGATTGAAGTTTTTAAAAGTGAGCCACTTGTTCGCATCGTTCGATAGACGGACGGCACAGTTGTTGATCTGGCCACAGTCCACAGTGTGTACGTGCAATTTTTTTGCTCCGAATGCAAGTAGTGTAGACATCTGCGAAAATAAACAAAAAATCAGTTTTGAACTAGTTATTTTCATACATTTAATTATATCAAATCTGCGTACCTATCACAGATATATTTCTGTCCGTCGTGTTTAGTCAACTGTGAGCTGACGAGCCTTGATAAATTCTTGATCCACGCGAAATGTCCAACGATGTTTTGCTGCGGATTTTCCACGTAGAGCAAATTGACATGCTTTTCTCTCTTTCGCTCACTCACGCGAATTGGAAGAGTACTATCGTTCTCAATGGTGTATACATTGATTGAAATGTCATTACGAATTTCAAATTTTTTAATTTGATTCATAGTCACTGGAAACTCAATGTCTTGAACATTTGGCACTGTCGAGTAGTGCGGGTATGAAGATTCACGCGCACTGTCACGTTGGGCTGGATAAAGAGCAGCGACTACGGACCATGCGAAACATGCTTGATCACTCGATTTCACATTAACAATTGCTCTTTTCAGCTTTATCGACCGCGATAACATTATGTGGCATCCGGCACGCATTGGGTTATATTTATTTATATTCATAGTCAAGTTATATATTCGTGACAATGCCCACCCGCTGTCGCGTTCCTGAAACTCTTCGAGTGATATCAAAATGGGCTCAATAACTCTTTGATCGTACCACTCGCGTAAATCAGACGTATTGAAAAGTTCATAGTTTTTAGTATTAATGCTTTTATGTGCACGCTTGTCACCTGCCACAAATTCGCCGTTAAAAACGGTATTAATTTTCACACTACCATGATTGTTGATAATGGGTTGAACGCGTGAAAGCACGACATCACTAGCGTCTTTGAGAAATTGTTGAGGTTCGATGTGGTTGTGATTTATGACTACACCAGTCAAGATACGACCCTCGAACGCCGTATCACTTTCTCGCCATATGAATCCATGATTGTCATGTCCAGCACCCGTATGTATGAAACGCTGACGCACCGAATTCTTGAAGCCTTCAAGTCGCGCAATTTGGGCTACCAACGATTGACGATATCCAGTCGATAATCGTGGTGGTTTAATACGACTTTGTTCTTCTAACGACTCGATATACTCGCCACATCGTTGTTCCCACACAATGTACTCTTCGACCGACCCAATTTGAGCCCCTTGCTCGCGAAGATTTTTTTCAATATTATGCGTCATGCCTCAGCGCGAGGCGCTCCGCGATCTCGGAAATTCAAACGTTGACTGAAAGTGTGTACCTCTCAATCACGATTTATATTCCATTTCTAGTACCACTGCATCCTTGGTGCCGTGTGCATTTTTTTGCTATATATTTTTCTGGAGACTTTACGATTTTGCTGACATGGACTTCTTCGACGGGATTCACGAAGCGCTCGCAGAATCAATCGCATAATTTTATTCTTTCGTGAATATCTCAGGCATTTTGACCTTGAAATGACACGTGATGCTGAATCGACATTTTAACGGTGCTTTTTTCCTATGTACGCTGAAAGTGTGTACCTCTCAATCACGATTTATATTCCATTTCTATAATAGCTGCATCCTTGGTGCCGTGTGCATTTGTTCATTATATATTTTTCTACAGACTTTTAGATTTTTGCTGACATCAACTTTTTCGACGACATCCGCGAACCGCTTGCAATATCATTCGCATAATTTTATTCTTTTGCGAATGTCCCAGGCATTTTGGCCTTGAGATGCAATAGATGTTCGAAGACGTGCGCGGCGGTTTGTTTGGGATTTCACCCAAACAAACCGAATTGCTTCAATCGTTAAATGTCTAAAGTGTATATGTCTTTATACATGCAGATGAGTCGCTCTATCTCACATGCATGCGATGCGGTCGCTCCATCTCTCATTCTCGCGCTCTCTCTCTCATGCATACGTGTAATACGATCGCTTCTCTCAGCGATACGGGTCAACCAACTTGGCTCTCTGGCGAGAGTCGCTAAATAATAAAATCCATGAAGGAAACAATATAAGACAAAAATAAATCAGCAATAAATTTTGAATATATAAAGATCAATAATCGATTATCAATTAATCGATAATCGATATATACCCCCCTCCTCCGCTCCAACGATTTTCCCCTCCCCGCGTGACGTCACCCTCTCCGCCGAGTCCCCCTCCCCGCGTGACGTCATACCCCTCCCCGCGTGAACACCCGCCCCGCACCCCCCTCGAGGACCTTCGTTAGAAGTCACAGCTATACTACTAATATAAATCGTACAAGTCTCAAGTATGATCCAAATACTCTCATCAGAAAAAAAACATTGAAAATCGACCTGATTTTTTAATCTTGAGTCAAGACCCGTTAATTCTACCGAACTTGTTTTTTTTTAATCAGTTTTAATTGCTCGTAAAACTATTTTTCTCATTCTTGCAAGGCGATGACGAGGTCTCTGTGACGAGTACGTATGTACCAGCACTTAATAATATTTCACGGTCGACGAGGTCGCGCGCGCGCGCGCGGATCGTGAAGTCGTTTCGCCAGAAACGCGGCGAAAGTACGAAACGCCGACGAGACTGTGGGGTTATTCACACTTCATTCCGTGCACTCGGTTATATACAGCAGAATCTTGCCTCGGACGTCATGACTCGACTATGTGCACACATACGGGCACAATAATATATCTGTGTGAGCACACATACACAGGGTGTCCCATTTTAATTGCACACCACGAACAAATCGTGATAATAGGGTATTACACCCTTTTTTTTGATAGGTGTCTCAATTTGGTCCTTTGATGGTAATAAACGACTGGAGTTTTTATTTATATTTTATGACATCGATAACTCCCATAAAAATGTATTAAAATTTTACGTTTTATTTCATCACAATAATATAATAGTACAGTCGTGCTGTCGCTGAAAAACTCCGTAATCGGAAAAAATTAGAAGAAGGCTAATTTTTTGACAGGTGACTTTGAAGGTGCCGCGGGTGCTAAATCCAAGTTTGCCTAAAAATCGGGGTATAGGGTTTTTTTTAGGGGATGAAATGGCATGGGGGTGGATGAATGCCAAACTACAACCTCTACGAGGTCGGCGCCGTGAGACGAAATGTACAGAAAAATCCAGGCTTTAGTTTTGTCTACAGCGCCGAAGTCGTGGACGTTCATTTTGGAAGTGAAAAAGTGGGGTGAAATTTTGAAAAATCAGTTTTAATTCAACAACTCTTTAGAAAAAATGTATACATTTTTTGTTCAAATGGAAACGTTGTAGCCCTTGAAAAGTCGCGTCGATCAAGTATTTGATCAACACTCTTCGATAATATCTTCACCCTTCGAAAAATTGTTAGAAGACCAAAAAAATTGGTTATTGAATAACTCAAAAACAATCGGTTTTTCGGGTACGGTGCAAATGTACGAAATGTCGAGTATAATTTTCTCTATATTTTCGTTTCTATGGACCACCCTTGAATTTTGATTTTGCAAACCCCCTCGGGGGTTGAAAATCCAAAATGAAATTCTGGGAAAACTATTGACCGTACGAATTCGGTGCTGCGGAAGAATTTGTAGCTTGAACCCTTAGCTACATTTTTGTCCGCAGCGCCAAACTCGTGCCTCTTTATTTTCGGTCAATAGTTGTCCCGGAATTTCATTTCGAATTCTCAACCTCTAAGAGAGGTTCGAAAAAGCAAAATTCAAGAGTGGTCCATAGGAACGAAAATATAGAGAAAATTGTTCTCTACATTTCGTACATTTAAACCATCCCCGAAAAATCGATTGTTTTTTAGTTATTTAATAAACATTTTTTTTTATACTTCATCTATTCTTTTCGGGGTGAATATATATTCGGAGAGGATCGATCGAATACCCGATCGACGCGTCTTTTCAAGGGCTGTAACGTTCCCATTCGAATAAAAATTGTATGAATTTTCCCTAAAGAATTATCCAATGAAAACTGATTTTGCAAAATTTCACCCCACTGTTTCACCCCCAAAATGAACTTCCACGACTTCAGCGCTGTGGACAAAAATAAAGCTCGGATTTTTCTGAACCTTTTGTCTCCCGGCGCCGACCTCGTGGGGGTTGTAGTTTGGCATTAATCCACTTCCATCCCCTGAAAAAACCCTACACCCCGATTTTTAGGCAAACTTGGATTTAGCACCCGCGGCACCTACAAAATCACCTGTCAAAAAACTAGCCTTCTTCTATTTTTTTCCGATTCCAATATACAGCACGACTATACTATAATTAAATTCGGCGAAAGGAGGTTTCTTCGACGAGACCAAAGTTTGATATGTAATTCAAAAATTCATTTCTATTTTTGTTATGGTATTCAGATCAATCGAGCTTTGACCGGAAATAGATTAAAAAAAATGTTCGAAAAAAAAATCTGAAAAAATTCTCGTGAATTTACAAGAAGCAATGCAACTTTTTTGCTCTCTTGAGGTTTTATAGTAAATCTCATCGTTTTCGTACTCCGGAGCAATTTTCAAATTATCTTTTTTTTTCACAAAAAACGAAATATTGTTGGAAAAAAAATCGTACAAAATTTAAAAAAAAAACGAAATTGAAGCTTAGGCTTCCCCCTTTATGATTGTGGTCGATGAAATGCGTGAAAAAATTTTTCTGCTGCAATCGGGGTCCACTCAAAAAGGAACAAAAAGACGGCAGAAAATGGTCGCTTTCAAAACCGAGTGCTAATTGTAAAAAAAATTGTAATTTTTTTTTGAAAAATGCCCAAATGAAGGTAAATCCCTCCTCTTTTAAATGCTGTTTATTAAATTGGCCTACGTCATCTACCGGCGAAATGGCATAGAAAACTGTTCCGGCACTCTTTTGAACTTTTGTCCGGAAACTTTTGGCCGGTAGTGTATAGTTGTTGACGATTTCTTTCACAGGTTAGAGAGTAATACGTCTACCGCTTTTTTTGTTTACTATGTCAATGACGTCACGTCGGAATCCATCATGGCGGCTACCCTTTCGCATGTTTGTTGAGCAAATAGAAAAAGTATTTTTTTAAACATGAATTATAATATTTATTTTGTGTTTTTATAAATTACAATCAACATTATTCGATTGCTTACTGCGAAAAGTACCTCATTTATACATTATTAGTATTTTTCTTACATACAGTAAAATACCCTATTGGACACCCTTTGTCTGCATGTATATGAGTCAACCGGCCTTGGACGGCAGCAACGTAAATGCGCCTGTTGCTTCTACGACGAGCGAACGCCCCGAACGTGGGAACCATTGGAAAGATTGTTTCACAAATATTCGAGACTGTTAAAAAATTGTTTACTATTAATGTTCAACAATTTTTCATTAAAACGGAGAACGAGGGGTAAAAATGTTGACACTCATTTTCATTTTTCGAAGAGTTCAATTCGCGAAAAGGCAATTTTGAAAATACATAAAATAGAAGAGATTTAGGGGTTTTGGTACAATTGACGATAGGTTACCATTTTATTCAAATACAGTAAATTTTTAGTCATATACTGAATGCACTCTCTAAATTTCAAATCGATTGTCTACACCGTTTCTATGAAATTTAGAATTGTAGAAACACTTTTCAACATATCGGGCTGAAATTTTGCACAAACCTTCCCTTTAATATTCCAAGACAACCCCTAAAGGGATTTTTGGCGACTGGCAACAGTTTTCGAGATATTCAATTTTAAAGTATTTTTTTTGACGCGCGGCGACTATATCTGTATCTGCTACGTCTCCGTTCATACCTATATATGTTATCGCGGTCTCCGTTTTGGCCGAACAAAAATACCCAAACGACCCCAAACCCAAACAGGCCCAAACTGAAAATTTCATTGAAATATTGCTAAAATTGAATGAGCTGCAGCTTCTACCAGTCCTCTACCAACTTTAAGGCGGGATATACATTTAGGCAGGAAAAAAATAAGCCATATTGAAGGGTTTTTTAAACTAAGAAATAATTATTCTACAATTATCAAACTGTAGACTTTGATTTGCAAAAAAGTTCAAACATTTTTTCAGTCAGAACATGTATAGTTTGTATGTGACGGCAATTAAAATGAAGGAAATGCAACTTTAAGAAAATGGCACGCATTTAAAAAAAAACATTTCACGCAACATTTCTATAAAATGTTGACGAAAAAAGTCGTTTTTTTTCCAATTCATCAAAAACAATTCTCGACGAGTAGAAGGTACCAATATTATCAATATTTCTACCAAGTTTCAACTCAATCGGCTTAATAGTTTTTTAGTTATCCTGCACCCCAATTTCGATAATGCAGTTTTGAGAAAAACGCGTTTGAAGTTCACGCCTGGTCCGAATCCGAACGGTGAGGCACAGCGTTGACGGGCTGTACCTCTGAAGTTTTTCGAATTTTCTTTTGAAACTTTAGGAAAATATTCTACTATTCTAATATTCTACTAGGAAAATATTCTAATATTCGAGGAATTAAAATTCCAAAAATTAAAAAAAATTCTATCGTTTAAAAAAAAATTGATTTTTTGATTGTTGTAAATGTATATTCGCTTTAAACACGGTTTCTCGAAACACTGTTTTCAAAGTTGGTGGACATGATATCTCGAGAACCACTTGATAGATTGTTCCCAAATTTGCCGGAGATAGGGTGGAAAACATTTTAAGGTTTTTGACGACCTCACTTTTTTTAAATCTATCTTCATTTTTTGATAGTTACGTAAATATAACGACTTTTTTCGAAGATTTTGTATGCTCGAGTTTCAATTCGTCGTCACGTTAAAATAAATTATTTTTAAAATCGACGATCGTCAACGACTCGTATTTATTGTTAATAAATAACTCGAATAACCCGTTTCCTTTCTACATTTCGGATGGATCGTTTAAGCTGGGAACTGTCCACCGCCAAACGTCGCAAAAAAATTTTGTCATCTGTCGGCGTCCACGTTTTTGTTGTTCTTCTGTATTTTTTGGTGATTTTTTTTTAACGCTCTCATATTCGTATCTTTTTCAGCAACCATTACCCAGTAAAAAATTGGAACTTTGCCATTTCTTGCGGGCTTCTAGGTAGATGTAACCCCTTAAAAAGTATTTCTTCAATTGTAGACTTTTGTAGGAAAGGTGTAGACGATCGATTAAAAATTTGGAGGGTGCATTCAGTATATGACAAAGAATTTACTGTATAAATTTGAATCAAATGGTACCAAATCGTTAATTGTCTCGAACCCCCTTAAGGAGGGGGCGTCAAAAGTCCCGATTTAAACTTTGGAGTTCAATTTTCTTATGCCGTATGCATCCATAATTGTAGTGTGAATGCTCAAGGTCGATTACTGCCCACTCGGACAAGTATTAATTGAATGGGTTTTTAATGAAGGGCTTATGAACCATGATGGCGAAATGGTCATGGTTGGTCAACAGGACGAAAAGCTGCAAGAGCGTCAGTTTTCGGATTCACACAAGTGTGGGCTCGGCGACGGCGAAGCTGCTTTCTTTATTTAAAAAAAATCTACGTTAAATCGATTCCAGATATTAAATTTTCTATTGTAATAATACATTTTTTCTTATAAAAAACACCCGTTTAAATAATAAAACTAACGGTTGTTGAGAGTCACATGTCACCGAAATAATTACCATCCAAACAAAACTAACAAATTCTCCTTTAAGTACCCTTTGGGAGTTTTGGTTTAGTAATATTTGCTTCAACGACCAGATGTTATTTTATTTTCAGCAAAACATGCATTAATCGCCATGACCAATGTTTTTTTTTCCTAAAATTGTCATAACTGTTTAATAAAGAAACTCCAAATAAATAAAAAATACCTGCGAATAATACAAATCGATCAGTGAGAAAAGAATTTGTTAAAGAAATAAAAATAAAAGAATTTATCAAAGGAATTAAAAAAAGAAATTATCAAAGGAATTAAAAAAAGAAATTATCAAAGGAATTAAAAAAAAGAATTTATCAAAGGAATAAAGAAAAATAATTTTTCAAAGAAATAAAAAATAATATTTTTTCAAACGAATAAAAAAAACGCGCTCTTCTAGCTTGGAGTATGAGGCCGGCAGAAAAATATGAGCCACTTCCATTTTTCTTGCCATTTTTTCTTCGTCTTTGCCATAAGATTATGTTTGTTTCCTCATATCAATGACCCTCAATCAATTGGGAAGATTTTGAAGTTTTTATATCACCCGTAACAAATTCAAAGTAGTTGGTATATCAGGCGATACAATTTGTTTTAAACAGCGAGTGCTTATTTGCGAAAACATGCATCCGAAGAATCAATCACGATGTCATCGATGGAAAATTTTATGATGCTCTTTTCACACTTGTTTTTTTTTTCCTTTCTTTTCGCGTATGTCAAGTACGTCGAATTTTAAAGTCGCCTATCTGCAAGATACCTTGCGTCAAAGATAACCACAATCTTTTTCCGCAACTGTTGAATAATGACGTTGAAAAATATTCGATACGTTATCCGGGTTTATCAGTGGAGGAAATTCCTAAGAGCCAAACCACACGGTCGGACAACATTTTCAACATTTTATTTCTTGAGGGGTTAGGCTACGCTGAAAACGACGAACATTTGTTCGTTTTCTGAGGCAACTCGAATTGAAGAGGAAGGTTTGACATATGGTGCAGGAATCGCAGGTTAAGGCGTAATGCCACAGTAACAGGTATAATATCATGTGCGAATTTAACAATTTTTTTTCGTATGAAAAAGTGATTCACTTATAAAATGAATTACACATCTATTTAGTATGAATATCAAACTGTTAGAAAATATATATCTTTTTTTTATGTCCAAAATAGCCGACTACTAATATTTTTTTGCTATCTTTTTTTAGGCGCTTCGCGGCGTGACATATTGCATCTACAATTTTTTACCTAGAACAAAAAACGAAAAAAATCTCGTTAATCTACATTAGAATACCTAGAGAAGTACGTACGGAATTTAAAAAATATTGTTTTATTCAAATGTTGTAGGTATTTGAACTTAAGAAATGAATTTTCAGTGAAACATTTCGTTATAACTGCTCATAAACTGCTCTTAAAATGAAAAGTTTTCGATTAATCAGAAATTCCGTACGTACTGCGAAATGCAATTAGGAACATAACTTTAACATTTGAAGTAAATCGAGTGAAAATTGTTGAAGTTATTTGTCACGCCAATTGGAAAAAATCTGTTTCGAGAAGTTTCGAGTAGTCGGCCATTTTGTACAACGAAATTTTTTTTTTTTCTAACAGCTTGATATTCATACTAAATAGATGTGTAATTAATTTTATAAGTGAATCACTTTTTCATACGAAAAAAATTGTTAAATTCGCGGATGATTTTATACCCGTTACTGTAGCCGAACGCCTTAAATGTTAACTTATGATTACAACTATAAAACTGCTAGTAAAACTTTAAATGCGGTTTTCTCGAAACTATGGTTATCATGACGGTGGACACGATTTGTCGACATCTATTAGCGGATTAACTTGAAATTCGGTACAGTTATTCAGTGTAATAATAGTTTAGTCTTGACCGACGTTTTTCTTCTTAACATCTTTTTTAATAACTTATTAACAATAATGATGTCGATTTTTATCGAAACATCTTTTAAAAAACATTCAAAATTCTTGTTTTGATCATTGAAACACGATTACCAAAAAAAGCTCCGTCAAGTCTTAGCCAATATAATATATTTTGAGAAAAAAAAATCGTTTTTCTTGTTTCAGATCAACCGCGCGGCCAAAATCAAGTACACTGTTGAGCCCCCACGTTCAAAAGACCTTCCGTTTATAAATTTTCAAATCATTAATATTTTAAAATGAAATTTGGTATACAACTTTCCTAATGTACATACAAATAAATGTGCAAATAATTTTTCAATCATCTTTCTTGTTGCTTTAAAACAATTTTATTTCAAGTAACCCTCATTTTCGAGTCGTCACAATACCCCTTAAGACTATCGCACGAAACCTAAATTTGCGGCTCAATATTGTTCTCTCTTTCACGAATCACATAAAGAATAAAATAATTTCAACAAGTTTAGCAGCATTGATCAGCTAGTTTTCTTTTTTTAATGATGCTTCGAAATTTGCTATGAAGCATCATTGAAGTGGTTGAAAAATTACTGATTCGGCCATTATGTACCACAAAAAATGAAGATGTTAATAATAATCATGGGAATAAATTGACGACAGCTGTAATCATTCCTGTTTCGCCACAGTAGCCTAACCCCTTAAGACCGTCCCACGAAACCTAAATTTAAGGCTCAATGTTGCTGTTTCTTCCATGAATCACATAAAAAATGAAACAATTTCGACATATTTAGCACCATCGACCGGCTAGTTTTCTTTGTTAGCATTGAACATGCTTTTAAAACTGTTTATGTTTGTTGAGGTAGGCTGGGTATAGGGGTCCGAGTTAGCTGGATGTCACACGAAACTAACGCTACCCCCACTCCACTGCCACTGGGTTGTAGTAGAGTGGGGAGGGCTGCGACATGCCGAATCGGTTGAAAAATGCCCTCTCTCCACCCCATTCTAATCTTGTTATTAATTAAAAACTTATATTATAAAAATGATATAACAATTATTATACAAACGAACCCAATTATGTACCTCAATGTATCAATATTTTTTTGAAAAGTAATAAAAACCAACTCATATTATTTACATGTATCCGTTTTTTGTTACCCGTAAAGTCTGATTACACTTTCAATGCCATGAAATAGTTGCATTTTGTGTAATATCTGTAGATTTTATTTAGTGAGATTCGAAAATTTGCTATCTTGAAGTGTTGCAAAATTACTGACGCGGTGATTATGTACCACAAAAAATGAAAATGATAAAAATAATCATGGAAATAAATGTAGGACAGCTGTAATTATTCCTGATTCGAGTTTCGCGTTTACTCAAACGTAGATACAGTCGTATCTACTTGTTCAAAATGATTCATAGCTCATATACACAGGGTGTCCCAGAACTAAATGGGTTCCCTAAAATGGGGGGGTTGAGGGTGAAATTCTGAGTCGATTCATATAAGCATTCGTGGGTCTCAGATCAACCCCTGAATTATTATCAATTTTTAAACGCGGGCCAATCAGGTGCGCCCGATGAGCCGGCGTATGCCGATTGCGTATACCTGATTGGCCCGCCTTTAAAAATGTATAATAATTCAGGGGTTGATCCGAGACCCACACATGCTTATATCAATCGACTCAGATGTTCACCCCCAACCTCCATTTCAGGGCACGCATTCCGTTCTGGGACATCCTGTATCTTTATATATATATATATATATATATATATATATATATATATATATATATATATATATATATATATATATATATATATATATATATATATAAAGATACAGGATGTCCCAGAACGGAATATATATGAAGACATACACATTTATATCGGCGTACCGATATACCGGTATATTCGGTGCACGTGTAAATACGTAATATACATATGAATACGTGTTAGTTCGGTATTCGTAGCGCGTGGAAAAAGTCCCGTGTGTTTTCAGTGGACGGTACGTTAACTTATATAGCGTGTGTAACGAATCCCACACGTAGCCACGATAGCGAAAACGTGACATTACATAGAACGAGCAGAACGAGCTACGAGCACCGTGTGTGACATAATTCTCGCTTCCACGTCGCAACTAACGTATCTCATGAATTGCAAGAGTGAGACACCAATGGATTTATATACGCATGAGCAAACTTGGAGGACAAAAAAAAACACATGGGCAATTCCAGGTCAGATGAGATGTTCCGTTGTTTGACGTATAGGTCGAACCAGAGAAAACCTATGACGAATACGCAACGCCAGTTTTTACGTTAATCTGCAAGCGAACTGGGACAGATTTTTCTGTGATGATTCTTCATTTAACAAATCCAAGACTTCGCTGAATGAAAAATGGACGATGCACTTATTGTTTTCCTATCGGTTTTTTTTGTGCAGTTTTTGCTTAAGGGGTAAAGCCACTCGAGGATTTTCGGATTTCTAGAAAAGAGGACGATGTTATTTTGTGCGGAATGTATGGTGCTGGCATTGCCGACTAAGGGATTACGTAGGTTTGAAAATTTTTTTAAATCCTTAAATTTTTTTTTTATTATCTAATAGTACAATATATGTCTAGAATATTCTCCCAAACTTTTAAGGCCTTAGGCCACTCTAGAGGCCAAAAAAATAGGCTTTTTGGGGATTTTTTTCCAGAAAAACTACAAAATAAATCGAGTTTACAAAAAAGGGTGTTTATCATACATATCGGTGACTGTATACAATGACTTTTTTAAAGCGATTAATTTCAAAATGGCGGCTGTGCAGGATTTTTGCGATAACGTCTCCGTTTTTACAGGGTCCACGGCCGGACAAACAGCTCCTGTAATTTTTTAATTATAATGAGCCAATGAATTTTTTTGATTGTATATGATAACTGCTATAGAAGTACGTAGGATTTTTTTCAATATATTAATTTTTGGCCAAATGGCGCACTTCTAAAGTGGAAAGTGAAATACTTGCCTAAAAAACCGTCAGATAATTGTTAATAACCAATCAACTATGCAATATAAAAAAATCCTACGTACTTCCATAGACAATGTATTTTTCAAGATATATTCAACATTTCAAGTGAATCGGTTGAAAATTGTTCGAATTATGTTTCCGGCCAACTTAAAAAATGCAGTTTTGAGATAAACACGTTTGAAGTTTTGAGTAGTGAGCTGCGGCCATAATATTTTGGGACATTATTTTTGAGGTACTAGGGGACCATTAAAAAAAATCGATTTTTCGAGAATTCTGGAGTGGCCTAACCCCGTAAGTGAATCGGAGTAAAAGTCAAAGAGCGATAGCCTTTGGGAATTCCCCCCGGTGGGAAAGACCGGCCGGGAGCGACGCAGGTATATCGCATTTTTTTTTCAAACACCATTTTTGAAGTCGATGGACACGATTTCTCAAAAACTAATGCACCGATCTTATTGGAATTTTGAACACTTCTTCAAAATAGCATTGACTAGTGATTGAACGAAGGTTTTTTTTCGATTACAACTAACTTTACAAGGCTATACGTAGTGTAAATTGTACCAAAAATTGGACTATTTTGCATGCAACTCTGCCAAAAATTCAAATTTCAATTGTTTTCAAAATCCTTCGTTCAATCACGAGCTATGCTTATCTACTAAGAGAAAAAAATTGGTTGTTCAATTTCAGATAAAGCTATCATGAGTTATCCTGACCACCACGAGGACATTTTTGTTGGGTCTCCGGGTCAGATCCCACCGGCTGAATTACCCAAATTTTTGGATGAAATAAAAAAAAATTGTTGAAATGTTGCTCTTTTATGTGCTTAATTTTTTTAATTTATGTGCTTTGAATAAAATGGATTTGAATTTAAATTTTTACTTTGAATTTAAGTTTATATATTATATACTTTGAATTTAAATTTATGTGCTTTGAATAAAATGATTTATATATTATATTTTTTTTAATAGAGCAAATATGCTTTTTTTGGCTTCGAAACCCACATAACCCCCTAAGGATGTTGCTAAATCATTTATGAACGGGGGCGGGGGCGAAGTTCCTATGCTGATGTTTATTTGATATATTTATCCATTTGTTAATTAGAAATGATTCAAGTTGTTATTTTCGTAAAAAATCGAACCTTCTTTCGTACAGCCCGACATTTTCGTAATTTTCAAAATTTCAAAGAATTTCTATTATTATACTAAATTTACAAATTTTTCTTTTTCTTTTCAGATTACTCTAGTTGCTAGAACCACGTCCGCCATTCAGCAATGGCGGCCCTTTGTTCAAATAATAATAACTTCATTTTTTACGATCATTTTTCAATTAAAGAGATCAAATCTGGCAAGACTGTATTAATTATGTGTAAAATCTCAATCTCGTCATTCCAATATTCTCATCAGAAAAAAAAGGAATATCGACCTGTTTTTTTGGGCCCTAAGCTTATGCAGACCCGTTGATTTATCTTTCGATGTTGAACATTGTTCACGTAATTGAATCGCGTTAATATCGATGCTTGCTGGCAATTCACTGTAAAAGTAACACGAAAGTTATACAAAAGTCATCTAAACAACTTCGTTCGAATTAATCCGTGAAAGAGAAGGTAATTCTTTAGACAAGTGACTTTTCCGAAAAATGAGGACAAAATTATTTTTTTTGCTATTTTCTTATTGATTGGGTTATAAATAATGATATTCAGTCGGGGAAAGCTGAAATTCACCCCTCTCCCATAAAAAGTTATTGGGTTTTGAAGTTCGCGGAAACACGTGATAAAATAGGGCATTTTTGAACATTTCGTAGCCTATATTGGGTTTGTTTGGATTTGTTTGGGTCCGAAACCCAAACATTTATAATTTTCTTTTTCTCATAATAATTTTTCGTCAAAAGGTCACTTATCTGAAGAATTACCAAAGGGAATTTCAAGAGTTGGTGGTGAAGTTTTTGAAAAATTGTTTCACAGCGGTTCAAAAAAAAAAGGAAATATCGATCAAACCGACAAGGCGGCCTGTGTCGATTCTGCATGAAACGCCTCGTGTATAGAAACATGTGAATTCTCGTATTTAGCGTTCTTTTTTCGTACCCCGGAGATTATCTCTTTGACCGAATGTCTAAGTGAAATTGATGATTTTCGAGGAGCATAAATTATTCCTATACCCGGTGGAAATTATATTACATCTTTAGCGTGTGACGAGTCTACGTGGTCTTTTTCCGGCCTGGTGTTTTTATTTTCTCCCCTCAAGGGGTCCCTTTTTTTACGCGGGCGTGTTTGGGGCAATAGGACACGACTGTGCCGAGATGGCTTACGAGGCACGTGCCACTCTTCGGACACTGACCACTGGATTATCGAGGCTGCTTCGTGTGGAGCGAGAGCCCTGAGAGAACAGCTGCAACACAGTCCCGGGGACTCAACGAAAACGAGTTTCGATTACCAAAACGAATTTTATCTTCAACACACATTTGCTCGACTTGTTTGTTTTCTCCCTCTTTACAACGTCTCATTCATACGTGGATTCTTCTTCGCTTATATTTGGAATGAATTTTCGTTTGATAAAAAAATAATTTACACGCGAGGCAACTTTTTTCGGTGAATAGTTCAGATGGAAGAAAATGATATTGGATTATGCCAAAGGGAAAAAATAGGTAGTTTATTACGTAAACTATGCCTTGTGCAGCCAATAGCAAAGAGGGAGCAAATAGAAAAATGACAGGGTTATGTTAAGATCTTCCTTCCGATTTTGAGAAAATCGATTTTTTTTATTGCATTTTTTTGAAGTATAAGTATCTGAGAATATGTCCTGAAAATTTCAAGTCGATCTGAACAAAATTGACTGAGATATGAGCGTTGAAAGAGAAGAATCTGCGTTGAAAGAGCGTTGAAAGAGAAACTTTAAACGCGTTTTTCTCAAAATGGCATTTCTGAAGTCGGTGACCAAGATTACTCGAACACTAATGAACCGATCTTCTTGAAATTTTGCAGGCTTATTTAATACATAAAAATGTAGTCTTTAAAGGTTCGATTTTTTTTCGAAAACAATGGCCGTTTTATAGCCAAAAAAATGGCCGTTTTTTTTCGTTAAAATCGAACCATTAACTTTGACTGTCCGCCATTTTGTGAAAAATGAATATTTTTTAAAATTCTTCGATTAAAGACTAGTTTATACTTATATTTGACTAAGTCCATCCGCATTTTTTTTTTTTCAGATGATCCACTTCGCCGCAATGTTGGTCACCGCAAACCGTGTATATAAAAACATTATTTCATTGACGGCCATTTGCCACTAAACAATGTAATATTTTTCAATAAAAAAATTACTGAAAGTTCTTCAAGATGTGTTCTTTAAGATGGTATATTGATCGATTAAAAAAGTTTTGTAGTTTTCTTTAAAAAAATTTATGAAAAAGGCCTTTTTTGCGCTACAAGTGGGGGTAACGCCTTAAGGTAGTCTCGCTAAGGCGTTTTATAGTTTTATTTTTATTTTGAGGACACATTCAAGACACTATTAAGTGATTACCTGCAAATTGCAAGAGGATTCACCGTTCTGTATTCGAGATATTGGCAATCAAAGATTGCACGGTTTCACACGTGTTCTTATGGGGAACGGTGGAAAATTTCACATTTCATGCAATAACGTCGAAACTTTTCTACAGATTTTTGAAAAATATTCTCAATTACAGAGGAACATATGACGAAGCGGGTGAAAAAAAAATCATGAATTTCCGCCGTCTAGTTTCAGACATATAGCGATTTAAATTAAGCAATGTCTAGCGCCGCTAGCGCCACGAAACGATTGGAGCAGACTAGAGCCGACGGTCTGGCAGCGCTGCAAGCGTTCGGCGCGTTCATCGGTAGAAAATGTAACTAGAGACGCGGCAGATTATATATATATGTATATATATACATATATACATATATATATATATATATATATATATATATATATATATATATATATATATATATATCGCTAGGTCAAAATTAGTAAATTAATAAAATAAAAAATTCGTTGAAGCAATAAAAAACTTTGATCTATTCATCGAACTGAAATTCATTAATTCAACGATTCACGATACGATGTCCCATATTTTTGTTGTTCATAACCTCTGCATGGTTCTTTTTTTCGTTTTCTCTTTTTGCACGGGTCATAATTTGGACAGCTCTTCTATTTTTGGCGATCGTTTTTCGTTTGGCAAATTTGCCTTAATGTTGCACTTGTTATGTGTCGTCCATTATTCCGGCCATAGCTCAAATTTTGCATTTCCGTTTATACTAAATATCATGACAAAAATCCGCCGGGCTTGCGACGTTGCCAGGATCTCCGCGCTCGCTAGACTACAGTAGTGTGTGCATATCCGTATGGGCAGAGTGTCTACGTAGTAGTAGACGGAACGGATAGTTTGATACAAAAGTGACGGTTAGGTGATGGAGGGACGTTGGTATTTTTGGAACTCTAAACATTTTATTGGGTGGTTTTTTCATTACTTTATAAGTTTTTACATCCTGATGAGATGTACAACCTACATTATAAAGATATTTCGAAGTTTTCGTCGATTGAGCGGAGAATAAACGTTTCATCGTTACTGTGGCGTGACTATTACGTTAAGGCGGTCATCCCATGTGAAAGGTCCAAAAAATCGAAAAAAATGTTTTTGCACAAATTGCAAAAAATGTATGCGTGTTATACGGACGCGGCATAGCAGGCTAATGATGAGTCAACATTTTCTTTGCGTAAATCGTAGTTGAACTTTTGAACGCGTTTTTCTCAAAACTGTATTTTTCAAATTGGCTTCCATGATATTTTAAAACACTACCGTAAGACTTTAGTAAGTACTTTAAACAGGTTGTGGAAGTTTTTTGTAGGTAACTTTTTTTAACATCCTAAATTCCAACTTTTTTTGCTCCAATAAGAGAATGTGTCGGCTATCAAATGTATAAGAAAGTCGAGTCACGCCATCACCCCACAATTGTATATTAAAAGAAAAATTGTCAAAATAACCTCGAGTGTGGTGTTTCTTTGACAAGTCATTGAAATGCAACTTATGTCAATGATTAAGGGTTGCTTTGACATCAATTCGATTTTCAAAAATTAATATTTATTCATTATACATGGAATTGAATGAAAAACAAAGATTTTTATAATCAAATTGTCATCTTTGTTAAGGAAACATTTGACATAAAAATATCAATTACCTAGGCTACTTTTATAGGCACTTAATCAGTCTTACGAGTAGCTTTGAAATCAACTTGAGCAACATTATAATAAACTTGCACAACAAATTTGAGCAATAGAAAAAAAGTTAAAAAAGAATTAGTCTGTGATACATTTAAACCGTATTTTGGCTGTCTGTTAAAATAACCCCAAAAACTGTACAACCCTTAATGTCAATTTAACCCTGTTTTACGGTATTGAACGAATGTTGCTCAAATTGTTATGGTATAATCAACCCATCTATAGTTCTCACCCGAACTAGAATATTTCTGATATCTGTCACGTTTTTTAAGCCAAAAAAATCCTTGAAAAATGATGAAACTTGGAACTCAACTTTAGAAACCGTGCCAAAAATTCAATTTTCGTTGCTTTTACCTAATTCTACTTGCGGCGATAGCAGCAGGTCCACAAACTAAAATGCCGTTTGATTTTCTGATTTTAGATGAGCAAAACCTCCGGAATCATGGCAGCCGTCAACCAACTTTTTTTACACATGAGTGTTTTCCTAACGGTGTAAAGTCGATCCAACTCGTTATTTTTGTTTGATAAAATTCTTGACTGTAAAAATAATCATTATTTTTTATTTATTAACCATTTTCACTGTGTAAATGTTAATAAATGTGTGGTCAAAATGCAAAGATAGTGTATTTTAATGGTTCATGAAAGAAAAACCAAAAAAAACGAAAAAAATAGCTATTACATGGGATGACCCCGTTAACAATTAACTGATTTTCGTCTGTAATCGAGTAAAAATACATCCCAGTATAGGGGAGTTGTGCTCAAGATGGCATAGTCAGAAAAGACGACACACCTTCAATACCTTTTCAAATATTCGCGTTATACGAGTGACGATGACGTTCTATGGTCGGCCAATAAGTGTTGCTAATATCGGAATCTAGTATAGCCTAGTACAGCTTAGTACAGTGACTGTCTGCCATCTCTCCACGAGCTTCATTATCACTCTTATTCAGCATATGCTTCATTATTCTTCATTCTTCTTTATTATTCTTATTATTCATTATTCTTCATATTCTTCATTCTTCATCATTAAGCATAGAAGTCCTGAGATCTGTGGGCAAAGAAGTCATTCAAGTGGCGGAACAAGTGATAGTCCAAAGGTGAAAGGTCTGGACTATACGGTGGATGCACCAAAACATCCCACTCAAGCTGCAATAACTTTTTCCGGGTCACCACAGAAACGTGTGGTCCAGCGTTTCCCTGGTGGAACACAACACCCGTCCTATTCGCCCCTAGGGGCCGCTTCTGATCAATTTCTCGCCTTAATTTGGCCAGTTGTGAGCAGTACTTGGTCGAACCAATCGTTTCGTGGGGCGGCAGCAGCTCATAATAGATGATTCCTTCCCAATTCCACCAGATGAAGAGGGTGACCTTCTGAGGGTGTAATCCAGCCTATGCAACCGTCTGGGCAGCCTCCCCGCGCTTCAACCATGATCTTTTTAACCGACATTGTTGTAGACAATTCACTTTTCATCGCTAGTAATCATTCCCCAGATAGACAGTCATGATTATCACGCCGTGCATACAATTGATGAAGCAAATTTTACAGCATATTGACTACATGTTGTGATGCAAAGCCATGAACTCATTTAATATCATCAATGTACAAAACATTTTGATCTCAATATGTCGTTTACACATGCATCGTACGTTTAGAGCACGGCGAACTCATATCACTGTGCTCAAGTGTCCGCAATTAATATCCGTACATTTTACGTCATATTGAAGCCATGTGTAGACATTTTGGCGTGTATTCACAATGCTAGCATTAATTATTCTCATGAATTGTATTTAATATGAACGCAATTTCGTTTACGATGATGAAGATGTTTCATGAGCTCATTCGGTATTATGAATTTGAGATACATCGTCACTTGAATTCGTCGCTTCAAAATGCATCATCCGTTGACTAGAAGATGAACTCATAAGACAGCAAATTTGAATTTTACAATGAATATTTGCACATTGACATCATATGGAAGTCATCCGATGACTTTTGTTTGTGAATTCACTGGGTTAGCACCGGTAGTAGATCCCGAGGGTAGGTAAAACCTTTAACGAGGCAGGATATGTTTTAATTCAATTAGCATATAGGCAGGAACATAAATAAAGCACATGGAAACAAAAAAAAACTACCAGATTTTTTTTATTCAAAATTTTTTGATTTTTACAAATTTTCACGCCGTGACACCAATATGAGCTGCATATGAGCACAACGTAGTTACGCCACGCCATGTCGCCAATATGAGCTCCATAGGAGCACTACAATTTCTTCACGCCGTGACACCCATAAAAGCCTCATGCACTCACCCCCATATGCACTCACTTATTGTTGGGTATCCGTGAGTCGATTTTGCTAGTGCTGATGAATTCACTGCATACATACTCGCGTGGAAGAAACTTTGCTTCATTTTGGTTTGTTATTGCGAATCATCATGTGATGCAAATACGACTTGAAGGGGAGCATTCATAAGGGACACATAGCTGTGTGTTTTCTATTCCTCATAGAGGATTTACATACAATGGCAATATGAGCTACATGAGTCTATCTGGGTCGCTTTAAAAATGGTTCGTTTTAATGACGTTTGAGCAGCAAATCGTAAGCTGAAATTTGGTCCATTAAATTCTTTTCGCTCAGTTTGTGCGGCACCCAAACATCAAGCTTGTTTACCATTCCAAGCTTCCGTAGATGTCTCGAAACAGTTGATTGGTCAATCTGGAGATTATGTCCAATCTCTGTAGTCGTCAAATGCCGGTCGGAGTCGATAAAAGCCTTGATTTTATCAACATCGGTAGTGACTGGCCGACGGGAGCAAGCAGCATCTTGAAGATCAGAATCTGCACAACGAAATTTCGCAAACCACTTCCGACATCCACTTTCGCTTACGACAATCTCTCCGTACACTGCGCATATCTGTTTGTGAGTTTGCGGCTCGTTTTTGCCCTTTCAGAAATAAAAAAGCGATATGCATCGAAAAAACATGCTTTTTCCTTCCATGTTCGAAATATAATTAAACTTCCTATCCCTCACGGGCCTCGATGGATATATCGTTAAATGTAGACACGAGTTTCACTTTTCACTTAATATATGACACTTCATATGGTTGAGGCATGTCCGGGCGGAGAAACAACTGCAAACGACATCTGTCGGAATTTTGCTACCGTGGATTGGGGTTGCTTTGATCAATTTTGAAATGAAAATCAATATATTCCTTTAAATAATATCGCAGAAATTAAAAAAAATGAAAACATCAACTCTTATTGGTCTTTTTATTCTCCTAATTAATATTTAAAATATTTAAAAATAAATGCGAAAAAACATAATTAGTCGTGATCAAAGTTATACTGAGATTGAGGTTACTTTGATACCCCCTATTTTCTTAATGAGAATCGGAAGTAACCCCATAAAGGAGCATTTTTCCTAAAGAAAAAAACGGTCAACGCGATGGAAAGTTTCAACGATTTGTATGATTTTAGGGTTACTTTGATTGAACAAATATTATACGTTTACTGTTCAAAATCAACTTTATCGATAAACAACTGGTATTTTATACTTATTTATGCGGTAACACATCCTTCGAAATATTTTAAAAAAAACTAGCAAAAACAAGCTGTCATACTTATGCCTACCTAGATATCTAAATCACAAAACGAGATCACATTGGTTTTATTAGGAACATGTTTCACTTAAACCAGGTCACGTACCAAATCACACTAATTGTAAGACAAAAATATCAAAAATCAATTTGATAATTTTTGTCTTACGATGTACAACTTACAATAAGAAAAAAAAATATCAAATAACAATTTGTTATTTTTAGTCTTACAATTAGTGTGATTTGGTACAGAACTGCAGAACTGTTGGTTGAGAAATGTTCCTAATGAACACATTAGAAACATTTCTTAACTTACAATTAAAAAAATTATCTAAAGACGAAGTGGGGGTGAAGTTGATCAATGATCAATGTTACCCCGTCGAAGCGATCAAAGACACCCCAACGAAACAACTGTCGCCCATAAAATATGTTTTTGAGGTTATGCCCATCATACTGATAGTATTCGAGCAGGAAAATAATACCGAATACATGTCAGATGGATATTCATTTTTTTCGATGATGAATCCATCTCGATTCAGTATTCGTTCTGAGAATAAATAATGAATTCAGTATTCATTTCAACATAAGTAATTAATCCAATTCGATTCAGTATTTATTCCGTATTCGGATATCAAATTGAATAATCTGAAAAAATTGACAGAAAACATGTTTATTCTATTAAAACATCATCGTCCGATTAGATTATACTTACCCAAGGGAAATCGCGCTCTTAGTATCTAGTAACTGAAGAAATGGGGGTAGAAATGGGACATTACATTTGTCCCATTTCCATTGTCCATTTTTTCCAGATTATTCAATTTGATGATATCCGAATATGGAATGAATACTGAATCGAGTTGGATGCATTATTCATTTTCGGAACGAATACTGAATTGAGTTGGATTCTTTATTCATTTTCGGAACGAATTTTTAACAAGTTTCTTTATTATTCATGAATAAAAGATAATCGAATATGCCCAACCCTGGTCACACAACAAAGCATAATGGTGTAGTTTAATAAACATCTGACAAGGTGATGATTACCAAAACCATGCAATTGCAACCCTCAACTTGTAACTTTTTCGTTATTCGAGCATAAAGAATAGTTTCAATACATCACGTTTAAAAAATATTTTTACGGTCACTTAAATCCGTTCGTTCGTGCTGCGTCTGAGTGATGACATAAAGAGACATTCAGGCTTGCTAACCGCAAAAAAAACCCTGCGGTCGCGGAACTTTGTAATTTGAATTAAAAAACAAAACAAAGTTTTTATCAAAGCAACCCCAATCCACGGTACGGACTTATGTATAGACCCAATAGTTTCGTGATATTGTGATGCAAAAAAATTGACCTTGTTAGTAGATCGGAGAAAGGAATTATTTTAAAAGTAATTCGTACAACGGCGTTATAATTCAAATGTAATTTATCGTGTAATCGATATGAGGCCTTAACATTTTTACTTCGCGGCTAAAATAGGGACAAAAATGAAACGGAAGCTTCGAATGAACGCATCGAAATAGCAATAGTCGATCCTAATCTTGCAGCCGAACGTGCACGAAAATCACAGCTGTTTCCTGTTGCAGAGATCGTCCACTGCAGCAAATCCCAGTGGGAATCTATATATACCGCCGTGGAAACGAAGGTTTCGGAGATCCTTTGTCTCGTGTGCATCGATGCATATTCCGACGTCTTACCTTTCTCTCTCTCTCGCTCACTAATTATCCGGAAATTCTTTCAACGAAGAGCAGTTGCAGTTCGTAGCGATTCCCTCGACGATTATCTACACCCATAATTAAGCACAGCGGATAATGCTATATTATTTACAATTTGGGTATAATTTTGCCGCAGTGTGAGAAACGAATTTGGATATTTTGATTTATTCCTTCCCTCTTCGAGCATAAAAATCTCGAAAAAGATGAACGAATGTTTGCGACCACTCACAAGCACGCTCTGTTGAATTAATCGTAGAAGTTTTTGCGTGTACGAAAAAACTATTTTTCGACCTCCAGACACGTTCTCACCACATTCTAGTTCAAAATTTCGAAAAAAATAAACGCCTCCCGCCAGCGAAGCTTCTTGGAGGAAGCAAGAAAAAAAATGTTGCTGCGGCAGTCCTGTCAAATCTACTCCTCAACGAGTGAGACATTCTATTTTTGAGGCGTCACATCTAGTCGAAAAAAGTTTTGACTGTTTTTTTTATTGGCTTTAATAATGTATAAACATCGTAAGAATGATAAGCGAATTTTTTATTTTATTTCTAGAGCTCATTTTCCGAAGCGCCTTCGAGCGCCCCGAAACGCACGAAATTGCCTAGACGGTGAAGGTAGCAATTTGGAGTCGTTTAGTCCAGTTGTACAAAAAATATACAACGACGCAAAAACTGAAGACTTACTATCACAATGCCTCGATCGATATCAGCAGAAGTCAAATTGGAGCGCCAATTCGGTCGTGTGGACGAGTAAATTTTTGAAAAAAAAAGTGTTATTGCCCAGATTATACTGAATCTTTACGATTTTTTTTACAATGTTTCACTTCAAAACATCAGAGATAAAAAATAGTTCAATGTATGTCATTTTAGGTACTAGTCCAGTAAATATTTCGAAAGTAAGCACTTTTTAGGTGAAAGTAAGCACTTACAAGGGTAAGAGGATGACGCTGAACCGAATGGCGATCATAAATTTGCAATCAACCCCCGAAAAATGTTTTAACCCTAGGACCTTACACTATCTGTACGAAACAAATAACCTACACTGGAGTTACGCACACCCCAGCACTCCAAATCAACGCTGGTAACGAACTGTTTGTCGTAGAGAGATTTTTTTAAAATCGAACCCTCGACTACCGACGAATGGAATAGGCTTTGCGAGAAAAACCTAATATAAATGTATCACCGTGAAAATCCGATTGAACAAAGCAAGAAAAACGATGTTAGCATTTCTCACTCATAATGTGGGGTTTGCAGTACCCATGTGTAGGGGCCTAGGGCTGTATTACGATATCTGTGGCCCCTAATTCTGACCACGCAGTCTTCATATTTGACCCAAAATAAGACTTTTTTCAAGAGTGGTAAAAATCGAAATTCGACCCTTAAGGGGGTGAAACGGAGGTTTCAAAGTTTATATGAGACAACATATTTTTTGGTCAGATTTGCTCGAAACTCGGTATAAATACACTCCAATACAAATAATTACACATGTATTTGTTTGGTATATTTATGCCAACTGAAACAAACACAGTTAAGGGGCTAAAAAAGTACTACTTGACTGTCTACACGCACCAAACACAGAGGAAAACATCTAGTGTTCTATATCAAATCAATTTAGTAAGTTTCAAGTAAATCTGGTAAAAAAATATGTTTTCTCTTATCAACGTTAACACTCCCGTTTAACCCCCTTAAAGGTTAAACTTCATAAATTGTTGAAATACGTGTTTAATTATTTGTATTTTAGTGTATTTATGCCAAGTTTCAAGTAAATCTGACAAAAAAATATGTTGTCTCATACAAACTTTTACCCTCCCGTTTAACTCTCTTAAGGGTCCACTTTTAGAAAATGCAGAAAACGTGTTCAATTATTTGTATTGTAGAGTATGTACACCAAGTTTCAAGCAAATCTGTCAAAAAAATATGATGTCCCATACAAACTTTAAAACCCCTGTATCAACCCCTTAAGGATCGAATTTCGATTTTTACCACTCCTTAAAAAAGTCTTATTTTGGGTCACATATGATGGCTGCGTGGTCAGAATTAGGGGCCACAGATACCGTAATATCCCCATGTTTAACAACGTTCCAAGCTCCCGTTTATCCCGTTACAAATCGTGTTTCAATGAACTACCTAACTCTTTGAAAATGACTTTTTTTATAGAATGTTTACACCGAATTCTAAAGAAATCTACCCAAAAAATACTCCGCCTCATTAAAAATTTAAAACCTCTGTTTCACCCCCTTAAAAGCCGAATTTCGATTTTTTGTATTCCTGAAAAAAGTTTTATTTTGGGCCAAATATAAAGACTGCATGGCCAAAACTTGGAGTCATAGATATCGTAATATCCCCGGGCCTAGGGTTAAAATGTTAAAAAAAGTTTAAAAACCGTTTAATTCGGAACCCAATAATTTTATCAAAAAATATGTCAAACAAAAGTTGTTTAGGACATAAAAGTACGTATAAAAGTATTGAACGTTCGTCTTTGTATCTTCAAAAATGAGGGAGAAAAAGACGAATGAAAATTTGTTAGCAAGACAAAATCGCTTTGCAACCGAAGCACCACTGGGAGTATAAGGAACGCAAGGTACTCGTTGGAGCGAGTTGCGCATGCGTGGCGGAACGATAGAAAGAACCTCCTATGAGTGCGAACGGCACAGCCATATAGTGCGTCTCTTTCTGACAGTGATCCTCAATCAGTAATTTTGTCAATGTTCAGTCGTAATTTTTCAATACTCATACAATAAATAAAGATAAAACAATCTCTAGAAAGTTAGATTAACCCTTACTAAAGCTATATGTAACAACAAAAAAATCCGAGATATATACGTATTTCATCATTTTTTGAAACTTCGAGGTTTTCGTCCTCCAATAGAATGGTTTTTCGTTTTTGGCTCCCTTATTTTTGGAGATACGAACATGAACATTCAATACTTTTTTACGTACTTTTATGTGCCAAACAACTTTTCTTGGCATATTTTTCGATAAAATTATTAGGTTCCGAATTAAACGGTTTTTAAACATTTTTTAACATTTGAAAACAGTTTTTTAATAATAATCATCGATAATGTTATACTTTTTTAAGCTGGTGGTAACACAAAAGTTTTTCTTATTTACGTAATAAAAACGAAAAAATTCATAATTTTGCCGTTTGATTATATATTTTATGAAAAATTAGCATCTACAGAATACGTTTTTCAAAACCGTGTCCACGATTGCTAATAGTAGTTTAGTCTAGACCGATATTTTTCTTCTCAACATTTTTTTTTATTAGTTATTAACAATAACAATGTCATATCAAAAAAACGGCTTGACATACCAAAAAAAAGCTCAGTCAAGTCGTAGCCAATATGGTCTATTTACCGAAAAAAAACTCGTTTTTTCAGATCAACTGGGTGGTCAAAATCAAATACAACGTTGAGCACCTCACGTTCAAAGGTCCTTCACACGTTTGTTCATAACGTCTATAATTATTAATATTTTTCATGAAATTTGCCACGCAAATTTGTTAATCTACGTACAAATAAATGTTCAAGCGATTTGTTAAATCATCTTACTTATTCCTTTAAAATAATTTTTTCCCAATAACCTTGATTTTTGGGGCGTCACAACCCGTAAGTTATTTTAGCTCGTTTTACACTATGGGACCGCGCAAGAAATCTGAAAAAATTCGCAGCTTCTGCCATCGTTTTACAATGTGCCAGCTTTGATCTCGAAATTCACGTTGCCAATTGCAAGCACCATTTACTTTTCACAGCTCGGTGTAGTGGAGTTTCCGTGAAATAAAATAAAGTTATTCATAACACAAATTACCACGAAAATCAGATTGGGGTCCCACATGGAAATAAAATATATAAAAAATATATCGAAAGATACATAAAACATATATTAAATACATTTTGTACGAAAAGTTGGATATGTTAAGTATAATTTTGGATATGATTAAAAACCTATGCGATATATAAATACAAATAGCTTCTAAGATGTACATTAAATATATTAGATATGTGTACTGAATATATGTTTAATATACTGGGGAACATAACGGAGAATGTATGCTGACATCTAAAAAAAGATACATTCAAGATGCATATAAAATATATTGAAATTGCATGACTGACGTACGCTTTATACATTTTTAATAGGATATCCGAATATATTTAAGGTATGCTATATGTATATCTGAATATATATATATATATTACTATATATTTATATGTATATATGTACTAATATACCATGAATAGTCTCAAGATCCGTTTGAATCATATAAAATGCTCATAAATGACACATTTTCGGCTAATTCAGTGTATATACACATTTAACACACACACACACACACACACACACACACACACACACACACACACACACACACACACACACACACACACACACACACACACACACACACACACGCACGCACGCACACGCACACGCACACGCACACGCACACACACACACACACACACACACACATTAGCTTTTGCCCACGGTTTTTCCCGCTTTGTACCGCTTGAAACAGTTATTCTGACTAACTGGTCTGCAGTTTTTGATAATTCACCTTGTGTGTGTGTGTGTGTGTGTGTGTGTGTGTAGGTATGCAAGTGTGTGCGACTGTGCAACATTTTTTAATTTTAATTTATTTTCTTCCGAAAGTATGTGTGCGTGTGTGCGAATATATACTATGCTTGGGATAGTGCGAGGTGAAAAATATATGCATACAATCAACCCTCATTTATTTTGCCGTTAGCTATTTCGCACCGCCGGTTGTTTTGCGAAAAAGCGACCCGTCATTTTTCCGATGCGGTCTTCCCCTAACCCCGCTCTGTGACCGTAGCTATGTTCGGAGCTGCAGTTGCCATTAGGCGCCTCTGACGCCGCAAAATTAACAGTGATCGTCGGTTTCATAACTCGGCAAAACAGGTGAGACTTGAGTATATGGTATAAACAGTAGTGTAAGCACGTCAGTTTCATTGCTGAGCGAAATAAAATAGTGACAGGGTCATCTCGAATTTTAAAATGCGTAAAAAAGAATTTTGTAAAAATATCGAGCAATGTCCTCGCTACTATCTTATGTTTTTCCTATAGGATGTCGAAGAAATTGTTTGCACTGGTGAAGTGGATTGGTGGTGACGAGAATAAGAAATATAGCCCTGACGTTCCCGTGGATTGGATTAATAAAAGCTTCGATATTGACGATTTCCAATCGGATAAATTCGATGTTTCCTTAAGTTATGTGATCTAATGGCACACAACGAAAAAAGAACCCCCGGGAGGCTGGCCTGTGTACGATGGATACATCATCGCCGTGTCACGTAAGTTGTATAAAATGTTAATTTGCATCATGTAATTAGAATCAAGAGAAAGAATTAGAGGATATTGTATTGTCAAAATCCCAGCGCGGAATCCCCTTAAGCCCGGCTTGAGGGGTAACACCACTGTAGACTTTAAAAAAATTGATTTTGTTCAAATTGGCTGAAAAGATGCTTCAAACGATTTAGGATGAGGGAAAAAAAGTTTGGAACCTATAAAAAACGTACTACGTACGGGATTTTCTATGAGTTACATATAACATTATTTATTAACGAATGATTGTCCTTTTTCTGCCGAAAATTGAGTTTTTACTTTAAATGCTTGCCAATTACACAAAAAATAATATTTTTTAAATCCCCTACGTATTTTTCTAACTATACCCATATAAATTAATAGAATAAATATTTAAAAAACAATTCCACGTTTAAACTTGCGTCACTTATACTGCGTGCCGCAGAGCGGCTCAAATTCAACATGCCACGCAAGAATGGCTCCAGCGTCGCCATTTTGTATAATTATTTGAGGTAGTAGACTCGCCAAGGCGATTTTCTATAGATTTTTCTGATACTTTGAGGACCCATTCAGGACACTATTAAGTGATTACCTGCAAAATTTCAGATATCACACAATAACTTCGAAACTTTTCTACAGATTTTTTGTTTTGATCTGTAGAAAAGTTTCGATGATTCTGCGTGATATGTGAAATTTTCCACTGCTCCCCATAAGAACACGTGCAAAACCGTGCAATCTTTGATGACTAATATCTCGAATACGGAACGGTGAACCCTCTTGAAATTTTGCAGATAATCACTTAATAGTGTCCTGAATGGGTCCTCTAAATATTTAAAAAATCTATAGAAAATCGCCTTGGTGACACTACTACCTTAAATACTTTTTTTGTTTTTGTTTTCTTGAAGATATGACTAATAAGATCTGTGGATATTATTATCCTCTTACTTACCTTTCCAGCAAAAAAAACGCGTAAAATCGCTTAATTTTTTACGTTTACAGTGGTGTTATGCTTTAACGGAAAATTTGGTGGAATCCGTTTAGTGCAGTTCAAAGAATTGCAATTATAAGAAATAGTGCAAGAACGCCAGGCGTATTTTCCATGCACAGACGACGCGATATAAACGCGATGCACACTTGACTCACACGCTTTTTGGACTCAAAAACGCGCTGTGTGCAGAGGCCCTTAATGACACAAAGTCTCATTAATTCTTTGAATTATTCTCTGTACACGAACTTACCGAATTATCGTATATTTATTTAGATACTGTTCGAAAATGTTGGAAGAGAACGTTCTGCAAGGCTGGCCTATGCAGCGCTCTTAACAACAAAATGGCTCAGCCATTGGACAACGGTCCAATCATAAGAAGAAGTGAGTCGTCGAGACACATTGGGATCCAGATCCTCAAAACTGAGGACGTTTTCCGACTAGTTCAATTGTTACTTCTGACGAGCGCTTTTTTCCAAATAAAATTAAAATAAATAACTAGGATTGCACCTTAAAATTATTCCTTGTAATTTTTTTTTCGTAATACCTGTTTGATTCCCGCATGTATTTTTCAAACTGTGTATATGTAACATTAATTCATTCTTTATATAGATTTTATAAATATCTTAAAATATGCATAAAATATATTTATTTTGAATGTATTCCGTGTACACTTTAAATGTATTACGAGTATATTACAAGTAAAGTTTGAATATACTAGGAGTATATCTTAAATGAATTATGAGGATATTTAATGTATAATTTAGGTATACTTTAAGCCATTTAAAATACTATTCAAGTATAGTTTAAATATATTTCAATAAGATTTGAAGTGTAGTATGAATATCTTCCGTGTCAATTTTAGATGTAGTTTAAATATATTTAAAATACACTTCGAATATAGTTCGAGTACAATGAAATTATACTTCTAGTACACTTTAAAGCCATTCTGAGTACACCTTGAGTATATTTTCAATAAAGTTTGAGTATATGTCGTCACGTATCCAATATGCATTCTCTGTACATTCTGAAGATCTATTTTTGGACGAAAAGTTGGATATCGCGAATATACGTTACATGCATTTCCCGTATATACTGCATAGATCTAATGTATATCTAAGATACATAATGTATATCTGAAATATATTGTACATCTATTTTGAAAATATCGAAAAATATATTTTTACATATATTTTATTTCCGTGTGGGGTAGAATATCCACAAGTCGAATATCCATAAGTCGAATTTCCATAACCGAATATACATAAGTACGAATATCCATAAGTCGAATATTCATATCCAAACAAACCCAAACAAACTCATTATATTTGTCTACCACCCGCTATTTCTGGCACTCATTTCTACTCTAGTATACTCACTTATGGATACTCGACTTATGGATATTCGACTTATGGGTATTCGCCTTATGGATATTCGACTTATGAATATTCACTCATGGATATTCGATGACAGTGGAAAATCAGAGTTTCCAGACCGGTATTTCAGACCGTGGCGTCGACCAATTCGGATGGAGTGAAAATGGCAGCGATAAAAAAAAGATGCAGAAGCATCGCGAACGAGGATTCATTCAAGGTCATCCTGTTCTTCTGCATCGTCGAATCTCTGGTCTCGATTCTTCGTACACCCCCCTCTCCCTGCCACAACCACTTTTTCCCTTCGGCATTTCTCTGCACATATCTGTGCGCGAAACACTATCACTGTGGTGTGCACGTTTGTGCTTTCTAGGGTATAAGTGTTTTCAGTGCACCGTGAATGTGGCCTTGATGAAAATACGCTTGGTCGACAAAGCTGGCGATAATGATAAATAACAATAACACTATTGGAGTAACAAAATGAATATTCAATTGTGTATTCTTGGTAATTACGAATAAATAGATACGTGACTGTTGTGGCCTAGCTCTTGTAATCCTTAAGGGGGCAAACCTCTTTAAACGCTAAAAAATGAGTCATTTTTTTGTAAATTTTTTTAAACGTGATAAAATAATCGCTTCATTAAAAAATTTTGACATTATCTTATTACAACTTCCAAGTGTTAAATCTTATTTTTTAAACAAAACTATATGGCGGCGTTATAAGGTTTAGGCGTCTTTTGAAAAACTGTTTATGTTATAGCTCAACAAGTTATTGATGAATCTGGCTGAAATTTTTGGAGGTTTCTCACTATAACATTATTGAAAGGATTATTTGTTTTTTTTATAATAAAAATCTGACCTCCACACGGTTTTTTTATTCGTTTGGATATTTATAAATTGTAGTACGGTGAGTATACGTACGCGATAGTATAACACCTTTCGAAGATATTTTTGTCCACACGTGGCAAAATGGGTCGAGTGTTACGAGTTATATTAAATATAGCGCGAGAGGTTAAACCGTATCGGTTCTGGTATCACTGTACGTCGATTCTCCAGTTATTCTCTTAAAATGTAAAAATACAGTAGAAGATAACGAGAAGATATTAAATTAAAAATAAATTCGCCGACGGAGAATTAGAAACAGAAAAGAAACGTTTAAAAGACAGTAACGAATTTGGAAGAAAAAGCGTCAACGTGTTAGATTAAAGGGCAAAGGCACTATTTTATCATCACATTCATTATTTGTATTCCATAACGTATCCTCGTGAATTTTAGGTTATGACGATCAACCTCGTACGTTCGATATAAAAAAAGCTCATTTTTCCTTCCCCTACACTGAGGAAAAAAATCATTGATCCAATATCATTGGTGTTGTTGAATGGAATTTCGTTGATTTAATTGTAAAATTGTTGGTGTACATAATCGGATTTATTAGTCCAAACAAAACGCTGTCGACTTTAATAACATCATAAATGTAAAAGTTTTTTTTTCATTCAAAAGATATATTGGATATTGGAGCCGAGAACAATATATTATTGAATCTATCTAAAAAATTATGGCGAACAAATTATATAGTTTTGAATGCATGTTCTGCAACGAACAAAAAAGCGTTTCAATTCATAACATGAATATTGTTGATTCGAATACACAAGAAAAATTGAATACCGCTCGATTGATTCAGATAAAATTTCTATTGAATAAATATGTTATTTTATTTTTTTCACTATATCCGACATTGATTTTCAAGTACATTATTCGTTAAAATATTGATATTTTATTTTGATTAAAAAATATTAAGCAAATGTCTTAATTGGTTAAAAAATTATGCGAAAATAAAATTTGTTTCTTGCGCATTTGGTTGAAAAAAATCAACCACATCATGGCCGAGCGCCACCGAAATTATAGGTGTAAGGAAACCCGTAGTTCTCGGAGTAACCGCTAGAAGCCGCACGCCCGCTCGTTTCTCGTAAGCGTAGCGCGAACCGAAAATCTACTTTAACGCCGGAGAAACTCTAAAGAGTATAGCTTCTTGACCTGTGGCTAAGATCAAAGTGTAGTATCTGTTCTTATCAGTTGAATATCTGATATTCTCTCCATGGATATCCCATTGGATATCTGATATTCTCTTCACTATTATTGTGGATGATCATTCTAATGCTCACTTTTTATATAAGATTTAAAAAAATGGATATCCTTTCAATTTTTTAAATAAAACTAGATCGATCCAACACTTTATTGTGACAATTCTATCCTATTCCAAAGAACTGCGTGCGATTTTTCAAATATTTTCAGCAATTCTCGTGAGTGTACATTTATTTGAACCAACAATCAAGAAATGTTTGCAAGTTCACATAGAATCATATTGAAAACATGACTTCTCGAATTCACAATTATATTCTTTTGATTGCAATGAACACTTATTTAATCGAATATTATATATTTTTTCTACCAGAGACTAAATGCGTTGCTACAGATGACACCTGTACTTTGTGGCAAAAAATACCATTATTTCGGATCCATATTGGCGATAGTTCAATCATGATATACACTTGTCTCTATATTATACTAGTTGCATGATATTGCACTTTTCATATTGTACGGAGTGCGAAAATGTTACGTCTCATGTCATATTCGTTTCGATGTAGTGAAGAGATAATTCATTCTATTGATTATATTTTTGTAGGAAATAAAAAATGTTGTAGCAACCGCTTAATTATTTCATCCATACATCTACGGATTCTATATAGAATGATTTCAATAGAATATAATTTAATTTGAAGGATAATGTAGATATTCAGAGAACAGAAGAGATTTTCAAATAAAATAATATGTTGTTTAAATCAATAACATTTTCCAATGTTTTATAGTATTGTAACAATCTCATATATCGGTGGCACTCCGGGTTCGGACATTTATTTGGATCAACATATATATTCTTTTTTATTCAATTGGTTTTTTTTTCTCTCGGTGTAGTCTATTCGAGTATTGGCTCAACCTTTTAGCTCTTCGAACAGTATCCAGTTTTTCCAATAAACCCACAATGAGCCATAATTCCCATATCTGTCACGAGACCATATCGAAATGATTATTTTTTCTTTACACGAGAGGACAACGGCGATAAAACCGAAACGCACCGCGTAGCAATTAACATTGGCCAAATAACATGGGTAATTGTCGCGAAATAACCTGACTTTTCTCATAGATGCTATTCGATTACTTTGTAGGGTTTTTTTGAAGTATAACAGGTGAATATATTTCAAAATCTTTCTGCAAAATAGATGTGGTAGAAAAATCATCGTTATCCTTCTTTCCCTGCATTTTGACTGTGAAAATCGTTCCGCTGGAGTGCAACTATCCAAACTTCATATACACTAGCAGAAGCTGAAGAGGTACTGAAAATTAATAAATATTAGGGAAAAAAAAACATTTCTCGAAACCATTGACAATTTAATTCCTTTCTGAGAAATAAAAATAATAATAAGCAAAGGGTGTCTCACAATAAATAACGAAATTTTGTAACCGTTTTTCTCAATCATTCCTCTGGACAGCTGTAAATAAGTTCGTATATTGTGTGACGACCGATGCTAGCTGATCAAGCTTGCCAGAGCAGTGCCTTCTACATCTACTTTTCCAAAGAGACTGATAGTGTCGTATTATCTTGTAGCTTACGCTTTTTTTTTCTACAGACCTTGCGTGTTATGAGGTGGTTTCACACGTGAGGGGGTCGTTCCTTTGGCCATTCTTAATGGTATCATTTTTCAACAAAATAAGTCACTTTTTACCTGCTCAAGTGGAACTTTTAGACACCTATTCACCGCTAGATTTTGAGGTTAGAAAAACGTAGCATGCCGCGCCGTGCATAAAAACCCGTTTGAATCGTCATTCCTCTGGGTTTCTCCCGACGTGTGAGATCCAGAGGCATCATAGATGCGCCAGAGGAATGACACCATCGTGGTCACAGGAAAGGAGAAAGGCCCCGTAGAAAAAGAGAAACGGATCCTATAGGAAGAGAGAAGTTGAAACAAAAAGAGCGAGATCAATATTCAAAGGAAAAGGAGAACAAGATATTGATCAATCAATAAAATCTTGATAGGAAAGGTTTGCATCATTCCTCTGGCCCTACTATGTTTTTTTTTTATTTATCATGACAAATCTCTCAATACTGAAAAAACCGGGTAATCCACAGGGAATGATATTCCACCGATTAGAATTTAAGTAAATGGCAATTTTTGAATGAAAAAATGATATATTTTTGTTTATTAATTTCGTTGTCCTGCAAAATGATCATTTCGGGAGGAATCGCCCATACGCTGTTTTCGTATTTAAGGGGTTACCCCGACTTGCGATTTTGAAAAAATCGATTTTTTTTATTGCATTTTTTTGAAGTATAAGTATCTGAGAATATGTCCTGAAAATTTCAAGTCGATCCGAAAAAAATTGACTGAGATATGAGCGTTGAAAGAGAAACTTTAAACGAGTTTTTCTCAAAATGGCATTTCTGAAGTCGGTGACCAAGATTACTCGAACACTAATGAACCGATCTTCTTGAAATTTTGCAGGCTTATTTAATACATAAAAATGTAGTCTTTAATCGTTCGATTTTTTTTTTCGGAAAAAAATGGCCGTTTTATATCCAAAAAACGGCCGTTTTTTTTTTGTTAAAATCGAACCATTAACTTTGACTGTCCGCCATTTTGTGAAAAATAAATATTTTTTAAAATCCTTCGATTAAAGACTAGTTTATACTTATATTTGACTAAATCCATCCGCATTTTTTTCTTCAGATGATCCACTTCGCCGCAATGTTGGTCACCGCAAACCGGGTATATAAAAACATTATTTCATTGACGGCCATTTGCCACAAAACAATGTAATATTTGTCAATAAAAAAATTACTGAAAGTTCTTCAAGATGTGCTCTTTAAGATGGTATATTGATCGATTAAAAAAGTTTTGTAGTTTTCTTTAAAAAAATTCATGAAAAAGGCCTTTTTTTGCGCTACAAGTGGGGGTAACGCCTTAAAAATTCGAAACATTGCCTATCATCATTCGAGAGCGCGCAATCGCAATCCATGAAATAATTCGGCGAAGAACAGTTTGCGGCGAAAAAGCGAGGGTTGTTCTTTTTTGGTCGAAAATGAGGGGAAAAAGAAGGGTGAATTTTCGGGCAAAAAAAGTCACGCGTCGGTCGCGTGTCGATTCTGATACCTCAGTGTGGGCAAGAGGGAGAGAGAGCAGACGTAGGTACGTTCCCAGGCTGGTAACAACGTTATCGTTCGCGAGGCTCGCTGTCGTACTCGTCGTGTTTCACAACGACGACGACGTCGACGTCGACTCACCGCGATAAGTTTTTCGCTTCGGAGCGTAACGTTATCGCAATGCGAGTATAACTCCTCGAGGGAATGCGATAATTCGCGAAACTCTTGCAACCCGCGTATGCAATTGCGTACAATGAAATGGCGAGGAGAGAGTGTGCGAACGTTGCGTGGATGACGACCGTTACATACGATACGTTTCTAATTATTAATACATGATACAAGAATATTTGTGGTAGGGAGGGGGGAGGGAGAGGGAGAGGGAGAGAGAGAGAGTTTTATCGCAAATAACACGACGATGACGTTATTCACGAAGGTATCACAAGTTCGATGAAAAAAAGCTAGATAACAGCTTTTTATCACTGTCAACTTCAATGATGAATAGCTTCGCTATTATCTCTCCATTTCTATGTATAGACAAGTGTTATTATCGACGCCACTCTTTATCGCGTATAATTATCGTAATAAACACCGAGTGAATAAGAGTCAATACATCCGTGATGAAACGGAGTGAAAGCGGCGAAGGAGAGCAGCGATTTTCTCGTATTTTGATGCATCGCTCGCGTCTCGATAAAGAATAGCTGATGATAGCAATTCGTCCAAACTACATTCATCTTATTGGCTCCGTGCGGAGTATAGGGTGGGGGTAATGAAAACGAACGCGGCGCCCGCAGTGGACAAAAATTGTTAAATTTTCAGTAAAAATTGTATAATTTTGAGTAAAAATTGTTAAATACCCGGCTATCCGTCAAATCTGGATGCGCGCAGTACGAGATTTTTTTAAATAACTCTAATTAATAATTCACAAAACATGACCTAAGTTTAAACCCAATTTTGACCCGACTTTACATTTGGGTCATGTTTTGTCCTTAACTCTTCTACGTACCTGACGTGTTCAGCAGATACCAACAGTTTTCCCTTACATTGAGTTTGAAGTTGGAAATTGATGTTACACAAAGTGCAACTATGTAATGGCATTGAAAATGTATTCAGACCTTTTGGGTAATACAAAACAAGTACATGCAAATAATATCAGTTAGTTTTTATTGTTTTTCAAAGAATATTGGTACATTCAGGTATATAATTGGGTTTGTTTCGGTTTCTTTAGAATTGTTTAGGCTTGTTTGGATTTGTTGGTATAATAATTGTTATATCATTTTTGTAATATACTATTGGGAGTACAAATAAGTCTCCACCGTTTTTTATTTAAAAAATTGGGCATTTATTGCGAAAAAACGGTACTTTATGTTTTATTCAAAGTATTGTCCATCGCTAGCCACTACTTTTTCCCATCTTTCTGGCAGCATATGGATACCACGTCGGAAGAACGCTCCATCTTTTGAGGCAAACCACAAAACGACCCAATTTTTGGTATCTTCATATGATGTGAAGTGCTGCTCAGACAGGCCGTGCGTCATCAATCGAAATAAATGATAGTCAGAGTAAATGTCTGGTGAATACGGCGGGTGGGGTAAAACTTCCCAATTGAGTGTTTCCAACCCATGTAGAGATTGACCGCTGGGCCTGGGACGGGCCTTCACAGTTAGACTTTCTAGACTATTGGGCCGTGAGTATTTACCAATGAGGTGCCTTTGTAGAAATGATAAGAACGGCCCGATATCGGCCAACAGAGCCAACAATTATTGGGCCAATGATTTAATTCATTGTAGCGCCAATGTTGGTGATTGCACTTGGCCCTATGTGGGCCCTCTTAAAGGGCCTATGTAGAAATTGACCACTGGCTCTATGATGGGCCTTCACAGTTGGTCTATCTAGAAGTTAGTCTATCTATAATATTGGGCCATGAGTTTGTTTGGGTTTGTTTAGGTGCGTGATAAATATTCAACCTATATCGGGCCAAGATTGGCCCGAAATTGGTCCTTATGGATACATATTTCATGGAATAACCTTGAAATAAATTGTGATTTGCGTATATGACAGGTTTCAAAATTGGCATATTTTACTTACTTATGTTGGTTATTTACAAATGCCAATAATAGGCCAAGACTTGATTACAAAAACTGAACTACAAAATATAGACGATTAATATATGACGTGCCAGTTATTTGCCTATTCCGGCACAATATACAGATAATGAATAACCCAAGGCTTAAATAAAATAAAAGCAGCTATGGTCTGACCCACTTAGCCAATAAAGGGCTTAGATTAATTAAATGTAATTTCCAGTATTTTAGCATTGCCAGTTTTAAAATTGGCAAATTTCGATGAACTATCACGGCTGTTTATTGGTTTTAACAGATGGGCCCGGATAGGTTTTAGTAATGGGCTGATATTGTGCCAGTTCTCAATTTATAACGGAACAATAATGGGCCAATGTAATTGGCAATACCTCAGCATCACCAGTTTAAAAAATAGGCAAATATTGTTTATCTATCATGACTGTTTAATGAATTTAAAAGATGGGCCATGATAGGTTTTAACTATGGGCTGATATTGTGTCGGGTTTCAATTTAGAACGAGACAATAATGAGCCTATGTAATAGCCTGTATTTTAGGATTACCAGCTTTAGGATTGGCAAATTTAGTCTAACCATTACTACCGTTTATTGGTTTTGAAAGATGGGCCAGAATAATCTTTAGTAATGGGCCGATATTGTGCCGGTTCTCAATTTATAACGGGACAATAATGGGCCAATGTAATTGCTTGTATTTTAGCATTACCAGTTTTTAAATTGGCAAATATAGTTCAACCATCACGGCTATTCATTTGTTTTAAACGATGGGCCGATATTGTGCCGGTTTTCAATTTATAACGGAACAATATTGGGCCAATGGGATTGTCAGTATTTTAGTATCCCCAGCTTTTATATTGGCAAATTTAGTTCAACTTTCACGGCTGTTTATCAGTTTTTAAAGATGGGCCAGGACAGGCGTTAGGGATGGGCCGATGTTGTGCCAGTTTTCAGTTTAGAGCGGAACAGTAATGGGCCAATATTATTTCTCTTTTGTTGGCTTATACGATGGTCCCAATATTGGCCTGATCGTAACATTGGGCAACTCGTGGCAACCTCTACATGGCAAGTAGATTTTGACCTATGCCTGGCAAGCAGCATTTCACACTTGCAAAATCGGCGTACAACGTTTCTCGGCTTCAGTTCATTTGGAACCCAATTTTCTAGTTTTTGAATCATTCCCAACGATTTTAAGCTATGTGAAATTGCTTGTTGAGTCACTCCTAATGTCAGTGCAAGTTCTTCTCGCGTTTAGCACGAATCTCCCTCCAATAATGCTTCCAATTCAGCGTCTTCGTTTCGGCCTTCCGCTATGTTCTTTGTCTTCAACGTCAAACTCACCGTTCTTAAACTTTTGAAACCACTCACGACAACTTCTCTCACTTAAAACAGCCTCACCATATGCTTCTACAAGCAATCGATACGCCTCAGCTGCAGATTTCTTCAAATTAAAAAAGTAAATCAAAAGTTCCGGCAAGTGACGCTTGTTCGGCTCAAAAATCGACATTTTCGGAAGAAAAAAATTATGTGATGCTGATACAAAATCACTAATATTTCTAGATTATGGTCTTGCCAGATGTCCAACCTTACGATATGACGTTTTACATCTTACAATTTCAACCATAACCTCCAGGTGGGGCCATCTTTTGTCAAACAGCGGAGACTTATTTGTACTCCTAATGATTGTAATATAGGTTGTAATATAATGTTTTAATGAATAACAAGATCAGAAATGGGTCGGGAGAGGGCATTTTTCAACCAATCACAGGCATTCAGCATGTCGCAGTTCCCCTACTCTACTACAACACAGTGGCAGTGGAGTGGGGGTAGTGTTAGTTTCATGTGACATTCAGCTAACTCAGACCCCTTTACCCAGCCTACCTCAACAAACATATACAGTTCTAAAAGCATGTTCAATGCTTAAAATGCTTCTCTCATCAAAACCGCCCATGATCTTTACAATAAAAAAATTCATTTAATAACCTAATTAATGAAGAAAGTATTCTAACTCCGATGTTATCGGAACCACGCGGTCCCGGGGACTTTTCGACTCCGGACTTTGCCGAGTCGCAATTAGGTCGATTATTAGCGTCCATCAAGGCACCGCACCACGGTTCGTGCGCGGTACGAGGGTGTATTTTTCGTAATTATTTACAAGCAAACGATGCATGGATTTTTAAAAATTAATACTCATAGTCAATATATACATATAGAAGACTATATACAAATTTTTGTGCTCGAGTCTAAAGTATAGTTTGCGGTGTACGCCGCTTCCAAGAGGACACTCCGACGAAATTGCTGCTCGGCGGTTGACAGCGATTAAGCCATACAGTTCATTTGAAAAATAAAATAAAAATATATTTAGAAACTAGACATACAGGTTTACAGCATCACGTAAGGGAATTTCGATACCTAAAAAAAAATGGCGGACCAGCGAATTTATTTTCGATTTTCATGGAAAATTTTAATCGTTCGTAAAAAAGGGGGCTCCTTTAAAAAAAAACCCCTACGTGATGCCATAGAGACTGGATTTTCGAACAGTTTAAGACTTGGCGCATGCAAATCGGATGGATAGTTTTTTTCAAATATGTACCGGGTTGAAAAACGTAGTTTCGAGAAAAACGCGTTCACAGCCGCACATCTCCCGCTCGGTGCGATCGTGCGCTTCGAACGGTTTTACATAAAATGCTGTATCTCGGCCAATTTGACAAATTTCTTTTAAAAATTGGTGAGAGCATTCTTAACAAATGTATCTTTCAGAAAAAAAAAGAAATCTTTTTTTACCGTGGTGCCTTAAGTCTTCGATCGGCTCAACCATTATCTTTCGTTACCAATATTCGTCGCTCTTCATCTACGATCGACAACGTCGAGCTCGTCGCCGAGGCGAAAGAACTCGACGCGTTTGAACAATCGAGAACTTTGCGTCAATTAAATTCTCGATCCTCCTCGGCAGTTTTGACAGTAGGCAACGTGAAGGGCCATTAGGTTCTTCCGAATCGTGAAATTCGATGATAAAAACGCAAAATTGACGAGAAGTGGGTAGAATTTTGCTATGCAAGCAGGAGTCTTCCAGGTGAGTGCGGAGAGTGGAAGTTTTGGGGAGGTTGAGAATAGCGCAAAAAGGTAAGTAATGCTCGTCACGTATTCTCGTAGTTCCGAGGGTACTCGGAGTGCTCGCGGCGAATTCCCTCTGCCTCCCCCTCGCGCCTGCTTCCTCTTCCCATCCCAATGGACCTCATCGCGCGCGATCGCCGACGCGAATGCTGGTATCCCGCACGGAATTCCAAAGTCTGCGGCTGCCCCCACCCTTCTTTGCCCCTTCCTAGCGCGACCGGGGGCGCTCGGCAGGGGGGGTGCCCCACCCCACAAGAATGGGGGGGGTCACCCCCCCGGTCGCGCGAGAATGTGCGACGAATACGGTAAACCCGGTACTTTATTCCATACGAGCGGGAATTCATGCCGAACACGAACACAAGGAGAAGCGTGTTTCTTTCTCTCGGAGTACTCTCACGTCGGAGACGCCCTCTCGCGATGTATGCTCGTCACGTGACCCGAGCGCCACCGTAGCTCGTTACTTATACTCGCGGTCGCCTCGCGAACTCTTTTTCTGCCCCGAAAGAAAAAATAGAGACAAGAGACGGGGAGACTTGACATTTTTCGACTTTGCGTCGTTCTTTTCTACCGAGCTTTTCTCCGTTGACAGTTGAAGGATGCCGATTTTTTTGGCATCCGGATTTGTTCAATGAAAGTTCGATCTCGATCTTTCCTGGTTTTGTTACATCGTTTTTGGAGAACAAAAAGAATTAAAGAGAAGAGATGTTGAACGTTGAAGTATAATTGGACGTATGAGGGAAAAAGAAATTGGAGCACCGTGTAAATTCGTTGTTGGTGAATTCCAATGAATTGTTTAATGAAAGAGTGGAATGTGATGGTATTTTGGGTTTCAATTTTTTCTTTGAACTAACGAGTGCTCGAAATAAATAAATATTTTAGTGTTTTAATGTTATTGGTAGTAGTTAATAATTGAATATTGATGTATTAATTTTAATTAATATTTTGTCAATCACCGGTGATTGTTTTGCTGTGTACCTACATTTGGAAAAAAAACGCCAGGATCTTTGGTCATAGAGGGCCTGCATAAGCTTGGACCCCAAAGAACGAGTCGTTTTTCAATATTCTTTTCTCATGAGAGTATTGGGATGACGAGGTTGGGATTTTACACACAATTAATACATAGACTTGCCGAGGCTGAGGTTTTTTTAAATTGATAAATATTGATAAACATTGACGTTAGTATTATTTAAACAAAGTGCCGCCGTTGCTGTATGGCGAATTAGTGTAGGTGGTTATGCAACTGGGGCAATCTGGGGCAAAAGAAATAAAAAAATTTGCTTTTAGTATGACAATGAAACTTTTGTATAGACGGATACTTTTTGGCATTTGAGAAGTTACGAAATTGACAAGTTGTGGAAAAAAGTTAATCATATGTTATTAACAAATGGATGAACATATCGAAAAATCATCCACTTATACGATAGAAAACGTTATCAAATATTCTCAGTCCGAATTTGAAGTGACTCGGACGAATAAATTTTGAAATACGATTGACACCGTTTCGATAAGATCATAATTCGAACAAATTTTCACAATTTTTTTTTCGCAAATTTGAGTTAAGACTAGGCTTCGAAACTGCAGAATAAAAACATTTGCTTTTATTTTTAAGAGCTTATGCTGACCCCTTAAGGGGGAAGATACCTTCAAGCAATTAAAAATGGCTAATTTTCATTATTTTTTTACAAAGAATTATTTCTTCACCATTTTCGAGACTTAGGATATGTTTCATTACTACTTTTCGTTGTTAAATGATGTTTTAAAAAATTAATCTTTAAAAATGGCAGAGGTATGGCACGGTCTTCTAAACGGGTTGCGGCGGATTTTGTCAGACGGCGTGACACGGAGCGTCACCAACTGCTTAAAACATGAACTCAATAGTAAAGTCGACAATGATTAACCGAGTGCTCAATAACAAATGTCGATGGTAAGTATTTACGAAAATCATCATAAATTTTCATTTTAATGAGTGCCAAAATAAAAATACTTTTTTATTAGGTTAAATTCGATGTATTTAAAACATTCGGAAGAAACAAAAATCGTTAAAATTGTCAGTTTGACTTCCGGATTTTCTTCCGAACTACCTTAACCACGCAAAAAATCTCTCAGTCGCTTGCTTGTTCTGGAACTTTTCTAGCTATTATTGTAGATTTTTCTTATTTATTTAAAAACATTCCGACGATCTTCCATTGTCCTGATCCTTTTTTTAGCCGAAGAGCTTTTCCGTTTATCGGTGCCAGACGACTGATTTTTTCGGTATGAATCAGTTGGGGCAAAATTTTTGCGCGTTTCCACGGTGTTCGGTCGGACCATTACCTACCTCGGCTACGTACCGGTCTCCCTCGCGACGTCCCGTATACGCGGCCGCGACGCTGTGGGTATAAAACGTGATCGGAGCAACAGCAGTGCAGAAGCGTTGGAGCGCGGCTTTTTTCGTTTTCTAACGACAAAAATCTTCTCCGTGAAAGAGAGCGAGAGAGAGAGAGGGAGAGTCTCGTGACCGTATGTAACTATACGGCAAAGCAAACCGGTTCCTATCGGACGGAATCGCGTTTCTGCTGTTGCTTTTCTGAGCTCGGTACAGTCTCGTTGCAAACGTCCCTGAGCGAAATCCCAACCTACCGATGCATTTCGGTCGAAGTATCGAAGTATTCGGATCGAAAATCGATAACTGCGAATTGCAAATTTCCGAACGATTTCGAAAAATTTCAAAATTCGGTTTGAGCACTCGGCATCAACTTTCTATTTCGAAAATAGGATTTTTTTATTGCACGGTTTTATAGCTCCGGATCTCAGCTTTCATTTGTAGACAAACATTTTGTAAAAATTTCTATTAATCGAGACTATTATAAAATACACGGTTTCTATATAGTTGAAAAAAAAACTTTTTTTCTCACAGCTTAAGGGTTCTGAATAAGCTTGAAATTTCAAGAACGCGATGTCTTCATTGCATCCTTTTATAGTCTAAGATCTTAACTTCAATTTGCAGCGAAGATTTTGTTCCAATTCCAAAAAAGGACCGAGTTATGACCATTTTTGTGAAGCGTCAGATCGACTGTTGCGCTACAGCGAACCGCACCGCTGTGATTCACCCTTTTTTTTGCGTTTTCCTCGAAACTATGTTTTATGAAACGGTGTAAGTCGTATGTTAAAATCTATTCGTTAGATTCACTTCAAATTCGGCTAGAGCATAGTTTAAAACATTTTCGACCGTATGGCCGAATGATGCTTTGATACGTACATCCGTTTGCTGATAACAAATGATAAAGGTCGAACCGTCGAAAATCACACTTTTTTTCCTAACGCATGTTTCGAAATTTTCGAAGTATCATAAAAATATCCAGCCATGCAAAGGTTTTATTATTGTAGATGAGTTGTGCTTAAGATGGCATACTTTTTATTTAACAATAAATATTGAAATAAATGACGACGTATGAATTCAAAGCCAAGCGTATATCGATACAGGTTTATTATTATAATAAAATAGAATCAGTTTCAGGGCATTGGTTACTTACGGTAATCCTATCGCTTCACAGTAGTCATAACACTGATCATACTTGAGACTTGTACAATATAAATTTTCAACATATGCAAAAGAAATAATTTGCATTAACTAAAAAATTCCATGTATGATCTGTTGAATAAAGGTTCACGTTTAATCAGAAAAATGAAAAAATAGTTATTCCAACTATTCGCGCAGTATATATATATATATATATATAGAGTTTTATTTGCATAACTTGGAATACCAGTTTTTTACAAACTATTTTCTTACATGTTGTTCCTTATTTCTAACTTAAGCCTACTATTCTATCCTTCACCTGCACTTCTCTTTCTTTTTACCTCTACTACTTATCACTAACGCCTCCGTCCTCCTCCTTGCTCTTTTTTGCGCACAGTACCTCTATTTCTATAAAATACCGGCAGATTCCAACATTTATTTTTCCGCCTAACATATTAATGATTTCTCCTTTTATCGCGATCTCATCCACTCCCTTCATCCACTCCTCAGCTTCTTTTCTTGTTTCCTTTGGCATTAAAGCCCATGCTTTTCTGCACACTATGAGGTGTTCCACGGTCTCATTTTGTTCCTCACATATCCTGCATCGCCAGTCCTTCACCCCCTTTTTTCCCGCTCTCCAGACGTTTCCACACCTTAATCTTGCCCACAATTCTTTGTCCCTACCCTTCACCCCTTCCTCCTTCCAATACTTCCACGGGCTTTCCTCGTTCTCCACCAAATATTTATAGATGCTATTGTACGATGATTTTTTTATTTTTTCTTCTTCTTCCTCCAATATTTTCTTTTTTAGGTTTTCTAATCCTTCTTCAATCTTTTTTTCTATTGTTCTCTCTTCTTTCTTCTCCCTTATCATCGTTATTATTTCCTCTATGCCCATTTCCCTTAATACTTTTTTCAAATCCTTTCCCCACTTCGACGGTGCACCATTCGCTATCGCCCTCATCTCCTCTCTTACACATATTTTTGGCCATCTCTCGTCCTCCATCTTTAGCACCTCTTTGATGTACCTCAGTACGCGTTCTCTAATTACATATTCTATAGTGGGCACACCCAGCTCCCTCCTCCATATGTAATTTGGGGTCTCTCTGTTTACCCCCAACGCCATTTTACAGTACCTTCTCTGTATTTTTTTGATCACTTCTATTTCCCCTACTCCCCAAATCTCTACCCCATACATCACTCCCGCTTTTACGATCGTTTCCATCAAGTAGATCCGCTCCTCCATGATATCCCTTCCCGCTCTCTTCCATATTCCCCATACCCTATTCATGGCTTTTTGCGCTTTCCCCGCCGTTTTTCTGCCATGTGTCCAACTTGAGTTTTTCGCCGTGAACCAGTATCCTAAATATTTAAACTCATTCACTATTTGAATCTTTTCCCCTTTAATCCCCCATTCTTCATTCTTTTTACCTCTTCCCCCATTCCCAAATATCATTATTTTAGTTTTCCTAGCATTTATTTCCATTTTGTTACTTTCCGCCCATTTTTCTAAGTCCCTCAGTATGCTGCTTAAACCTTCCCTCGTATCCGCTATTGCCGCCACGTCATCAGCATATTTTATGGCAAAAATTTTTTCCTTCCCCACTACTGCTCCTCCCTCATTTCTCCTCACCCACATATCCTCCAAATCGTCAACGTATATATCAAATAAGACCGCACTTAGTGCACACCCCTGCCTTACTCCCTTCCCCGTCCTAAAACTCTCCGTGATTATTCCATTCGCCTGCACTTCTGCCCTTGTGTCCTTGTAAATTACCTTTATCATGTCTAGCATTCTTCCCTCTATTCCTTTCCCTCTTAATTTTTTTAACATTCTTTCCCTGCTCACCCGATCAAATGCTGCCTTGAAATCTATAAACGCCACATATAGTTTACCGCCCTTCACTTTTAGTTGATTGTTTATTACCGCGTTTAACGTGAATATTTGATCCCTCGTTCCTCTACCTCTCCTGAACCCAGCCTGACTCTCCTTTAATTTTTTGTTTCTCTCTATCCATTTGTTCAGCCTCTCTGTCATCATTTTTGTCAATAATTTGTAACCTACATCTAATAGTGAGACCCCCCGATAATTTTCTGCCTTATCCCTCTCTCCATCTTTATATATTGGGACTATCCTCGCGATTTCCCACCCCTTTTCCATCGTTCCTTCTAGCCACATTTTATTTAAGACCTCTTTCAACTCCTCCTTTTCTTCCCTTGGTAAAGCCTTTAAAAATTCGACGCTAATTCCGTCCTCCCCCGCCGCCTTACCGTTTTTCATTTTTTTCAGTGCCCCTTCCATTTCCTGCAACCTGATCGGCTCATAAAATTCCTTTTTTTCTTTTCTTTGCTCGTCACATATTTCTGTCTCTTCTCTCTCCCATACCCCCTCCTCATTTTCCTTTTCTTGATCGTTTTTTCCATTAAGCAATCTTTCAAAGTGCTCCTTCCATTCTTTCTTAGTTACTTTGCTCCCATTCGCTCCTCTCCCCTTATTCCTGAATTTATTAATCGCTTTCCACCATTTCGATAGGTCCTTTGCCTTTCCAACCTCCTCCCAAATTTTGCTCCGCCATTCCTCTTTTGCCCCTCTATATACCTTTTTCAATTTCTTTCTTTCGTCCACCAACTCTTGTTTTTTGTCCACGCTTCGTTGTTTTGTGAACGCCTTTAATTTTTCCCACACTGCCTTCCTTTGCTTCTTACATTCGTTATTAAACCACTTCGGGAGCCTTTTTTCTCTCCTTGTTTTTTTGCCCTTCCTTCTTAGCCCCGCCTTTTCTGCCACCCTCACGATTTTTTCTTTCAATCCCTCCCAACTCTCCCTCCCTTTTTCCATTTTCGTCTCTTTTTGCATTTCTTCCATGAACCTCTCTGCTTTTTCTTCAACCCACCCTAGTCTTTCGCTATCCTGTGTCCCCTTCTCTTCCCCCTCTTCATCCTTTCCCTTATTCTCCTCCCATGCCACACATATTGGCAAGTGATCCGATTCTATTCTTTCCACTACTTCCATCCATTTGAATTCATCTCTTTCTCCCCTGTCTAATATCATTATGTAGTCTATGACCGATCCACAACATTCTTTATCCCCCCCTACGAATGTTATTTTACCCTCCCTATCACCTTTCACTCTTCCATTCATCACCTTTAAACTTACATCCTCGCATAATTTCAACATTCTTCTTCCCTCCGTATTCAGTATTTTGTCCTGGGATTTCCTTGTTTCGCCTCCATCCCCTTCCGCACCCCCCTCATTTATTGCTTGCATCCCTCCTATCCTTGCGTTCATGTCGCCCACAATCATTACTCGCTCCTTTTCCTTTGCCTCTTCAATTATTGCCTCTCTCAGCTTTTTTTCTAACTTTTGCACGCCGATGTTATTATATACTGAAATTATTGAGGTTTTTTCCTTCATTATATGATTGTTCATTATTAAACCAAATTCCCATTCCCTTATTTCCCAGTCCTCTGCCCATTGCTTTTTTATCCCTACCGCCTGTCCTCCTTTTGCTCTTCCCTTTTTTATCCCTACTTCCTTGTGGGCCGCTTTGAACGCCCATTTAAATTTGTCACTCATTTTCAACCTCACGTTCTCCTCATCCTTCTTTTCAACCCACGTTTCTTGTAAAATTACCAAATCCGCTTTTTCTAAAAATCCCCACGCTTCTCCAATTTTAAATATCCCCGCTATATTCCATAGTATTATCTTAAACTCGCCCCCTCCCTCTACTTCTTTTTTCTCTCTTTGCTGGTCTTCTCTCTTCTTTCTTCCATTTTCTGCCAGTCCGCATCCTTCAATATCGTCCTCTCCGCTCGTTCCGAAATGTCTGCCGCCAACCATCATCGCCTCCCATCCTTTCGATGTCTCCCTTCCGCTCGTTCCATCTCCACCATGCTCCTTCCAGCCAGATTTTCATGTACTTCACCTCAGCTTGTTTTCCGTATTTCCTCTCGTGTTTCGCTACATCCCGCATCCATTTCTGTACTTCTTTCTCCCTCTTGGTCAGGTCGTCGTTGATCCATATATCAGTTCCCCTCAGCTCCTTGCTTTTTCTGAGTATTTCTATCTTGTCGGTCCAGTTTTTATACTTCACTACCACCGATCCATTTCCAGCAAACTTCGTCGTTGTCTTTCTCCTTATATTCGTGTTGCATCTTTCGTCAACCTTCGCCAACACCTTATCTTTCTCATATCCCGCCTCCGCGTAGAAAGAAACATTTATGTTATTTCTTCTGTTTTCCCTCTTCATTCTTTCCTCTCTCCACTCCCGGTCACTAATCGCCACGGGCTTCCTCCGCAAGATGTTTTCCCGCTTTTCTCTCTCATCCTCCTTCGTAACGTTATTATTTTCATCCGACCTTTTTCTTCCTCTCCTCCCATTTCCTACTACTCTCCAACCTTCTTCCGATACCCCTCTTTCACATTCATCCTCCTCCTGCCTCCTCCACCTCTCTCCGTGTCCTCCATTTCCAGACATTGTTTCCGTCCTTACGATTTCCTCCCTCACTCTTTTGGCTGCCACTTTTGCTCTTCCTCCGTCATATGCCCCGCTTTCGAAACCCTTCTTCACCGGTTCTTCCTTTTCCTTTCCTTCGAGCTTATTTATCACGTTCATTAAGCTTTTTCGCTCCTCCCCCCACCGCATCCTGTCCTGCTCTGCTTTTCTCTTCAGCATTTCGACCTCTTTTTTATATGTATCAATCTCCCGACGCCTTTCCGCACATTCCTCACATTGATCCTCTCCATCTGCCTCGCACTCTTCCTTTATTCTTTGTAACTCCTCCTTCCACCACTGCTTCATCCTTCTCTCCGATTCCGCCACGCTGTTTCTCATCGTGTGTTTCATCCGTATCTCGGCCTCCCTTATTCCCTTCATCCACGTGTACACACAATCGTTGTTGTCAAACTCCTTTTCACCCTCGCACCATGTTTCATTGTCCCCTTCCTCCTCATCCCCTTCTTTCTTCTCTCTTCCGTTATCCTCCATTTCCTCTTTTCCACCGATCTCTTCTGCCTCCTCTCCGCTGTCTTCTCCGTTGCCGCTGTCTATTCGCGCAGTATTTTTAGGTTTGATATTTGGCAACATTGGTTCTATCTCCGTCCCTTTTTACTCAACCAGGCGAGTTTAACCTCCATGCTTTTCAACGTCGACCTGTCAAAACAATGTCAGATGCGGGAAATATAAAGCATTGTATTCGGGCCACGACTGGTAAAAAGCGTGGAAAATTTGTGTCGGCGAAATATGTCGGTTAAAAATGAAATATGTGTGGGAATTCGAATGAGTGAGATGAGGTTAGGACTACAGTCAGATGTTGCCTTGCTGTCACGTCTCTTTATCGTAGCAAGTGGTAATAAATCCAATCCCGGAAGTTTAAATTAAACTTGATATTACATAAAAATTAGGTCAATAAACGCAATTTTTTCTAAGAGCATTGGATCACTGCAAGTGTTAAGTATGTAAATCTGATTATTTTTAAGAATCTGACGGATTCCCACTATTATATACACTTTTGTAGTGACCGGAAATTGGGTTTTTGTATGTAGTCTCAGAATTCCTTCACAAAAACACGCAATTTTAATATTTTTTTCTCCGTAATAAGGTTGATAACTGACCCTGAAATTTTACGGGGACGATTATTAATATATTTAGCGAAGCTCAAAAAAAAATATGAAAAATTCTATGGATTGAAGCCTGGCGATAGGATTACCTTAAATAAAGAATGAAAAAATCAAAGACCACATGTAGGTCAACGTGTGTCGGAGGGTATACTTCAGTCTAAGATGAAATATGTATGTCAGCTTACACAAGTCGACCGAATTATACTTAGATACAGTAATTTCTGGGTTGAAGGTTAGTTCATAGAAACCAATGTTTACTAGACCATTATTATAGTGAATTAGAAAAATTGTTGGAATCCAACGATGTAAACTTAAGGCCCCTGTGATACTAGTGTTTTTCTGTCAAAGTGCCCATACCTCGAAAACCTCAAAATGTTTACTAACGTCCAGTTTTGATATTCCGATTGGTCTCGGTCTGATCTATCAGCAGGTCCAGGATGGTCCAAGACATACCGAACACCCCATATAGCTTCGACTCTAACATCTTCTCCAACAGGAAATTTTCCAATAAAAAGTGTCAATAAAAATGTGAAAAAACTACCCAGTAAGTCAGCGGCAAAAAGTAAATTACAAGCAAGCGTAAAACCGAGCTGTAGGATCCATCATCAATATACCCCGTTCCACTCGTACAAGGCGCCACTCATAAAAAAGTGCCTTCCTACTTCCATGCCATAATGTATGGCCGCGGCGGTTCTTACGACCGCTTGCATGCACTCCATTTCAAGGTTCACAATTGCATTGGTCTGCGTTGCCTCCCTGAGGTATCCTACCTCACGTCTTCCATTGTCTACTTATCCTGCGATCTGCTCAACCAGTATCGAACGCTGCTACTCCCGCTCGCTCGTCGAATCGGCTCGAAGAGAATCATCCTCACGTCCCAATCAACCATTTAGCGCCACAATTTTTCAGAATCTTACACTGAGAAAAAAAAACCATTTGAATCAAAAAATTATATTGTTTGATTCAAATAAATGTCTGATCGCGGAGTGCCACCGATTTATGAGATTGTTACAATACTATAAAATATTGGAAAATGTGATTGATTCAAATAACATATGATTTTAATTGAAAATCTCTTCCGTTCTCTGAATATCTACATTATCCTTCAAATAAAATTATATTCTATTGAAATCATTCTATATACAATCCGTAGATGTATGGATGAAATAATTAAGCGGTTGCTGCAACATTTTTTATTTCGTACAAAAATATAATCAATAGAATGAATTATTTCTTTACTACATCGAAACGAATATGCCATGAGGCGTAAGTTTTTCAATTAGTTTGGAATGTTAAATAAAAAGTGATGATTAGAATGACCATCCACGATAATAGTGGAGAGAATGTCACATATCCAATTAGGATTGGCAAAAAAATATCGATGTATCAATATATCGATATTTTTTGTTCCATGTATCGATATTTTCAGGCAATATATTGTATTTCGATATATCGATATAATATATCAAGTATCGAAAACGTATAAAAAACGATATTTTTTCCAATAGCAACACCGACCCCGTCGTCGCCACCAACTTATCTGTTCAAGTGGACAAAATTTGAACTAAGGCCGCTCCGACCCGTGTATGTATATAAACTCTCCACTAGCGATGCTGCCAACTGGACAGACATGTTCGTGGCACTGCTGGCACAGTAATTTGTGAGTGTGTGACTTTAGCCATGTTAAAAAATTACTCTGTGACTGGCATAGAAAACTAACCTCAAACTTGGACATCATCGATATAATCTGTGCCTCGATCACACATTAACGATTTAACCAAAGAACATATATTACATAGAAGTACACTAAGTACAGGCCTTATGGGAGTGCTGTCACGATTTCTTGGGGTGATGCTTAGTTATCACCTCAGCCACCTAAAGCACTGCCTGTGTCAATGTGCATGAATCATCCAAAGAATATATGTTCTTTGATTGTGTCTGGCACACCGATCCGTCGCCGCGCAGTCTACTGGCGAAATGATATACTACATTTTCTGTGCCAACTATCAACACGGAAACTGTTCTTCCATGTAATATATGTTCTTTGATTCAACGCAACGCAAGCACAACTCTTAAATCGTGATTGCAGAATTCACAAGTAACAAGTGTTTTGTTTTGCGCAGTCATGCCCAGTGTGTTATGGAAGTGTTTTAACCCTAGGACTCTACACATGGGTACCCCAAACCCCACATCATTTTTGGGGCCCTGGCGTTCCGGCAGTTTGGGTAGTCACCTGAAAATATCGATGCCATTAGGAGAGGGACTGTCTAGAGCAGCTTTGTGCAGGAATAACCGTCGGTTATAATTTGGACGTGACGTAGTGAACATTCTTTGGGAGCCTGGGGTTAGCGTAACCTCACTCTTTTTGCGATGTTTTGCTCTGTGTAAGTATATCATTATTTCCATTGTTTTTCGTTATTTATCCTTATAAAATCAGTGTGTTGTCAACATAAATTACATTATGAACGTTTTTATACTAATGTGATTTTTTTTATTAGAATAAAGCCATGGGGACGAGGTCGCGAGCACAAAAGGCGGAGGAGGTCCGGAGGATACTGCAGACCAGGAAGAAGAATTGAAGGGTTCTGATGAAGATTCTTTATAAGGGGGACGGGATTATGCCCGTCACGGTGCAGACAGCGACGATGACATGATCGCAAGAGAAGCGGAGATAATAAAAATGCGTCGTACCCGAACAAACTGTAGATCACTATCATGATTGTCTAAAAGGATGTCATCCGTCGTTTGGTGTTTATTGGTATTGAACTAAGCAGAGATAACACAATCTATTTTATAAAACGGACTGGATTTCCCTAGTATTGTTACAAAATCTTACCGATATATCGATATATCGATATATTTTTTCGATATACTGATATGAAGATCGATATTTTTAAAAAATATCGATACTTTTCGGCCTTTCCGAAATCCCTATATCGCATGGAATATCCATGGAGAGAATATCAGATATTCAACTGATAAGGGGCCGTACGTAAATTACGTAACGCAATAGGGGAGGGGGGGGTGGCCAGGCGTTACGGTCTACGTACGTAGGGGGTGGCGTGGGGGGGGGGGGGGGGGGGCAAGGTTTGCGTTACGTCACGATTTTAAAACTCCCAGAAATAGCAAAATTTCTGCATGTTCAAGTTTTTAATTTAAACCTCGAGTGCAATTTTACCATGGACAGCTCACAGTTTTCTATACGCAATGTCAGTTAAGGGGGTAAATCACTGTGCAAGAACTTGCACAGCAACTTGCACCACATCCCCCAAGCAAAATTTGAAAGAAATTTTTTTTTTATAATTCTTGAACGTGAAAAATGTTGCCAATATATTTTTCAATACATGAAAAATATATTGGCAACATTTTTATTCACAAATCCCAAAATTGACGGAGTTATGGTCACTTTAGTGAGAACAGATGGCGCGACCGGTTAGTGCCCTCAGTCCTTACAGGTGTGGCATCATTTATAATAGATAAAGTACAGGCTCTTATTGTTTTGTGAATTTTCATGAAGATGAAGAACCGTCATATTGCCCGCGACTCAATACTTCAATGTGAGTATCAATATTTTAGAAAAAATCGTAACTTTATATCAAGAAACACGGAACGAAAACATTGATCGCGTTTTTCTCGAAACTAGTTTTTTCGACCTTGTCCGAACGAATACTTAAAAACTTATCAACCGATTTTCAATTTTTTTAAAAACATTTTTGTCATTGCAGTGACTAAGGCTGTACATATCCGCGTTTTTAACAATTGATAATTACCATTTTTAAAGCCTGCTTGAATACAGAAAATGGGCCTTGAAAATAGAAGAAAAAAGTTCAAATTGTCGGCATTTTGTAAAAAAAACCAAAATAAAAAACGTCTACGCATAACGATGGCTACATTTGTATAGATATCGATAAATGGTTGACTTTCAATTTACAGGTAACATTTCATAAAGATATCGATGGGACAATGAGGAGAACTTTTGTTTGCGTCGTCAAATCAAGGCATATATCTCGGTTAATTTTCAAGATTTCGTCATAACAATTGGTATAAAACTAGATGAATATATACGTCATAAAATGAGTATAAAACCGATCCTTTCATAATTAGTTATGTCTATGAAAAAATCGCAATTATTGACGACAATGCACTCGTTACGTAACGGAATAGGGGGGGGGGGGGGGGGTTCCGGCCCAGCGTTACGGTCCCGTTACGTGGGGGGGGGGGGGGGGATTGGGAAATTTTGCGTTACGTAATTTGTGTACGCCTCCTAAGAACAGATACTACACTTTGATCTTAGCCACAGGCCAAGAAGCGATACCCTTTAGAGTTTCTCCGGCGCTTAAGTAGATTTTCGGTTCGCGCTATGCTTAGGAGAAACGAGCGCGCGTGCGGCTTCTAGCGGTTACTTCGAGAACTAAGGTTTTCCTCACACCTATAATTTCGGTGGCGCTCGGCCATGATCTGGTTGAATTTTTTCAACCAAATGCGCAAGAAACAAATTTCATTTTCGCATAATTTTTTAACCAATTCAGACATTTGCTTAATATTTTCCAATCAAAATGAAATATTAATATTTTAACGAATAATGTACTTGAAAATCCATATCGGATATGGCGAAAAAAATTAAATAACATATATACTCAATAGAAATGTTATCTGAATCAAACGAGCGAAATTCAATTTTTTTTGTGTACTCGAATCAACAATATTCATATTATGAATTGAAACGCTTTTTTTGTTTATTGCAGAAAATGCATTCAAAACTATATAATTTGTTCGCGATAATTTTTTAGATAGTTTCAATGATATATTGTTCTCGGCTAACAATACATCTTTTAAATGAAAAAAAAACTTCTAAGTTTATCATGTTATTAAAGTCAATAGCGTTTTGTTTGGACTAATAAATTCGATTATTTACACCATCAATTTTACAATTATTTACACCAACAATTTTACAATTGAATCAACGAAATTTCATTCAATAACACCGATGATATTGGATCGATGATTTTTTTTTCTCAGTGTTCCCATCACCTTCAAGCCGGGTGCATTTTTTTCAAAAATTAAATCAACTCAGAATTCGGTTGGCGAAAAAAAGCTCGATTTCTTTTATTATAGAATTGTGCTTTTGTGATAATAGAAAAGAATGGCGAAGGGATAAAAAACGAATCAATTCTAAAGATGATTACTAATTGTTTTTATATCAAGACACTTCAAATCGTCGACGCCTACGTGAAACGCCGCGCTAGTGGCGCTGGTGGTTGTGATGTTGCGATGTTATCAGCCATAGAATTGTAGGTTACACGGCTTACGCGTCGGTGTCAATAAATGTGACAATTTGTGACATTTTGCATACGAAAAAATCTCAAAAGCTACTGTAATTCTCGTGCAATGATGTGTAAAAGTGGGCTTGTGACGATACGCGCAATTTGCCGATCACTTTCATGGTGAAAGAGTTACCGAGCGACGATTCTCGATTTAACGCTGCAGAAATTCATGAGGCCAATGCTTCGTTGTGAGTTTCACTTTTTGACGAACTACTTTTCGTGGTATTCAAACAGAGAGGAACGAAACAGGTCATATAACTTTATCGTAAAAAAATTCGACCGAATACTAGAACTTCTGAAGCGCTGGACGCGTTCTTGCCGAATGGAATAAAAAATTCAAAGTGCTGCAATTCCGTTGATTATTGTTTGAAAAAAAAACTTTAGTAACAAAAACCGCATATGATCTATACAATGAAGAAAAATCTTTTAATAACCCAATTGGCAAAAGTTGTGAAACTCGTGTTGGTTGGATGGATGAACAACTTCTGAACTTTGCTGTACCGAGTCTCTCGCGAGTCGGAGCCACTTCTTACTTTTCCTCTTCTTATTCTTCACCTTTTTCTCCTCGTCTCTCTCTTTCCCTCTCTCACACTCCCTCGCTACGTACATCCATTCATGTATATATATATATACACATAGTAAATGTGCTATAGCAAATTTTACGGAAAGTATATGTACTCATGGGGGGGCTCGCGCGGTTACTCCTGAATACCGACGAGAACGAGTGAGTAGAGAGAGAGAGAGAGAGAGAGAGAGAGAGAGAGAGAGAGAGAGAGAGAGGGAGGTCGTCGGGATGCCGAGGACTCTCTTCCACTATATGCCCTCTTACTCTACGTGGCGGGCATTCGCGTATCGTCCATACGCCGTCTGAATACGAAATCACAATGTCTCTCGCGTATACCAACCGAACGAGTGGATATACATTCGCTATGTACATCACATAAGTATACAGGGTGTCCCTCTGATCTCTGCCACTCGAAATAACTCGGTAATTATCAACGTCACAAAAAAATGTTTCAGATATAAATTGTACGGTGTGAAGGAGGCCATCAAATGCGACCAATTTTTTTATTCCGGTGGAGGCGCTGTCGCACAGTGAAGGTCACCTCCACTTATTCAAATGGAATGGTACATTTTTTTCAACCATCTTGTGGAGCACCTCAGGCCGCATAAAAAACATTGGGGGTCAAAGTCGTTCAAGGTCATTCAAGGTCAGTATCGATGATACAAATCTAAATATCTCGGATCACTACCAAATAATTGGTAGCGAGATATTTAGATTTGTATTTCATTTTAAGGGGTTACCCCCACTTGCGATTTTGAAAAAATCGATTTTTTTTTATTGCATTTTTATAAGTATAAGTATCTGAGAATATGTCCTGAAAATTTCAAGTCGATCCGAACAAAATTGACTGAGATATGAGCGTTGAAAGAGAAACTTTAAACGCGTTTTTCTCAAAATGGCATTTCTGAAGTCGGTGACCAAGATTGCTCGAACACTAATGAACCGATGTTCTTGAAATTTTGCAGGCTTATTTAATACATAAAAACGTAGTCTTTAATCGTTCGATTTTTTTTTTCGAAAAAAATGGCTGTTTTATAGCCAAAAAACGGCCGTTTTTTTTTGTTAAAATCGAACCATTAACTTTGACTGTCCGCCATTTTGTGAAAAATGAATATTTTTGAAAATCCTTCGATTAAAGACTAGTTTATACTTATATTTAACTAAATCCATCCGCATTTTTTTTTTCAGATGATCCACTTCGCCGCAATGTTGGTCACCGCAAACCGTGTATATAAAAACATTATTTCATTGACGGCCATTTGCCACTAAACAATGTAATATTTTTCAATTAAAAAATTACTGAGAGTTCTTCAAGATGTGTTCTTTAAGATGGTATATTGATCGATTAAAAAAGTTTTGTAGTTTTCTTTAAAAAAATTCATGAAAAAGGCCTATTTTTTGCGCTACAAGTGGGGGTAACGTCTTAATAGGTGACCTTGAATGACCTTGAACGACTTTGACCCCTTAATGGTCTGTATGCGGCTTAAGGTGCTCCACAAGATGGTTGAAAAAAATGTACCATTCCATTTTAAAAAGTAGAGGTGACCTTCACTGTGCGTCAGCGCCTCCACCGGAATAAAATAAATTGGTCGAGTTTAATGGCCCCCTTCACACCGTAGAACTTTTGTCTGGATAATTTCTTTGTGACATCGATAATTACCGAGTTATTTCGGGTGGTAGAGATAAGCGGGCCACCCTGTATACACAGGGTGTCCTGTTATGAATGGATAATCCCGCAACTGTCGATAGGTCAGATCATGGCTGCTATATGCTGGAATTTCGGTTTAGTAAAAGTCCCATGGTTTTCGAGATTTTGGGCTTTATGTCATTAAAAAAAAAATCATCTACTTTTGGTTTTTTGCATGCCATTTCTGCAAATGATATGAATTGACAATAACTGAGCAACTTTTTAAAAATAATTAGCACGATATGCGTTGTACATTGTTTTTACCCCGCACGCTATCAAAGTCAAATGTTCGAATTGGTTTGTGTGGAAATTGTGCATTAGATATTTTTTCATAAAGTTTCCTTGAGGCATCACACCACGGTAAAAACAATTTTTTTGTCATTGTTTTTCATGAAACATACATTCTGAAAGATACATTTGTTAAGAATGCTCTCACAAATTTTTTTAAAAAAATTTGTCAGATTGGCGGGTATACAGCATTTTCTGTGGCACCACTCGAAGCGCACGACCGCACCGCGCGGCAGATGTGCGGCTTTGAACGCGTTTTTCTCGAAACTACGTTTTTCAACCTGGTTGACAACGTATTGAAAAAACTAGTCATCCGATTTGCATGCGCCAAGTCTCAAACTGTTCGAAAATCCAGTCTCTGTGGCACCACGTAGGGATTTTTCTATAAAGGGCCCCCTTCTATTCTTTTTTATGAACGATGAAAATTTTCCTTGAAAATCGGAAATAATAAAATGCGCTGGTCCGCCATTTTTTTAGATATAGAAATTCCCCTACGTGATGCTGTAAACCTATATGTCTAGTTTCTAAATATATTTTTATTTTATTTTTGACATGAGCCGTATGGCTTAATCGCTGTCAACCGCCGAGCAGCAATTTCGTCGGAGTGTCCTCTTGGAAGCGCCATTCACGGCAAACTATACTTTAGATTCGACTACAACTATTTGTATACAGTCTTCTATATGTATATATTGACTATGAGTATTAATAAAAAAAAAATCCATTCATAGTTTGCTTGAAAATAATTACGAAAAATACACCTTCGTACCGCGCACAAACAGTGGTGCCTTAACATTTCAAGTTAAAAAGAAGACTTTTCTAGATAAAACAAATAACCAAGAGTATTTTTTGAAAAACCGGGTCAAAAAAAGTTATCATTTGTAGAAATGACATGCGAAAAACCAAGAGCAGCTGATTTTCATCTCGTAAACAATGGAACTTTGACTAAACTGGACACCCTGTACACACGCACATACACACACACACATCCGTATACTTTATGGCTGCGCCTGTGTAATTTATACGTTTCTGCTTAATTGGACCGACGTTTTTTTCTTCCGACAACTGCGTCAGGGCAGAAATGTGTTCGAGGAATGTGCTCGAGAACTTTCTGATGATGATGGTACCGCTATTTTGATCATTTCCACTGTTCGGCGGAATACTTTATCTTCCGTTGTTTTTTTTATTCTCTGCGCTGGACTATCCTCGGAGGCTGATAATTTTCGATTGTTCTCGACGGAATTTAAAGCAGCTGGTATTTCCAACACTTTCAAGATGGCTGAATCACTGATAACGAGTCGCGGGAAACATCAAGCAGCCGCTTGTCAATAATTTCCTGTAAACAATAGTCGTTATCGATGTAGCGAGACTCGGATTTCACTTTCGTCGCGCTCCATTCACCAACGGCCAGCGGTGAAAAAAATTAATCCCATGACACGTGCGTCACGTGTCGTCGGATGTTTTTTCTCCTTCGTATTACGTGATAATTTCCAGACGATCGAACATTTGTATGCGATAGACGTTGGGTCTCGCGAAACGAAACGGCGTATGCATCGAATTGAAAATCATCCGAGTGGCTCCCTTCTTTCGAGGTTATTAAGGTGTCTTCTCATTTACAGCAGGCTGCAGCGGCGATCGCGTGATCGAAATTCACAAGCAGATTTTGCTTGTCGCGAAAAGGGACGACCGTAGCCGCGCATTTTAATTATTTTTCAGTTAAAATGACCTGGTAGTAGCCGAAAATAACGACGTCGAAATTCCCGCCCGTAACCGTTCGTTGAAATTCCTTCAATTCTTTGTTGGTTTTTATTTTTTTAGCAATCAATAAACCGAGAAAAAAAATCCTCGATCCAATATCATTGGTGTTTTTTAATGAAATTTCGTTGATTCAATTGTAAAATTGTTGGAGTAAATAACCGGATTTGTTAGTCCAAACAAAACGCTATTGACTTTAATAACGTGATAAAATTAAAAGTTTTTTTCATTCAAGACATATCCCGTGCGGAAATTGAGTTGGGGCTGTGATCGGGCCCCAATAATATTCCCCTAACTTTATTCGGGCCCTAATCTGGAAGCCACATGGGGCCGTTAGCGGCCGGTCACACTTTGTCAACAAGGGCCATTAAAGGCGCAATGACCGGGGCCTTATAAGTTGCCTCAATGGCGCCTCACCAAAACCATTTTAGCGCCCTGAAAATGCCTCAACGGCGCCTCATCATAACCATTTCAGCGCCATAAAATATCCGTATCAGTGGATATACGTGTATGTTAAACGCGTCAGGGTATATCTGTATTTGTTTTTATGTAATTGTTCATGTGCATAGGTGTGGGCGTGAGTATATGTGTATGTATGTGTGCGCGCGTAGAAATGTGATTGCGTATTTGCATGTGAGCCTTTATGACAAACTGCCATGACAAAATTAATACAAAAAATAATCCATTCTAAGGAATGGATGTGTAGTAGAAATAAAAAAAATATGTGGGTCTACTGAATCACTAGAATCTATTGCCATTGAGGGAAACATCTGGAAAACAAAGACCAATTCATTTGCTTATCCTACACAGTCAGATAAAGTTTATGAATGGAAAATATCAGCGAAGTGTTCAGAAGAAATAATTTTCCCTGTGATGAGTATTGAGCGGAAATTAGTTGCTATAAAAATGTCGAGAAAATCGGTTGGGACTGTTCACACTTATGCGCTAGCATTACTCCATGTATGAGTGAAACCATGAGTAATTGTTTGTATCTATGTAAAAGGTTTCTTCAATTTGATAAATAAATACTGTCTGATGTTTGTCTGCATATTTGTGTTCATCGTTGATTTTTTATTTGCTAATGCCCTTACGCTTTTTCCCAATTTGCGTTCGATAATATTATTCGATCGATGTATATAATCGATTTGAATAATTGAAATACCATCAACCATGTAGCCTAAGCTATTTATACTGGTTTATCGCTATAATAGTCAGATCTGGGCCTATTGTGGAGATCCCTACTTGTTTATCCCTATACTGGCCAAGTCTGGGCCTATTGTGGAAATCCTTACAGGTTTATCTCTATAATGGCCAAGGCGGGTCTTTTTGTGGAAATCCCTACAGGTTTATCCCCATAATGGCCAAGTCGGGGCCTATTGTGGAAATACCTACAAGTTTATCCCGATAATGGCCAAGTCTGGGCCCATTGTGGAAATCCCTACTAGGGAAAGCACTAGGAAAGCCCTGAAAGGCCCTTATTTTTATTAGGGATGCCCTATCAGTTTTCCGCACGGGTATATAATGTTAGCCGAGAACAATATATTATTGAAACTATCTAAAAAAATTGTCGCGAACAAATTATATAGTTTTGCATGCATTTTCTGCAGCGAACAAAAAAGTGTTTTAATTCATAACATGAAAATTGTTGATTCGAGTACACAAGAAAAATTGAATTTCGCTCATTTGATTCAGATAAAATTTCTATTAAGGGGGGATTGTCTTTTTTTTCGCAAAATTTACCGCTTTTTGGGATTTTTTTTGTGAAGAAAGTATACAACGGAAAACTTGTGAAACTTGGCATATAGTTTTATTGATCTGTTTACTACATACAAAAAATTGTAGTATTAACAAAGTAGATTAAACAATTTCATCAAAAAATCCGCCTCCCACCCCCCTCGACGCGCGATGGTCCTTTTTTGATGGTGTGCACGATTTCTCAAAAACTAGTCAACCGATTGCCTTCAAATTTGGACAGAATGCTCAGCTGACATCCTTTTATCGTTTGATGAAGCAAAAAAGCAATACGTTTAATAGTTTTTTATTTATAACAAAAAATCGATAAATTTTTTTCGAAAAATCGATACTTCAAGTTCAAAACGTCACCAAATCGTCAATTTTTTTTCCCCTTCATCGAACGATAGCTATATGTGTCTAAAGTAAAATGCTTTTTGGGTTTTTGTTGCAGGATGAACGTGAACGCTGTAATCGTGCACACCATCAAAAAAGGACCATCGCGCGTCGAGGGGGGTGGGAGGCGGATTTTTTGATGAAATTGTTTAAAAATTTTTTTGTATGTAGTAAACAGATCAATAAAACTATATGCCAAGTTTCACAAGTTTTCCGTTGTATACTTTCTTCACAAAAAAATTCCCAAAAAGCGGTAAATTTTGCGAAAAAAAAGACAATCCCCCCTTAAGTAAATATGTTACTTGATTTTTTTCACCATATCCGATATTAATTTCCAAATACATTATTCGTTAAAGTATTAATATTTTATTTTTATTGAAAAATATTAAGCATATGTCTGGATTGGTTAAAAAATTATGCGAAAATAAAATTTGTTGTTTGCGCATTTGGTTGAAAAAAAATCAACCAAATCATGATATTCTCTCCACTATTATCGTGGATGATCATTCTAATGCTCACTTTTTATTTAAGATTTAAAACTAATTGAAATACTTACGTCCCATGGCATATTCGTTTCGATGTAGTAAAGAAATAATTCATTCTATTGATTATATTTTTGGACGAAATTAAAAACGTTGTAGCAACCGCTTAATTGTTTCATGCATTCATCTACGGATTGTATATAGAATGATTTCAATAAAATATAGATTTATTTGAAGGATAATGTATATATTCAGAGAACAGAAGAGATTTTCAAATAAAACAATATGTTATTTGAATCAATCACATTTTCCAATATTCTATACTATTGTAACAATCTCATATATCGGTGGCACTCCACGATCAGACATTTATTCGAATCAACCAATATATTTTTTTGATTCAATTGGTTTTTTCCTCAGTGTGCTTTGACGCGAACGGGAGACGTTCCGGCGCACTGTGCGTCAGGTTTGGCCGAATATGGTCGTCATCCGTGCCCCCGGATAGTACGAACAATGCATTTTTTTCTCGCTTGGATCGAACCGGTTGTTCGTGACAAGCTTCCGGAAATCGCCCATTTCCGATTGCACTGGAACTGCAAATATTTCGACTTCGTCAAATATCGTGAAATTCACTGAAATTCCAGAGAGTTGAGAGAACCATCGGGAACTGTGCTCAGTTTCCTAGATTTGCACATTTTTTTTCTCGATAAAGACGAAACCGAACTTGCGCAAACTCCGGAGTTGAAGTTTCATTCAATATATTTGCGTGCAAAGCGACAAGTATTCTTTGAGGAGGTCGGAGCGATCCATTTGAGTCCAATGACGGTGTATGAATTTTTTCTCAATAAAAGTAAAAAAACGCAGACGAGACATTGACAGTCCCAGGTAGGAGTTGACGATGAAAAAAGGGCTCGCCAAGCTCTGAAACAAGGCTCACATTTTTTTATTCAGGCTGAGCACCAGCCTGATTTCAGGCCTAGCTGAACCCCGTGAATGATAACGCGGTTTCAGGCTGTTGCACACAGGCTTGACCAAAGGCTGGTAGAAAAGCCTGTACTAAGCCTGAAACAACGAAACAACAAGGTTCAAAACGAGCCTTAATGAAGCCTTCACGAGCATTTATGACCAGGCTTATCCCAAACTCTTCTCGAGGCTATATGAGGCCTGTTTTTTAGTTTTCTATATTCTACATTGGGATAAATTTAATAAATTTGTAAAGAATTAATTTTATTTATTATATATATTTATTATTCATTATATTATTTGTTATAAAATATATATAAAATATTTTAAACACAATACTTTATTTTATTTATTGTTTATAGGACACGTAATACACAGAGTGTACGCAAACCCCAGAGAGTGAGTATATACGAAATGTGTATGTGACGAGAAAAAAACTTTTTTGTGTACCTCATAAATATCGATAAGACAATATGTTTAAATGTTCTGAGCAGCCTTCTTCGCTTTCGTTTTTCGTGCCTTCGCACCCGACAAATTTATTGCTAATTTTTTTTCATAAAAGTACAGAAAAAATATTATTTAAAATGTATTTTATTTTATCACAACGTGAAACAAGCCTGCATCCAGCCTTGATTTTTTAGCCTTAAAATTCACTGGCTGAATAAAGCTTGAAATAACCCTCAGTTTAGGCTACGCAGCCAGTCTTGGTTCCAGGCTGCTCCAAACGATGCAATCAAACCTGGCCCAGGTCTGTCTCAATCAGGCTCGGTGAAACAAGGCTCACACAAGTTTGTTTCCATCGTCAGCCTTTGGATTCCCTACCTGGGGTGTAGATGCCAATCTTTCGAAAAATATATAATTAAAAGGCAAAATTATACATTTTTATATTTTTGTTACGTAAATAAGAAAAACTTTTGTGTTACTACTAACTTGAAAAACTATAACATTATCGATGATGGTTATGAAAAAACTGCGGCAGCGAATGTTTTATCTCAAAATGAAATTTAAAAATGAACATCTCAAAATGAAATTTATAATCATTTATAATTATGTCATCTGACCGCGCGTGAAATTTCATACATTCAACTATTTTTTATCTCTGGTGGGTTGTTGTAGAGAAATTAAAAAAAATCGTGAAAACTCAGTATCGTCTAGACTCTAGACAATAACATATGTATTTTTTCTTTTAATGCTGGATTATATCTAACGCTCCAACCTCGTTAATAGCAACCGATCAAAGGCACTCTAATTACGGGTAACGAAGTAACAAAGAGCGGACGAAAAAAAAAGGGGGAAAAAAATAAATGCCTCCTGTGAGGTTTGAACTCACGACCCCTGGTTTACGAGACCAGTGCTCTACCACTGAGCTAAAGAGGCCCATGCGTTCAGATAGCCAATTGCGCCATCTTCAGCTAGAGCCCCACACAACCTATTGACAATTGACTGACGATGATGATTATTTATGCTTTTTTGTTCTTCAGTTGTGTGTATACACAGTATGCCGGTGTGGCTTTTAAGTTTAAGTTGTTATGAGGTTGAGTCAACATGATAACACCTAGCTGAATTTTTTTCTGGACCTTTATAACCTCTGCTGATCATTCTGTGCAGTTTAAATACGATCCACAGTACCGGATTTATGAAAAAAAATCGGCAACTCGACTTATTTCGTGGGCAATTACATTACGCTTATCGAAAACTCCTGATCATTTTTCAGTATATTATTAATATCTGCTCAGTGAATGTTACCACGGAGCTGAAAAAATACACCGAGAAAAAAAAACGAATTGAATAAAAAAAATATATTGGTTGATTCAAATAAATGTCTGATCGTGGAGTGCCACCGATATATGAGATTGTTATACCACTATAAAATATTAGAAAATATGATTGATTCAAATAACATATTATTTGATTTGACAATCTCTTCTGCTCTCTGAACATCTACATTACCCTTCAAATAAAATTATATTCTATAATGAATATATAGAATATATATTCATATATATGAATATATATATGTATATAATATATATATATAAGAATATATATGTATATATATATATATATATATTCTATAATGAATATATAAAATATATATTCATTATAGAATGAATTATTTCTTTACTACATCGAAACGAATATGCCATGAGACGTAAGTTTTTCGATTTGTTCTAAATCTTAAATAAAAAGTGAGCATTAGAATGATCGTCCACGATAATAGTGGAGAGGTTATCAGATATCCAATGGAATATCCATGAAAAGAATATCAGATATTCAACTGATAAGAACAGATACTACACTTTGATCTTAGCCACAGGCCAAGGAGCGATAGTCTTTAGAGTTTCTCCGGCCTTTAAGGGAGACTTTGTCCTTGAAATGCAGCGAGAGATGTTAGCGGCTCAACATGAGCAGCTAGAAGAAGAGGAGGGATGCCTCTATGGACCAGGCATTGCCGATTAGCGGTAATTATAAACACATTTGTGTAAACACATTACAAAGCTTTAAAGGCGTTTTTCTCGAAAACACGTTTTCAAAAATGGCTGACATTCTCCTGACCGCTGTAATTAACATATCGACCTGAAATTTGGAGAGCATACTCAGAAAATATGTCTTCACGGAATGACGGATCGTTTTTTCGATAGATACATTTTTGCATTTATTATTTATCTTTTTATGCGAAAAAAAACGCGAAAATTCGATTTTTTTTTCAATTGCCGCCATTTTCCGAAATTTGTACTAAACGAAAAACCCATCCGTCATTCCATGACCAAAGGGTCACAGATTGATAATATGCTTTGAATTTGTGTTTCAGATCAACAAAGAGGGGGCAGTGATGTCAGCCGTTTACCTCCCGCGATTTAAGGACCTGTTTTCGCGGAGCTGCAACGACCGCCATTTTGGTTTTTTTTTCAAAATTTTTTTTTTTACGTTCTGTATATCATGAATAAAAGCAAGAAAAAAACCGCAGTCAAAAAGCTTTACTCGTTTCCTTTAAAAAAAATAAAATGCAAACACCTGAAATATGGCACTCCAAGGACAAAGTCTCCCTGAAGTAGATTTTCGGTTCGCGCCACGCTTACGAGAAACGAGCGCGCGTGCGGCTTCTAGCGGTTACCCCGAGAACTACGAGTTTCCTCACCCGTATAATTTCGGTGGCGCTCGGCCATGATTTGGTTGAATTTTTTCAACCAAATGCGCAAGATACAAATTTTATTTTCGCATAATTTTTTAACCAATTCAGACATTTGCCTAATATTTTTCAATCAAAATAAAATATTAATATTTTAACGAATAATGTACTTGAAAATCAACATCAAATATGGTGAAAAAAATTAAATAACATATTTACTCAATAGAAATTTTATCTGAATTAAACGAAGGAAATTCAATTTTTCTTGCGTACTCGAATCAACAATATTCATGTTATGAATTGAAACGCTTTTTTGTTCGTTGCAGAAAATGCATTCAAAACTATATAATTTATTCGCGATAATTTTTTACATAGTTTCAATAATATATTGTTCTCGGCTAACAACTTATCTTTTGAATGAAAAAACACTATTAATTTTATCATGTTATTAAAGTCAATAGCACTTTGTTTAGACTAATAAATCCGGTTATTTACACCAACAATTTTACAATTGAATCAACGAAATTTCATTCAATAACGCCAATGATATTGGATTAATGATTTTTTCTGTGTGGGTATGGTTTGACTAATTATCGGAGTAACCCTTGGTAACCTGAAAATGAGATACTTATTCTCTTAATTAGTAATAATTACTTAATATTAATTTAATAACTCTGTTCAGAAATTATACATTTCTAGACATTTTTAGGCAAACACTAAATAATGCGGATTTTTTTTTTCATACATGATTTTTTTTAGAATTCTTCGCGATTATGGACAGCTTTGGTACACATTTTTCCTCTCCAGCCGATTTTTTTTTACTCGGACCAATATTCATTTTTGACAGCTTCTTGGGCCAATATTGAGGTTACGAACGAGGCGCATATGTCTCTAACTTTCCGATACTTTTGCCAAACTGGGCATTATGATATACCACGATTTACGACGTTGCCAATTCGTTTCGCGTTAATTGAGCGAGAAAAAGTTATGGAAAATAATGATACAAAGTAATGAAAACACTTAATGTAATCACCAAATGTTCAAAAATGCACATTTTTCCAAATAGATGTAGAAAATTAGTTCGAAAACGCACGTTTAATATGACGATTATTTGAAAGCTAGCAGTTGGTAACAGTCCCCCGTTACTCGTACTTATCCCCCGAAGGCTAAACCCCATAACCTTAACCCTTTAGCTACCAACGTAGAAAATTTGCTACGTTCACTTTGACCCCGTCGGTAAAAGCGTAAGGACGCTATAGCGGACAAGCTACTTCACAGTTCCATCAATCTATGCTAGATGCAGCTACAAATGCCGGGATAGCTTGGAATTTAAACGTAAACATATGAATTATGTTAATATGGCAACAATGTTGTCGTGAAAATTTACGACGCCTGCCCCAGCATTCGATCTGCTGCCCGTTTTTTGCCCAAAAAAGTAAATAAATGGACATTCTTGAAATATTTTTTGATAGAATTGTGTAAAGGAAGCTTGACTGGACGAACTATGCTTGGAAGATTTTTGATTGAATTAGAATAAGAGTTCAAACCGAGCGGGTGAACATGTTAGTAGCAAATTTGCTGCAGTCCGAAAATACCACTTTCCAGGCCCTTATCGACAAAATTATGGTTGGACATTCATATTTAACCCTTTTTTAGCTATACTACCAGAGGAAATAATGTTGAGCCATCCAGAAATTATTAATTATCATATGTTTATCTTACAATTCTTTTGTAAGATTAAGTATACATGGAAGTATAAAGATTAAGTATTGAGATTAAGTATTAAGTAAACTTTTCAGCCAGTGTTAAGTATTATTGAGTACTAAGTATCAAGAATATAGAAGAAGTATAAAAGATTAAGTATCTTAATGATCATATGTTTATCTTACAATTCCCCATAACAACCTTAAGGGGGGATTGTCTTTTTTTTCGCAAAATTTACCGCTTTTTGGGAATTTTTTTTGTGAAGAAAGTATACAACGGAAAACTTGTGAAACTTGGCATATAGTTTTATTGATCTGTTTACTACATACAAAAAAAATTTTAAACAATTTCATCAAAAAATCCCCCCTTAAACGCGTTTTTCTCGAAACAGCTTTTTCACAACTGGTGTGCACGATTTCTCAAAAACTATTCAACCGATTGCCTTCAAATTTGGACAGAATGCTCAGCTGACATCCTTTTATCGTTTGATGAAGCAAAAAAGCAATACGTTTAATAGTTTTTTATTTATAACAAAAAATCGATCAATTTTTTTCGAAAAATCGATACCTCAAGTTCAAAACGTCACCAAATCGTCAATTTTTTTTCCCCTTCATCGAAAGATAGCTATATGTGTCTAAAGTAAAATGCTTTTTGGGTTTTTGTTGCAGGATGAACGTGAAGGCTGTAATCGTGCACACCATCAAAAAAGGACCATCGCGCGTCGAGGGGGGTGGGAGGCGGATTTTTTGATGAAATTGTTTAAAAAATTTTTTGTACGTAGTAAACAGATCAATAAAACTATATGCCAAGTTTCACAAGTTTTCCGTTGTATACTTTCTTCACAAAAAAATTCCCAAAAAGTGGTAAATTTTGCGAAAAAAAAAGACAATCCCCCCTTAATTATCATATCTTTATCTTACAATGTAAGCCGACTATAGTAGGCTTACATTGTTCGTAATTCCTAACTAGCACGTGCTTTTTGTAGTTCGATGTTTCGCGACTCTAAACACTTATCTGTCATTTGCAATTTTCACAAACGTCGAGGCGCGAAATCAAGACGAAAACAATTTTGTTCAATCAATGTCAAGAGAAATTCATGCGGAATGAATTTGGATCAAGCAGGTATAAACGCAAACTTTTGAAACATTTTGCTGTGTTATTTGTTAATGGAATACTGTTTTTTCAACATTTGAAAAAAGTTGAGAATCATTAGATTTTCTACCAGAGTTTCACGCATAAATAGCTTTTTGTTGTATTTGCGGCTTCGTTCCGTTATTCCCATTGTTATTGCGACATGATAGTTCGTACTAAATAATCATGATAAAATCAACCGCACTTATCCGCACTGTGTAACCTTGATATTATAAACAGGCTATTACTAAATTCCGACCCGATGATCACTAGCATGAGATCAAACCCCCAAAGAATCAATGTCGTTCACGAAGGATGCGATTGAATTGATGATTCCCGCTGAACCTGACTCTCAAGATGACTCACAAGAAACATCACTTAAGTGTCCGCCGTCGATTTTGCGAAAACGCATATATGTGATTAAGTATTGAAAACTATTACACGGGTATTTTTTTTATCTGCGGAAAAACGGTTTTAAGGGAGCAAGCGACCCGTCTAAGAAAGGCGTGTCGAGGGGTGGTTTTGCAGTTTCACCCCAAGCAGCCCACCGATCTAAACGAATCAAAACCAAAATTCTCCTAATGTAGAGCAATGAAAAATCCACTATAGAGTAATTGAAAAAAAAACTAAGGGCTGACATGCCTTTCTTTGAGAGGTCGTTTCCTCCCTTAAAAACCTCTTTCCGCCGATAAAAAAATACGTGTTCAATAGTTTTCAATGCTTTATTACATACACAAGTTTCAACAAAATCGAAGGCGGGCACTTAAGTGACGTTCTTTGTTAGTGAAACTACAGTATTGATTAAAAATCACAGTCTTTTATTGAGATCTTCATTTATTATACATATCTTAACATACTCCACAAGCAGTCCACCGTTTTCTTTCTGAATGAAACAAAAACCAAAACTCTTCTAATGTAAAGCGATGAAAAATCCACCTTAAAATAATTGAAAAAAATGAAATAAAGGCGGGCAACAACTTTAGGAGACCGAAAATTAGATGATTTTTGAAATTATGAGACAAAAACAGAAATTTGTACAACTCTGACAATAATTTATTCATATTTTCATACATCTCTGGTATTTTTTTCAAGTTATTCCATGCATTAATTAAGGTGTAATCCGCTGTGTACCTTGGCGTGTGCTCATTGTCGTTGTCGATTTGCGGGAATGGTGCATCGCAATTCGCATCTGAAATAGTTCAACAAATTTTTATACATTCTTGAGAAGTTTTTTAAGAACGCGAACCTAAATTTTGAAGAAAAAAATCGAGAATTGAATGTTGGAACGTGTTTTTAAAAAAATGATCGATTTTTAGCATTTTTTCCTCGACATTTTGCAATAATAAATATGTTTCAAACAATCTAATGTTTCCAACTTTAGGTTCATGTTTTAATAAATTATATTATGTAAACGTGTTCCAAATTTGAAGATGATCCATCAATTAGTTTTTGAGTTATGATTCCCACAAATTGAAAGAATGTCGTTTCGAGAAAAACGCGATTGAAAGTTTTAGTATACGTAAATGGTTGCGCTACCTGTTCTCGCTAAATCGTCTGTCAGTTGGTCACTTTTCAATATTTAAACTTGACATTTTTTTCACATATTCTCGAATATGTACACTCTGAGAAAAAGCAAAATAAAATCGAATGTTTTGACTCGTCACAGTGGTTGGGAGCCGAGCGGACCGTCTCTATAATTTATATACATACCGTTAGAAGGAACCCGAATATCATTTCGGAATATTCAGGGTGTATTCTTAAGGTATTTTGCTAACGATTTATGAAATTTAAGGGGTTACCCCCACTTGCGATTTTGAAAAAATCGATTTTTTTTTATTGCATTTTTTTGAAGTATAAGTATCTGAGAATATGTCCTGGAAATTTCAAGTCGATCCGAACAAAATTGACTGAGATATGAGCGTTGAAAGAGAAGAATCCGCGTTGAAAGAGCGTTGAAAGAGAAACTTTAAACGCGTTTTTCTCAAAATGGCATTTCTGAAGTCGGTGACCAAGATTACTCGAACACTAATGAACCGATCTTCTTGAAACTTTGCAGGCTTATTTAATACATAAAAATGTAGTCTTTAAGCGTTCGATTTTTTTTCGAAAAAAAAAATTGCCGTTTTATAGCCAAAAAACGGCCGTTTTTTTCGTTAAAATCGAACCATTAACTTTGACTGTCCGCCATTTTGTGAAAAATAAATATTTTTTAAAATCCTTCGATTAAAGACTAGTTTACACTTATATTTGACTAAATCCATCCGCATTTTTTTCTTCAGATGATCCACCTCGCCGCGATGTTGGTCACCGCAAAGCGTGTATATAAAAACATTATTTCATTGACGGCCATTTGCCACTAAACAATGTAATATTCTTCAATAAAAAAATTACTGAAAGTTCTTCAAGATGTGTTCTTTAAGATGGTATATTGATCGATTAAAAAAGTTTTGTAGTTTTCTTTAAAAAAATTCATGAAAAAGGCCTTTTTTTTGCGCTACAAGTGGAGGTAACGCCTTAAGAAAATTGATTTTTTGAAGCATCTAAAGTGATTGCCCGCCTTGGGGGGACACGCCTTTCTTTGAGGGGTCGTTTCCCCCGTTAAAAACGTTTTTCTACAGATAAAAAAAAAATACGTGTCTAATAGTTTTCAATGCTTTATCTCACATATGAGTTTCAACAAAACCGGAGGTGGACACTTAAGTAATTTTCCTTGTCAGATTCAGATTCGGAGAAGGTTCTGATGGCACAGAGAGTGAGCAGGACGAAGAAGAGCCATTGCACTCATCATCTTACAGGGAACATCACTTTGGTGTCCTCCTCCGATTTTGTTGAAACTTTTTTATGTGGAAGAGTATCAAAAACTACGAGACACGTATTTTTTTTATCGGCGGAAAAACGGTTTTAAGGGGTGAAACGCACCCTCGAAAATAGAGGTGTTTTTCGTTTTTCGTCGATAACGTTATCGTTGTCATCTCCAATGTATAATACACAAGAAAATAAACATTGTTGCAATTTGAATGTTTCTTATATCTTGTACCGTTGAAACGTTATCGACGTAAAACGAAAAACATCCCCATTTTGAGGGTGCGTTTCACCCCTTAAACCCGTTTTTCCGCCGATAAAGTACGTGCCTCTTAATTTTTGATACACTTCCACATAAAAAAGTTTCAACAAAATCGGAGGAGGATTGTGTTAAGTTTACTTTAAGACGAAAAATGTTTAATTAAAAAAGATAGTTTTATTATTTTTCTCTCTAAAACCCAGTATTTCAGGACCCATTATTCATCGCAAAACACTTCCTATCAATTCAGTCATCTGATCAGGTCAATCAGAGTCTTTACAAATAAGAAAATGGAAAGAAATAGTTTTAACCATCTAAATTGGCAAAATACCCCTATGTGCGGCGAGCCCGCTGCGATTTACCCTTTTTTATGCGTTTTTCTCGAAACTATGTTTTATGAACCGGTGTAAGTCGTATCTCAAAATCTATTCGTCCGATTCACTTCAAATTCGGACAGAGCATACATGATAACATTTTCCAACGTATGACAGGATGATTTCTTGATATGTTCATCCATTCATAAATAACAAACTAATCAATATGTGTTTTTGGTGAAAAATCGAACTATTTTTATTTTGCCATTTGCGTAATTTTAAATATTCAAAAGAAAATGTAGCGCGTGTCCACCCTCGCACAAAGTCGCGTACCCTCATCTTTTCTTCTTTCTCCAACGCTCCCACTGGCAATATGCTTTCTTTTTCTTTTTCTTCGCTATACGATAAATCCACAATTGTGACGCAAGGCAGATGTCAGTTGTCACTTCCCGTTTCGTTTGAAATAAAAAGCGTGCCACTGTAGTCCGGCTGCTGCCTCAGCATGCCCCTTGATTCTCTTCCCGAAGAAAAAGGACACACGCGGTCAAAGGACTCGACGATCCAGGCACGCGTTCCCTTTTCCTCTCTCTCTCTCCTCTCTCTCTCTCTCTCTCTCTCTCTCTCTCTCTCTCCCTCCCTCCCTCTCCTCTCTCTCTCTCTCTCTCTCTCTCTCTCTCTCTCTCTCTCTCTCTCTCTCTCTCTCTCTCTCTCTCTCTCTCTCTCTCCTCTCTCCTCTCTCCTCTCTCCTCTCTCCTCTCTCTCTCTCCTCTCTCTCTCTCCTCTCTCTTTCTTTTGCTACTCTTCTGCCATATGGCCCTCCTCCGCTTGCTCTCGTTCAAAAAGGGACAGATGTTGCACCGCTCGTACAAACACCTTTAAGATTTCGGTCCGCAGTGATCCACAACCCCTCTTTTTCTTTCCAAAATTCATTCGGCTTTCTCGAACGTAAAATCACATAAAGGATATTCACCCTGACAGAAAAAGTCTCATACAAACGTAACGTCATGCACGGGACGTTCCAGACCAAATCTACAAAGCTCTGACGTAAATAGAGATAATTTTTTCACTGACTATTGGTCATTAAGCGATGAAGCAATAGAGCGGACTAAAATCGGAAAATTACACTCACGGATTGAAAAATGATGAAAAAGCAGTGAGAAAGTTTCTAATAAAGAAGCAAAAGGGTTCGCGAAAATTGACATGTTATATTATATTAATTATAGCTATTAATTATTTTAGTCATATTATATTATATAATTAATAATTATTAATAATGGTAATAACAATTTATCCCTATTATTATTATTATATTGTATGATAACTATATGATATGATAATAATAAACAATATATAATCATAATTATGAGAATCATTTTACAAAAATAGCGAGTATCCATATTGCACGATATTTTTTTCTAGGCCGTATTTGGATTATACGATGACAATTTTAAGAAAGTTATCTCGGCAGAGATTTATGTTCAGAAAGAATACAAAAAAGTTGCTGCAGTTTGCATCGTTGGAATGCACCGAATTTTTTCATTTTTATTTCTTGTTTCTCCATTTTTATTGTTATCCGAAATCATTCTCGATGGGTTTAGGTTGTAGGTCTCTTTTTCAGTAATTTTTCAGCACTTTAATTTTCAGCAATTTTCTGGAATTTGATTCTGACATATGTTGGATCATGCACCAGTAGTTTGGTACACGTTTCAGTGGCCTACGATTTTTTTTTGTTCTTTGTTACTAATCGCTAAATTACGAACTGACTGGCGACAATAAGCAATTGGGGCGAATTTACATGGCTCGTGTGTATTGTGGTAGCGTCCAGTGACGCGTAGTGGTCGATTATTAATTGTGATCACAATAGAATGAAAGTTAAGCTTGGTATCGTGAATTGAAAAAAAATTACGGGGTGAAAAGGGCGGCGAAAATTCACACCCCGTAAAATTGATAATGTTTCACCGATCTTTATAGAATTTAGTACAAACCTAACGTGTATCATTTTTTCTGCAAATGTAAATTCCCTCAAAATGTAAACCCCTTTACCGATTTCCGAAAAATTCAATCCGAACTTGCAGACATTATGTTCGTGGACGACCGTTCAAAAATATACCGCAAATATTGCGAAATTTACTGTGTAAAAATTATTTTAAACAATTCAAAATCTCGTGAAATCGAAAGGTTTTCACCGATTTTCTCAAAATTTATTGCGAATCTTGTGATATTCCATTGGTTTGCAAACAAATGACAAAGTGTCTTAAAAACCTGGCATTTTTTCAAAACGTCACAGTGGCCATTGCTCCTAAATATGATTTTTTTTTATTTTGGCACATTCCAAGCAAAATTCAATAAAATTTCCTTTCTCGTGACAAAATCAAAATAAATAAAAGTAAGTAAAAATGAATATATGTATTTTAAATTATTATCCTGAGGTCTAGCCTGTTTCAACATTCCCCAAGAAATACAAAAAAAATTGGCATCGTCAATCGGGTGCTTCCCTTCCCAGGGAACCGATGATTTCTTTTCTTTATCTTGTAAGTAAAGGTCATAGAAATCGCTAAGTCGGGGTATACATTTAGACAAGAAAAAATATGCAATATTGAGGAATTTTTTTTCACTATGAAATAATTATTCTACAATTATCAAACTTTAGGTATACTTTAATAGTATATTGAAGTATACGAAACAATTTTTTTAAATGAATTTATCATCAAAATGGCGGAGCTGTGGCAAAGTGTTGCGGCAAGGTCGCTGCGGCTGTTGCGAATCGGCGTGCAGTCTAGCTTCCCGTAGACTTTGATTTGCAAAAAAGTTCAAACATTTTTTCAGTTAGAACGAAGTAAATGCAAATGAAAATATTCTACATATATAATTCTATCGTTTAAAGAAGAAAAAAAAAGAAATCGTTTTTTAATCATTGTAAATGTATATCCTGCCTTAACCTCAATGTACGAAAAATGATGCGGAAAAAAGCGGGTAAATATTCGGAAGTGTCACTCCCGCTAAAAAGAGGCTGGACATTTTTTCATCAATTCTTTATGATTATAAAACCTTATATCAAGTTATATTTTAATGGCGCATAATGTTTGGGTTTGTTGGGGTCTTGAAAATCTTGAATCTTGAAAAAAAGTTCGAAAGATCGACGAATAAAAATCTTTAAAAAAATATTTATTGACATTGTTTTTGTTGATGTGCTGCCATAATAATATTAAATATGTTTTTAACTATATGAAACCATACGAAAAAAAAATCAGTTCGATCATGACAGGAGTGACGCTTCCGAATATTTACCAAAAAGCGCCAAAAATACGCATGAGTTTTTCGGATGGAATCGATGCGGCGCAAAATGCCCCGTATATGAAAGTACATACAAATCCGTCGTCCTGCCCATACCATTGTGAGGCATTGTGAGGATTAAGCAGATGTTATACATCACCGGGTAACGCGTGAATGCGTAATGGAATTTCAACGCACCCTGCCGCACACGTTGCCAACAAAGGGAAATGGCGAATTTTTTTTACGCTCTCTCTCTCTCTCTCTCTCTCTCTACTTCTGCTCTGAACTTTTAAGGGTTTCTTTTTTCGCCTAACGGTATTCGCGCTCGTAGTCCCGATGGCGGAAATCGAAAAGATCGTTACCAAGGTCTTTCGTATTTTGGTTAACTGCCGATTGAAACGATGTTAACTCTTCGCAAAAATTCAATAAAATATAATAAAATACGTATAAAAAATTTCAGTTGAAAAAACTACCGCATATTGGCGTAGCCAAGAATTTTTCTGAGGGGCTAGCCAGCCGGACAAAAACAAGAGGTTTCGTTTACAATGATCTTTTTTTTAAATAAAATTTACATAATAGTCGATAATTACCTAACACGCATAAAATATGAACTTTTAACTGCACGTTCGTGCAAACATTAGTATCGAAATTTTCCAATATTTTCTAAAATATTTTTTCATCGTTCTTTAAGGGAGAGATACCTTCAGGAGAGAAAACAAATTTGATAATATTCATGATTTTTTTAAGGGAAGATTTCTTCACTATTTTCAGACTTAGGGTATATTTTATTACTACTTTTGGCCGTTACTTGGTACTTCTTCTTTATAATCTCTGAAAATGGCCGAGGTATGATACGGTCTTCTAAACTGCATTTTCAAAACGGATGAAAATGCTGAAATTTGGTATAAATCTTTGTAACCTTATCGGCTGAAACATCACCCTAAATATTTTTTAAAATTAAAAAAAAAGGATTGTTTATTGCGAAATGTAGCATTTGATGAGAAAAAAATAATTTTGTTCTGAAAGCGTATAATTTCATCGGTTTTTAACATTTCTCACTTTTTCTTGGTTCATATTCTGCGTATGAATGTTATTGAAAGAATAATATTCGTCGGTTTTTTTTCAGATTTACCGCATCGATACTAGATGTCACGCCGTCTACCAACATTCGCCGCAACCCGTTTAGAAGACCGTGCCATGCTTCTGCCATTTTTGAAGATTAATAAAAAAAAATACCATGTATCAGCCAAAAGTAGTAATAAAACATACCCTAAGTCTCAAGAATGGTGAAGAAATCTTTCCTTTAAGGGGTTAGGCCACAGTCACGGGAAAAAGTGTTTTACCCATAAAATTAATTGCACATCTATCTAGTATGAATATCAAGCTGTTAGAAAAAATATTTTTTTTTGCGCTGTACAAATTGGCCGACTACTAATATTTTCTTTTGGGATCTTTTTTTTCTAGGCGCTTCGCGGCGTGACATTTATAATCCACGATTTTTTACCTAGAACGGAAAACAAAATTTCGTTGTAACTGCTCATAAAATGAAAAGTTTGAAATTGAAGTTGAAGTTGCGAAATGCAATTAGGAACATGACTTTTTAATTTTAAGTAAATCGAGTGACAATTGTTGAAGTTATTTGTCACGCCAATTGGAAAAAAGCTGTTTCGAGAAGTTTCGAGTAGTCGGCCATTTTGTACATCGAAAAAAAGAAAATTCTAATAGCTTGATATTCATACTAAACTGAAGTGTAATGAATTTGATGAGTTAATCACTTTTTCATACGAAAAAAATTGTTTAATTCGCACATGATTTTATACCCGTTACTGTGGCCTAACCCCTTAAAAGAAAATCCCGAAAATGAGCAATTTTTTCCTCGCCTAAAGTTATCTCACCCCCTTAATCCAGTTACCAGTATTTAAACTTTACTTTCGGTAGGCCCTCAATGAAATAAGTCTTACCTTTCCATTTTTTCTGTAAATCGGCCCCACACTTTTTTGGTTGAAATTTTTTTTTCAACTAAGTCATTATCTATGTTTTAAAGGTGACATATAAGAGAATCGTTCCTGGAGCATTGTGCTTCAAAGCCACGTTTTTATCCGCCTCGTGGCAGAAAAAAATCCTCTCACAGCCGGCGGAGCTCGCTTACAAGGAACACCACTTTGGTGTCCTCCTCCGATTTTGTTGAAACTTTTTTATGTGGAAGAGTATCGAAAACTAAGAGACACGTATTTTTTTGTATCGGCGGAAAAACGGTTTTAATGGGTGAAACGCACCCTCATTTTTTTGTGTACTATATATTGGAGATGAGGATGATAACGTTATCGACGAAAAACACCCCTATTTTCGAGGGTGCGTTTCACCCCTTAAAACCGTTTTTCCGCCGATAAAAAAATATGTGTCTCTTAGTTTTGTACACTCTTCCACATAAAAAGTTTCAACAAAATCTTTGTTAGAGTATATACTATTGCTGCTTGGGAACGTTTATATAAGTTAGAACAGTTCTCCTTTTTAATTTTCTTTCTTTAATTTCCAGCGTTTATTTCATTATTTTTAAATGGATGTATGTTTTCAAGACCATCGATTCGGCTTCTAAGGCTGACGTATTATTTATTAAGATTTTTTTATGAATAATAAATTAGTCGATAAGTAAATTCTCAAATCGGCATTTTAAGTTAGATTTTCAACGATATTATCTATTACTTGCTAGTAAATGTTGATCTTCCAGTATTCTGCTGGTTGTGTATCAGCCGGCAAATGTCATGTATTTCTTTCTCCCATAGTTAACTTAAGGGTTTACGTGGGTTTCGAAACCAAAAAGAAAGCATATTTTCTCTATTAAAAAAAATATATAATATATCATTTATTTTATTTCAAATGTAAAGCAAATAAAAGCGCAACATTTCAACAACATTTAAAAAAAATTTCATCCAAAAATTTGGGAAATTCAGCCGGTGGGACCTGGTTTCCGGGGACCCCTAAAAAAGTGTCCTCGTGGTGGTCAGGATAACTCATGATAGCTTTATCTGAAATAAAGGAACCAAATTTTTTCTGTTAGTAGATATTTATAGCTCGTGATTGAACGAAGGATTTAAAAAAAAATTGAAATTTGAATTTTTGGCAGAGTTGTATGCAAAATAGTTCAATTTTTGGTACAATTTACACTACGTATAGCCTTGTAAAATTAGTTGTCATCGAGAGAAAAAACCTTCGTTCAATTACTAGTCAATGCTATTTTGAAGAAGTGTGCAAAATTTCGATAAGATCGGTGCATTCATTTTTGAGTGTCCACCGAATTCAAAAAAAGTGTTTTGAGGAAAATGCAATATACCTGCATCGCTCCCGGCCGGTCTTTCCCAACGGGGGGAATTCCCAGAGGCTTTTACTCCGATTGACTCGAAACTTTGGGAGAATATTCTAGACATATTGTACTATTAAATAATAAAATACAATTTTAATGGATTTTTTGAAATTTTTAAACCCACGTAACCCCTTAATCGTGAAATTTGAATATTTATTTAATTTATGTAACGAAATAGCTACTTTTTATACAAATGGCGAAATTGCAACGAAGTGAATAATTCAACTTTTATTAAATTAGTTCTTTGTGCTTGCTTGGGTGAAGAAAAACATCCATCGATGATTTGAGTTTAATTGTTTTCGATCGATTCTTCTCTGGCGCGGCAACGGGATTTCTGGGGGGGGGGGGGGTGCCCCCTCACCCCTTCCCGGCTCCGCCAATATGCACGACAGTTGCAGCAATTATTAACCGATTTTGAAAATCCATTCTGCATTCTCTTCACCATCGTAGTCGCCCCTGTGTATTCACTACGATTATCAATTTATAGCCACACGTTGTTTTTCTTTTAAAAAATATAAGCGCCTAAAAATGACGATTTTTGAAACTTTGTGTTGAAACTAACGTGAAAGTTAAGGTTGTTATGGGGTTAAGTCAACATGTTAGGGGTCGTCCATTAATCACGTGACGTTTTTAGACCCCCCCCCCCATCGAGATATGTGGTGAGGTTTCTAGCCCCCCTTGCACAAAAAAATACACGTGATAAGTCACACCCCCCCCCCCCCAGCATGTTTAATCGTCATGTTATCCAAATCCCCCCCCCCCCCATTTGAGCCTCACGTGATTAATGGACGGCCCCTTACCGGCGAGCTAAAATGTTTCTGGACCCTTATAACCTCTTTGCTGATACTCCTGTGCAGTTTGAATACGATCTACAGTAACGTTTTTGAGAGAGAAAAAAATCGGCAACTCGACGTATTTCGTGGGCTAATTACATTACGCTTATGGAAAACTCCCGATCATTTTTCAGTGCATTATTAATATCTGCTAAGTAAATGTTACCGCGGAGCTGAAAAAATTGATAAGGTTCGTCTAATTATCGGACTAACCCTCCTTACCGTGAAAATGAGGATTCACCGTACCGTTATAAAATTATTCATGTTTTTGATAGCGAATTTGTGCGAAAACCAAACACACAATATATTAGACTCTGCAATCATGGCAACGTCGTAGACGGTACAAATGCTACCTATCTTATTGGTATTCGATAATTATGCCCGGAAATCTCAAACTACTCGGTCGGGATGATTAACAACGAATATTATTGGTACTTATTCTCTAAATTAGTAATAATTACTTAATATGAATTTGATAAATATGTTCAGAAATTATTCATTTCTAGACATTTCTAGGCAAAGACAAAAACGCGGATTTTTTTCATACATGTATATTTTTTTAGAATATCGGAAAATTATTAAAGTTTTTGATTTCTCCGAGATTATAGACAGCTTTAGTACACACTATTTCTTTCCAGCCATTTTTTTACTCGGACCGATATTCATTTTTGACAGCTCCTTGGGCCGATATTGAGGTGACGAACGGGGCGCATATGTCTCTAACTTAGCGACACTTCTGCCAACTTGGGCATTATGATATACCACGATTTACGACGTTGTCAATTTGTTTCGGGTTAATTAAGCGAGAAAGAGTTATAGAAAATAATTATACAAAGTAATGGAAACACTCAATGTAATCACCGAATGTTCAAAAATGCATATTTTTACAAATAGATGTACACTGAGACAAAGAAACCAATTGAATAAAAAAAATATATTGGTTGATTTAAATAAATGTCTGATAGAGGAGTGCCAGCGATATATGAGATTGTTACAATACTATAAAATATTGGAAAATGTGATTGATTCAAATAACATATTATTCTATTTGAAAATCTCTTCTGTTCTCTGAATATCTACATTATCCTTAAAATAAAATTATATTCTATTGAAATCATTCTATATACAATCCGTAGATGTATGGATGAAATAATTAAGGCGGTCCTCTAGTTTCTCGGCTGTTTTTTTACGGCTTTTTCAATAATTTTTTACGGGCAAAGCATCGAAATAATCAATCTCATTGTTTTTGCATAATCTTCATTAACATTTAAATAAGCTTTACAAATTTCTTGAAGTCAAAATATATAATAGAATAAAAGTTATAGTGGCCGACAGGAAGACATCAAGTAAAAGAGGTGCTTGACGGTGACCAAGATTGCGGCTGTTCTGCTCATCTGAAATAAAAAAAACCAAACGGCATTTTAATCTTCATATTTAAGACTAGCGATTGAACTAGAGTGAATTCTAAATTACAAAAATTGACTTTTTTATACACTTTTGAAAATTACATTCTATTTTTTACTCATTTTTTCTTAAGTTTTTCGCTCGTACAAAAAAAACTATCGAAGCAATCATGATAATCCTAGTTCAATCGCTGGCTTATAACATATTAAAGATGCTGTATAAATTTGAACAAGATCGGTGCAGTAGTTTCTGAAATATCGTGGTCACCGTTTCGAAAAATGGTGTTTCGAGAAAAACGCGTTTGAAAGTATACCTGCTCCGTTCCAGGGCCGTAACTTGTGAACCACTTCGAATATCGAAAAATTCCTTGGCACACATTTTCTACACATGTTGTAGATGTGATTTATAAAAAGAAAAAAAAATCGATTTTTTCGACCCGAGAAACTAGATGACCGCCTTAAGCGGTTGCTACATTTTTCTTTCGTACAAAAATATAATCAATAGAATGAATTATTTCTTTACTACATCGAAACGAATATGCCATGAGACGTAAGTTTTTCACTTTGTTTTAAATCTTAAATAAAAAGTGAGTATTAGAATGATCATCCACGATAATAGTGGAGAGAATTTCATTTATCCAATGGAATATCCATGGACAGAATATCAGATATTCAACTGATAAGAACAGAAACTACACTTTGATCTTAGCCACAGGCCAAGAAGCGATACTCTTCAGAGTTTCTCCGGCGTTTAAGTAGATTTTCGGTTCGCGCTACGCTTACGAGAAACGAGCGCGCCTGCGGCTTCTAGCGGTTACTCCAAGAACTAAGGGTTTCCTCACACCTATAATTTCGGTGACGCTCAGCCACGATTTGGTTGAATTTTTCCAACCAAATGCACAAGAAACAAATTTTATTTTCGCATCATTTTTTAACCAATTCAGACATTTGCTTTATATTTTTTAATAAAAATAAGATATTAATATTTTAACGAATAATGTACTTGAAAAATCAATATCGGATATGGTGAAAAAATAAAATAACATATTTACTCCTTAGAAATGTTATCTGAATCAAAGGAGCGAAATTTAATTTTTCTTGTGTACTCGAATCATCAATATTCATGTTATGAATTGAAACGCTTTTTTTGTTCGTTGCAGAGAATGCATTCAATACTATATAATTTGTTGGTGATAATTTTTTAGATAGTTTCAATAATATATTGTTCTCGGCTAACAATATACCTTTTGAATGAAAGAAAAACTTTTTATTTTATCATGTTATTAAAGTCAATAGCGTTTTGTTTGGACTAATAAATTCAATCATTTGAAAGCTAACAGTTGGTAACGGTCAATCGGCTCCGTGCATAAGCATAAGGCGCTCTTCTCGTACTTCACCCCCGACGGCTAAACCCCATAACAACCTTAAGCAAATCGGTTTTTCAATTTGATCGTAGATCAAACTGCCAATGCTGTCAATGTGTCAAACATTCTTTCGGTTTCGTTAGAAAGTGGCCAATCAAAAGGAAAGTACCGCTTGCAATTCATATTTTCGATACGAATAAAGGATAGTGCGTAATTAAAGAGAAAGGAAGACACTTCGAGGGGATACCATCCGGTCGAGTAATTAAAGCATTTTTGCACGCGTTACTTCGGGGCGTGACGTGAGATCAACAGAGAGACAGAGATGGAGATCGAAGAAGAGAGAGGACAGAGCCAAGACACAATTCGCGATGAAATAAGGGATCGTTTCTCATTCGGCTATTATATCTGTGAGAACAAAGACGTTCATTATTTTCACTGGACGTTATCGTCTTCGAATTTGAAATTGTAGTCCTTCTCTGTCCTTCTGCGTCTGCCTGGTCAAATTATTCGTCGGTTCACCTCGCGGCGAACCAACGAAGCGTAATATTTATAAATTGATTGCTGCGGGCGAAAATGGCGTAACTCACGTTGGTTCGCCTGATCAATCGTGCAGGTTGTGCCCTTTCCCATTTTCGCAGTCGTTGTCTATAAATATATGTTGGCGTTTGTATGTGTGTGAGTGTTATATGGGTACACCACATGTATGAAAATGAGTTCCGCGAATCGCGTGAGCCACCACAGTCCCCACAATGCAAGTCTGGGGACGACGACGACGAATGTTCAGCTCTGCAAATTCGTTTTCCAAGCCTCGGCGGATTCAATAGTACATATGTACGTTCGAGAGCTCGCAAAATCCGAGTGCAGGGCCGCGAAACGCGAAAATAAAACATTCAGCACTTTTCGCAAATCGTCGTGGAAAACACCCTTTTCCTTGCAAAATTTGGTATTTTCATGCTGTTTATTGCAGGTTATAAATAACTAATTGATCGATAAGTTTTAAAAAAATGTGGCTTGGTGCCGGCAAAATTCGTAGAATTTTTTGGCAAGTGACTACTGGTAAAATGAATTTTAATTTCATAATGAATATCGTTAGCCGTTCATTTAAGGGGTTAGGCCATTCTAGAGGCAGAAAGATAGGCTTTTTGGGGATTTTTTTTCTCAGAAAAACTACAAAAAAAATCGAGATTACACAAAGGGTGTTTATCATACACATCAGTGACTGTATACAATAATTTTTTTGAAGCGATTAATTTCAAAATGGCGGCTGTGCAGCGTTTATCTCAAAACTGCATTTTTTAAGTTAGCGGGAAACATAACTCAGACGATTTTCAACCGATTCACTTAAAATGTTGAACATATCTTGAAAAATACATTGTCTATGGAAGTACGTAGGATTTTTTTCTTATATTGCATAGTTCATTTGTTATTAACAATTATCTGACAAAATTTTTCACATTCTAAAAATTTGCCTAAAAAATCGTCAGATAATTGTAAATTGTCTGAGTAAAGTTTCCGGCCAACTTAAAAAATGCAGTTTTGATATGTATGATAAACACCCTTTTTGTAACCCCAATGTATTTTTTAGTCTTTCTGAAAAAAATCCCCAAAAAGCCTATTTTTTCGACCTCTAGAGTGGCCTAAGGCCTTAAGGGGTTACCCCCACTTGCGATTTTGAAAAAATCGATTTTTTTTATTGCATTTTTTTAAAGTATAAGTATCTGGGAATATGTCCTGAAAATTTCAAGTCGATCCGAAAAAAATTGACTGAGATGTGAGCGTTGAAAGAGAACAATCCGCGTTGAAAGAGAAACTTTAAACGCGTTTTTCTTAAAATGGCATTTCTGAAGTCGGTGACCAAGATTACTCGAACACTAATGAACCGATCTTCTTGAAATTTTGCAGGCTTATTTAATACATAAAAATGTAGTCTTTAAACGTTCGATTTTTTTTCGTTAAAATCGAACCATTAACTTTGACTGTCCGCCATTTTGTGAAAAATGAATATTTTTTAAAATCCTTCGATTAAAGACTAGTTTATACTTATATTTGACTAAATCCATCCGCATTTTTTTCTTCAGATGATCCACTTCGCCGCAATGTTGGTCACCGCAAACCGTGTATATAAAAACATTATTTCATTGACGGCCATTTGCCACTAAACAATGTAATATTTTTCAATAAAAAAATTACTGAAAGTTCTTCAAGATGTGTTCTTTAAGATGGTATATCGATCGATTAGAAAAGTTTTGTAGTTTTCTTTGAAAAAAATCATGAAAAAGGCCTTTTTTGCGCTACAAGTGGGGGTAACGCCTTAAGGTAGTCCTATCGCTAGGCTTCAATCCATAGGATTTTCATTTTTTTTTTGAGCTTCACTAAATATATTTTTAATCGTCTCTGTAAAATTTCAGGGTCGTTTATCGATCTAATTACAGAGAAAATAAATATCAAAATTGCGTACTTTTGTGTAGGAATTCCGAGACGAAATACACAAACCCAATTTTCGGTCGCTACGAAAGTGTATATAATAGTGGGCATCCGTCAGATTCTTAAAAATAATCAGATTTACATACTTGACACTTGTAGTACTCCAGTGCGCTCAGAAAAATTACGCTTATTGGTCTAATTTTTGTGTGATATCAAGTTTAATTTGAACTTCCGGTATTGGATTTATTACCACTTGCTACGATAAAGAGACGTGACAGCAAGGCACCAGCTGACTGTAGTCCTAACCTCATCTCCCTCATTCGAATTTCCACACATATTTCATTTTTAACCAACATATTTCGCCGACACAAATTTCTCACGCTTTTTACTAGTCGTGGCCCGAATACAATGCTTTATATTTCCCGCACCTGACATTATACTGACAAATCGACGTTGAAAAGCATGGAGGTTGAACTCGCCTGGTTGAGTAAAAAGAGACGGAGATAGAACCAATATTGCCAATTATCAAACCTCGAAATACTGCGCGAATCGTTGGAATAACTATTTTTTCATTTTTCTAATTACATGTGAACATTTATTAAACCGTTTACGCATGGAAAATTTAGTAATTACAATATTTTTAATATGTTTAAAACATAAATTGTATGAGTCTCAAGTATGATCAGTGGTATGACTAGTGTGAAGCGATAGGACTACCTTAAAATATCCTTCCATCGTTTTTTATCTTCGGCTTTTGTAAATTAATTCAGTGATCTGTCAACGGCAGCAAAGCGACGACGAGCTTGTTCGAACTACCCTAATACATTTTTTTATATGGGTGATTCTCCCGAAATGATCATTTTGCGAGACAACGAAATTTATGAACAAAAAAATATTTTTTTTTATTTAGAAATTGCAATTGGCTTTAGTTCTAATCGATGTAATATAATTCCCTATGGACCACACTGATTTTTCGGTTCTGAGAGATTCATCATGATCGAAAGAAATAGTAGGGCCAGAGGAATGATGCAAACTTTTCCTATCAAGTTTTTATTGGTTTATTATTATCTCCTCTTTTTTCGTTGAATATTGATCTCGCTCTTTTTGTTCGAACTTCTCTCTTCCTACAGGATCCTGTTTAAGTCATTCGTATTCCGTTTTTCAGCTTCTGTTTTTCTACGGAGCCTTTCTTCTTTCAATAGCGGCATGGCAATAATCGAAGAGAATCATTTTTATGTAACCTCATGCATATCTATCGTGCCTCTGGATCCCACATGTCGGGAGGAAGCCCGAGGAATGACCAAACGGGTTTTTATGCACAGCGCGGCATGCCACGTTTTTCTAACCTCAAAATCTGGCGGTGAGTAGGTGTCTAATAGTTCCACTTGAACAGGTCAAGATTGACTTGTTTTATTGAAAAATAATACAGTTAAGAATGATCAGAGGAATGGCTACGTCGCCAGTGAGACCACCTCATAACACACAAGGTCTGTAGAAAAAACACGTAAGCTAGAAACGCGATGCGTTCAGCCACAATGACGCAATCAGTCTCTTCGGAAAAGTAGATGCAAAAAGCACTGCTATGGCAAGCATGATTAGATTTAATCCAGTAACAGAGACAAAAACCCATCACTTTTTGTGTCGAATGAGAATTTTTTAATAAAGCTAGATGGTTGCATACTGAAAGTAACCCCGATTAAACTTCGCCCCCCAATCGCGCCAACCCTAACAAATAGAAGTTGAAAACTAAAAAATTGCCGTATCTCGATAATTAATAGGCCGATGAAAAAAAAGATTGAAACAAAAGTTGTTTAGAGTAATAAAATACGTATAAAGTTCTCTGACGTCCAACCACCCATCTTTGAAAATAGCGGCACAAAAACGATTAGAAAATTCGGGGTTGATGCGAAAACAGTACATCTTTCGAAAATCGTAAAAAACATTTATATATATATTTTTTAAATCCATATATATCGAATGACGATGAGTTCCTCTATATTTCTAGCCAGAATTTCTAGCCCCGAATTTTCTAATCGTTATTGTGCCGCTATTTTAGAAGATAGGGGGTTGGACGTCGGATAACTTCATACGTATTTCATTTATGCAAACAACTTTTGTTTGAAACATTTTTCGATCGGGCTATTAATTATCGAGATACGATGATTTTTAAGTTTTCAACCCCTATTCCTTAGGGTTGGAGCAAGTTGAGGGGCAAAATTTCATTGGGGTAAGTTTCAGTATGCAACCATCTAGCTTCAGTAAAAATTCTAATTCTACGCCAAAAGTCCGGGGATTTTGTCTTTTTTACTGGACTACCAGCGTCACCCGTCACACTATATATGGGCTGATTTACAGCTGTCCAGAGGAATGTTTGAGGAAAACGATTACAACATTTTGTTATTCATTGTAAGATACCTATGCTCATTATTTTTTTTATTTTTCAGGGAGGAATTAAATAACTGTCCAATGGTTTCAAGAGATGCTTTTTTGTGATGTTTTCGAACTTTTAGTACCTCTTCAGCTTGCCGATGTATATGTAGTCTGGATAGTTACACTCCAGAGGAATGATTTTCATACTCAAAATACAGGAAAAAAAGGATAACGGCGATTTTCTGCTCAATCTGTTTTGTGGAAGATTTCGAAATATTTAAATCTATTATATTCCAAAAAAACCAACGAAGTAATCGAATAACATCTATTGAGAAAGTCAGGTTACATGCAAAATGATTATCTCGCGAGAATTACCCACATATGCGGAGAGTATGTTACTAAAAAAATTGGAAAAACAATCACAGATTTGGCGAAAAGTCCTTTTTTTTTCTTTTTATTTTGGCATAGAAACAAAGGATAAATTGGTAGAAAATCTTGGCTCCTTCAGTGAAGAGTAAGGAAAACGCTTCCACCATGGCATAAAAATCATAGAAGATGGGACACACAGACATGATGGCTGATTACGTTTGAAGTTTGATGCGTGACTGCCTCGACAAGACGCACGCAAGAAAATCACGAAAAAGAAGTTCACTCAATGTAAAAATATTTCATAAATCTTGAATGTTTCGATGAAATTAGATTTGATCAAAAACTTATACATTTCCATGTTCTTACCTCGCATACCTATATCAAGTGTTAAAACAGGACCACTAAACAGATGAGATTTAGAAAGGTAAAGTTTTGCGACACCAAAAGCTATGGCTGTTGAGCTATGTAATGGTAAATATTCGTAAATCAATATTACGAAGAACAATACGTTAAGGGTTCTTCTCACTTTAGACGCTAAAAAAGGCTATTTTCGTGATTTTATTTATAGGTTTATCTTATAGATATTGATATAAAAGTTGTTACACTTAATAAATACACTTTCGAAATACATTTAAGGCGTTACCCCCACTTGTAGCGCAAAAAAAGGCCTTTTTCATGAATTTTTTCAAAGAAAACTACAAAACTTTTTTAATCGATCAATATACCATCTTAAAGAACACATCTTGAAGAACTTTCAGTAATTTTTTTATTGAAAAATATTACATTGTTTAGTGGCAAATGGCCGTCAAGGAAATAATGTTTTTATATACACGGTTTGCGCTGACCAACATTGCGGCGAAGTGGATCATCGGAAAAAAAAATGCGGATGGATTTAGTCAAATATAAGTATAAACTAGTCTTTAATCGAAGGATTTTAAAAAATACTTATTTTTCACAAAATGGCGGACAGTCAAAGTTCATGGTTTGATTTTAACGTAAAAAAACGGCCGTTTTTTGGCTACAAAACGGCCATTTTTTTCGAAAAAAAAATCGAACGATTAAAGACTACATTTTTATGCATTAAATAAGCCTGCAAAATTCAAGAAGATCGGTTCATTAGTGTTCGAGTAATCTTGGTCACCGACTTCAGAAATGCCATTTTGAGAAAAACGCGTTTAAAGTTTCTCTTTCAACGCTCTTTCAACGCGGATTCTTCTCTTTCAACGCTCATATCTCGGTCAATTTTGTTCGGATCGACTTGAAATTTTCAGGACATATTCTCAGATACTTATACTTCAAAAAAACGCAATAAAAAAAATCGATTTTTTCAAAATCGCAAGTGGGGGTAACCCCTTAAAAAAAAATATTTGTCCAAGTCACTATTTATAGACAAAGATGGTAGTTAAAAAAATGTCCTAAAAAAATTGTAGGTCTGCGCTGTTGATGATCCGCATCCGAAACAAAAAAAAATCAAACGTTTTTAGATTTAGTATGTTAATGGCTATAGCGCATATCATACGCTTTTTTATATATGCAAAAATAACAAAATCGCGGACATTTTTCAAAAACACGAAAAAACGTGTTTTTGGCAAAAAATAGTAAATATGAAACATTTAAAAAATCCTTGATATGGGTTATAGCTATAGTTGTAAAGAATATGTGAATGAAATTCCATAAGGATCGGTTCAGTAGTTTCGAAGATTTTATCAACAAGCCGTCGAAAAACGTTGTTTCGAGAAAAACGCGTTTAAAGTTTGTTTCGGTTACATAAATACATTAAAAAATTTTTTTTTGTATTTCGAAAGTGTATTTATTAAGCGTAACAACTTTTATATCCATATCTATAATATAAACCTATCAAAAAATGTATGAAAATAGCGATATGAAGTGAGAAGACCCCTTAAGTACTGAGATTTTTCCTTTTTTTCATCAAGCTTAGGCAATTCCTTCATCAAGCGAGAATTGCAATTTCACAATTACAGTGAATTTGGTTGCGACGAGAAATGTCTACGAACAGTTTCCATTGGAAGTCGAATTTTATTTCCGAGTCACGGAGTGGCGACGGAAACTCTCCATAATAAAACCGTGTGCCCTTGACTTTGAACGGAACAAGTTAATCGCCTCACTCAGCAATTTGACAATTGCCTTGAAATGCCACTCGAAAGAGCGCGGCCGGCAAAAAACGAAAATAAATAGAAAGAGTCAGAGAAGAGAACCCACTCATTCATATAATAAAATCAATGGAGGCAGTAAAAGAATATTACGGAGAACAATACGTCGTAAAAAAAGAGTCTTCAGCGTGCAATGACGATAAAAGTGCATCGTAGAAGATACGACCAGCGTTTCGTGGTGGATTCAAGAATCACTTCGCCTGACAACACTCGCTCGCTCTGTCTGTCTGTCGCTTTCATAAAAAAAAGGGGCTTTGCGAACTGTAGTCTGTGCTTTTATTTATACCCTACCCATTGCTCCTGCGTACCAAAGTGTTTTATTGTTAATTCCCCGTAATTCTGACTTACGATTTGATTGCAGACGAGCCACCAATAAAGATTCGTACGTGACTTTTCGGAAGTACCGTTTCGCAATCCGAATTTACCCATTGATCCTTCAGCCTTTCCAATGCCATTAAGGGGACAAATCCCTTTAGACACCCGAAAATGAGTCATTTTTCATGATTTTTTTAAAGGTGATAAAATAATCCCATCATTTTTAAATGATGACATTATCCTGTTACGAATTTCGAGTGTTAATTTTTCTTTTCTTTTTTAAACGAAACAAAATGGTGGCGTTATAAGGTATTCCGTTAATCATGCAGTTTGAGGACTTTTCCGAAAAAGGACGGAATTTTTGTTTTGCCATGAACTGCTTTAAGGCCTTAGGCCACAGTAACGGGTATAAAATCATATGCGAATTTAACAATTTATTTTCGTATGAAAAAGTGATTCACTCATAAAATTAATTACACATCTATTTAGCATGAATATCAAGCTGTTAGAAAATATATATATTTTTTTTTTCGATGTACAAATTGGCCGACTACTCGAAACTTCTCGAAACAGCTTTTTTCCAATTGGCGTGACAAATAACTTCAACAATTTTTACCCGATTTACTTCAAATTTAAAAGTTATGTTCCTAATGGCATTTCGCAGAGAAGTACGCACGGAATTTCTGATTAATCGAAAACTTTTCATTTTATGAGTAGTTTATGAGCAGTAATACCGAAATTTGTCACGGAAAATTCATTTCTTAAGGCGTTACCCCCACTTGTAGCGCAAAAAAGGCCTTTTTCATGAACTTTGTTAAAGAAAACTACAAAACTTTTTCAATCGACCAATATACCATCTTAAAGAACACATCTTGAAGAACTTTCAGTAATTTTTTTATTGAAAAATATTACATTGTTTAGTGGCAAATGGCCGTCAATGAAATAATGTTTTTATATACACGGTTTGCGGTGACCAACATTGCGGCGAAGTGGATCATCTGAAAAAAAAATGCGAATGGATTTAGTCAAATATAAGTATAAACTAGTCTTTAATCGAAGGATTTTAAAAAATATTCATTTTTCACAAAATGCCGGACAGTCAAAGTTAATGGTTCGATTTTAACGAAAAAAAACGGCCGTTTTTTGGCTATAAAACGGCCATTTTTTTTTCGAAAAAAAATCGAACGTTTAAAGACTACATTTTTATGTATTAAATAAGCCTGCAAAATTTCAAGAAGATCGGTTCATTAGTGTTCGAGTAATCTTGGTCACCGACTTCAGAAATGCCATTTTGAGAAAAACGCGTTTAAAGTTTCTCTTTCAACGCGGATTCTTCTCTTTCAACGCTCATATCTCAGTCAATTTTGTTCGGATCGACTTGAAATTTTCAGGACATATTCTCAGATACTTATACTTCAAAAAAATGCAATAAAAAAATCGATTTTTTCAAAATCGCAAGTGGGGGTAACCCCTTAAGTTCAAATACCTACAACTTTTGAGTAAAACAATATTTTTTAAATTCCGTATGTACTGCTCTAGGTATTCTAATGTAGATTGACGAGAATTTGTGTTTTTTGTTCTCGGTAAAAAATTGTGGATGCTAAATGTCACGCCACGGAGTGCCTATAAAAAAAGATAAAAGAAAATATTAGTAGAACGCCATTTTGTACAACGAAAAAAAAATTATAACAGCTTGATATTCATGTGTAATTAATTTTATGAGAGAATCACTTTTTCATACAAAAAAAATTGTTAAATTCGCAAATGATTTTATACCCGTTACTGCGACCTAACGCTTTAATTGTGTGTAAAATCCCGACTTCGTCGGCCCAATACTGTCACCAAAAAAAAATCTTGGAAATCGTCCCGTTTTTTGGGGCCCCAAGCTTTTTAACGAAAAAAGTAAACGCGTGTGAAAACTACAGAGCTTGACGATTTTATGTTGCCCGAACTATAATTAATATCTGAGAAATTTATATCCGAAAATTGCAGTAGTCTTTCTCGCCCCCATATCCCACGAGATACAACTTTCACTTTGTCTTAATTGTTGCAAGTTCATTTCGTCGTGGTACGGTATGAATTTCGCGTGCAGGACAAAAATCGCAACGTCAGATCTCGGCATGCGGCCCTGCTCGGTGTCTGGCCTCCAGAAGATTCCCGTTGGATACGAGGGAGAATGGCGGCGGGGAGGGGGGGGGGGGGTACGGCGATGCACGGTGCACGTACATACATACGTGCAACGGCGAAAGCAGAAACATCGAAGGGTAAAGCGAACAAGAAGCAACGAGTTCACAAGAGCGCAAGAGACAAAGAGAGGAGCGTTTTTTTTCTCTTGCCCCCTGGCGGGGAAGCGCGGAACGGCGTTGCCGTGAGACCGCGAGCGCCGTACCCTTGAACCTAGCATAATATAGTGTATGCAGTCGTCCGCTCGGTGGCGACGACGACGTCGAGACAGTCGGTCGGTCCTCTCGGACTACGAACATTTTTCACGAGGTGCCGACCAATGGCTGTAAGCTTTAAAACGTACATTTTTTATTCAATAGGGTATTTTACTCTATGTAAAAAAAATACTAAGAGGGTATCATTAAGATACTTAACGCAATAAGCGATCGAATAATGTTGGTTTTCATTTATAAAATCACGAAATAAATTTCATAATTCATTTAAAAAAAAATACTTTTTCTATCTGTTCAACGAACATGCGAAACGGTAGCCGCCATAATAGATTTCGACGTGACGTCATTGACATAGTAAACAAAGAAAGCGGTAGACGTATTACTCTCTAACCTGTGAAAGAAAGCGTCAACAACTATATATTCTCGTTTGTCATGGTTAAGGGAGACTTTGTCCTTGGAGTGCCATATTTCAGGTGTTTACATTTTATTTTTTTTAAAGGAAACGAGTAAAGCTTTTTGAGTGCGGTTTTTTCTTGCTTTTATTCATGACATACAGAACGTTAAAAAATAAAAAAATAAAAATAAAACCAAAATAGCGGCCGTTGCAGCTCCGCGAAAACAGGTCCTCAAATCGCGGGAGGTAAACGGCTGACATCACTGCCCCCTCTTTGTTGATCCGAAACACAAATTCAAAGCATATTATCAATCTGTGACCCTTTGGTCATGGAATGACGGATGGGTTTTTCGTTTAGTACAAATTTCGGAAAATGGCGGCAATTAAAAAAGAATCGAATTTTCGCGTTTTTTTTCGCATAAAAAGATAAATAATAAATGCAAAAATGTATCTATCGAAAAAACGATCCGTCATTCCGTGAAGACATATTTTCTGAGTATGCTCTCCAAATTTCAGGTCGATATGTTAATTACAGCGGTCAGGAGAATGTCAGCCATTTTTAAAAACGTGTTTTCGAGAAAAACGCGTTTAAAGTTTTGTAATGTGTTTACACAAAAGTGTTTATAATTACCGCTAATCGGCAATGCCTGGTCCATAGAGGCATCCCTCCTCTTTTTCTAGCTGCTCATGTTGAGCCGCTAACATCTCCCGCTGCATTTCAAGGACAAAGTCTCCCTTAATTGCAAATTTTCAAATCGTTATCTGTACTTCAAAAAAAACAAATGAGTTTTTTTTTCGGACTATGACTTTGGATCTCTTTTCGCAATTTTTAACCAAGTCTTCCTCATATTTATATCAATTGGCATTTTAATCCACAACTTTCCCGGTGTTTTTACGCTAGTATTCTTACATTTGGGAACAACACACCAATGATAGGGATTGTAACTCACTTTGAACAAAGAAAAATTTACGTATTTACAATTGGCGAAGCGAAGCAGCATGGCGGCTAGCGTTTTCGCGCGGAAATTTGAAATGAAAAATTTAAGGGGTACCAGTGGGACACTTTAAAAAAATCTATTTTTTTTGCCCTCTTCGAAAGTTTATACTTTCAAGAATATAATTATCATTTATATCAATATCATTTTATCATGCAAAAATCGATAGTTAAATCTTTAAACGCGTTTTTCTCGAAATGAGATTTTTCAAATTTGCTGGCATTGTAACTCAAAGAGCAATTATCCGATTGACTTGAAATTTAAACTGAGTACTCTTGAATATATTTACTCTACAATGACGTAGGATATTTCTGATTGGAAGAAAATTGACGATTTGGCATTGAAAAAAAGACCATTTTATAGGTCAGAAAACAGACTTTTTTCATAACTACGCCATTTTGTTAGATTTCGATATTTTTCGAAAATCCTACGTCATAGTACAGGAAATACCTTCCAGTTTAACGCCATTTTTTCCTTTTTCGGTTTCAGCTACTCAATCGGCCGGAACCATGTCAGCAGTGGAGGAATGTTTTTTTTGGCGCCTCCGAAGGCAGCGGATAAGTCGCTTGGATCTCAATATTTTTCTATGAAAAATTTATGTAATATAGGTCGAATATAGGCAAATATATTCTCAATTTTCTTAAACACTTAATTGAGTACTTTTCTTCCAAAAATTCTCGAAAATCACCCAAATTTTCAGCGTTTACACTGGTATAGCCCCTTAAATTCACTTTCATGGCACTTGTCGATTTCATAAAATAGAAATAAAAATTCCAGTAGTTTAATACCACCAAAAGAATCAAATTGAGACACCTTTCAAAAAAGGGTGTAATACCCTATTCACATCGAACACCGCACACTTTTCACGTTTGAGCATTGCCGTACCCAAGAGGGGGAAGGGTGCCCCACCCCCAGAAAAAATAGATCGCCAATAATCAAATTCACATAATCGATTAATTTTATTTGTATCACCCAAGCAAGCATAAAGAAATAATTTAAGGCCTTAGGCCTCAGTAACGGGTATAAAATCATGTGCGAATTTAACAAATTTTTTCGTATGAAAAAGTGATTCACTCATGAAATTAATTACACATCTATTTAGTATGAATATCAAGCTGTTAGAAAAAATATTTTTTTTTTCGATGTACAAAATGCCCGACTACTAATATTTTCTTTTGTTATCTTTTTTTTAGGCGCTCCGCGGCGTGTCATTTAGCATCCACAATTTTTTACCTAGAACGAAAAACAAAAATTCTCGTCAATCTACATTAGAATAGCTAATACGTACGTACGTATTAGAATAGCTAGTACGTACGGAATTTAAAAAATATTATCTGGCGGAGCATCTCTCTCGCTCTCTCTCTCTCTCTCTCTCTCTCTCTCTCTCTCTCTCTCTCTCTCTCTCTCTCTCTCTCCTCGCGGTTCTGCTAGTGTTACATTATACATCGTCTGCTGCAACCACGTACGGGTCCGCGTGTACTTTTGCAGCAGGAATTTCACTCCGCGCCACACTGCGAGCCCACGACCCTCACCTTCTCAATTACTCGTGTTCTTCGTCCATATTGTCCTTTTTCCCCCCATGAACTCAATTTTCGACGCAATTTTTGCGGGATCTCACGATCTCTGTGAGAGCGGTATCGTTCGAACTGACCGAACTCGTTGTTTTGGTAATTTGAACGAGACTTGGAAATACTCGGATCGCAACTTTTTATAATGATATCGTTTGTGCTCGAAATTAAGGAGGAAAATTTAGGACCTTTAGGGGAGAAAAAAATGTGCTGATTTTCATCATTTTTTTTTAAAGGAAAGATTTCTTCACCATTTTTGTGACTTAGGGTATGTTTTACTACTACTTTTGGCTGTTACAAGGTACTTTTTTTTATTTGTTATTCTTTAAAAATAGCGGAGGTACGGCGCGGTCTTCTAAACAGCATTTTCAAAACTGGCGTGACGTAAAGCTGAAAAACTAATCGACCGATTCTAATGAAATTTGGTATGAATCTTTCTAACCTTATTGTTTGAAACGTGACCCTAAATGGTCATATTTTTGAAGATTTTTAAAAGTATTTTTTTATTGCAGAATGTAGCCATTTTTTCGGAAATGTCAATATTTTTATTGGAACGTGTACCAGTTAATCGGATTTCAAAATTTCTCGCGTTTTCTTGGTTTATATTCTGCGTATGAGTGTTAATAAAAGAAAGATTATCGTCGGTTTTTTTGTCAGATTATTTCCGCCGACACTACGCGTCACGCCGTCTGCCAAAATACGCCGCAAACCGTTCAGAAGACCGTGCCATACCTCCGCCATTTTTGAAGATTAATAAAAATTTGAAAATACTATGTAACAGCCAAAAGTAGTAAAAAAACATACCCTAACAAGGAACATCATTCAAGATAGTTCGGAAGAAAAACCGAAAGTCAAACTAACGATTTTTATTTTTTCCTTTCGAATGTTCAAAATACATAGAATTTAATCCCATGAAAACGTATTTTTATTTTCGTACCCATTAGAATGAAAATTTATGATGATTTTCATAAATACTTACAATCGACATTGGTTATGGAGCACTTGGTTGATCATTATCGACTTTACCAGTGACTTCGTGTTTTAAGCAGTTGGCAAGACTACATAACCTCACTTTAGAAGAATTCAAACATCACCTCTCAACGACTCGACAAATATCAAAACATGGCACAATTACGTGTAAGTGGACGTTTCTTTTTTTACAGAAAATTGATCTGATTTAATCCGCAGATAAATAATACGAGATTGATTGGGCAGTTTTTAAAGTTTCATTTTCAGGTAAATATACAGAACGAAAAAAGAAAGAAATTTCTAAGTTTTTTAAATAAAAATATTTACAGCCGTTCTTCATATGCATATTTGTATACGTAATAATCAATTTAAAAAAATTGAGATCTACAATCAGCATATTTTTATTCGTTGTTTATCCTTCGTTTAATGATTGATGTTATTCTATTCTTATTGTATTTGGTATGATCTGCAGCGTAGACATACGGCGACATCCATATCGCATTCTGCGTGAATTACCGTCTAGGAATTTCCCTTAGCAATCATAGCTGACGCTTCGATCACCGTTTAGAGAGAGACAGATGCTGCATAGCAAAATTTAATAATTTATTTTGAAAAAATTACACGGTGGATCAGCTACAATTTCTGCAGGTGAATTCCGTATTAATCGAAGATTCGAATAAGAAATTTTGTTTGTTGAGTCAAATGACTAAATTTTAAGTAGAGTTATCATTTCCGGTACATTTTTTCGGAGGTTACGTTTGAGTGCGTGTATTTTAGGCCAACTTTCAACGTTCAAATCTCGGAAATGGTACGGTGGAGTGGCTTAAAATGTTTTATTTCAACGTGCTTAATGACATACTATCTCTTTTTCACAAAAAAATAGGAGGTTAAACGTTTGTCGATTTTTGAATGGTTTCTTCCGAACCACCTTAAGTGTCCGCCGTCTATTTTGTTGAAACTCATATATGGGATAAAACATTGAACACTATTGGACACGGATTTTTTCATCTGCGGAAAAACGGTTTTAAGGGTGGGAACCACCCCTCAACGAAAGATGTTTCGCGGGGTGTTTTTTACCCACAAGCAGTCCACCGATCTGAATGAAACAAAAACCAAAATTCTTCTAATGTAAAGCAACGAGAAACTAACTAAAGAATAATTTTTGAAAATATTACACCCCAATAATACACCCCCTTAAGGGGTTAACCCCACTTGCGATTTTGAAACAATCGATTTTTTTTAATTGCATTTTTTTGCAGTATAAGTATCTGGGAATATGTCCTGAAAATTTCAAGTCGGTCCGAACAAAATTGACCGAGATATGAGCGTTGAAAGAGAAGAATCCGCGTTGAAAGAGCGTCGAAAGAGAAACTTTAAACGCGTTTTTCTCAAAATGGCATTTCTGAAGTCGGTGACCAAGATTACTCGAACACTAATGAACCGATCTTCTTGAAATTTTGCAGGCTTATTTAATACATAAAAATGTAGTCTTTAAACGTTCGATTTTTTTTTCGAAAAAAATGGCCGTTTTATAGCCAAAAAACGGCCGTTTTTTTTCGTTAAAATCGAACCATTAACTTTGACTGCCCGCCATTTTGTGAAAAATGAATATTTTTTAAAATCCTTCAATTAAAGACTAGTTTATACTTATATTTGACTAAATCAATCCGCATTTTTTCTTCAGATGATCCACTTCGCCGCAATGTTGGTCACCGCAAACCGTGTATATAAAAACATTATTTCATTGACGGCCATTTGCCACTAAACAATGTAATATTTTTCAATAAAAAAATTACTGAAAGTTCTTCAAGATGTGTTCTTTAAGATGGTATATTGATCGATTAAAAAAGTTTTGTAGTTTTCTTTAAAAAAATTCATGAAAAAGGCCTTTTTTTTGCGCTACAAGTGGGGGTAACGCCTTAAAAACGTTTTTCCGCAGGTTAAAAAAAATACGTGTCTAATAATTTTCAATGCTTTATCACATATATGAGTTTCAACAAAATCGAAGGCGGACCCTTAAGTGATGTTTCCTGTAAGTCTCGAAAAAGGTGAAGAATCTTTCCTTAAAAAAAATCATGAAAGTCGGCCATTTTTTCCTCGCCTAAAGGATCTCCCCCTTAATTGTTAGATGTTGGGGCTCGTGAAAGCAATGCCTTAAAGGATTTCACTTTTGCAGGCACTTTGAACACTGGTCTTAAGATTTCCGAATACACGTGATTTTTCTTTTTCTTTCTTTTTCGCCAGTAAAAACAGTTGTTCAAGTTTCAGCAGCCCTCGTCATCATTTTTATTTATTTATCCATGCCGTCTTTACGTTTGTAGGCTTTTTTTTTCCTTCATATTTTGTTTGTTGAAAATAACCGTCTGTGACGAAAATTTATCAAATTGTGAAAATTCCACATCACTCCTGATTATTCGTAAATTTCTGTTTATGCATTGATTTATATATTTATTTGTATTTGTTATTGCCGTTTGTTTGCTCAATGCGAATTATATGTTTGTGTTCGTCGGTTTGTGGGCTTGTTTATTGTAAAAGTAGTAAACTCTACATAGCGCAATGCTCCGTGTCATAAATTATTTCACATTTTCAGCTGTATTTCTGTGAAAGATTAATCGAAATCGATTCAGTAGTTCTCGAGCTACGCGCGCGAACGTCCAGACCGACACAATTCCACTTATATTAGTTAAAGGGTCTGCATAGAGTTGGGACCCGAAAAACGGGTCGATATTCAACATTTTTTCTCATGAGTATTGGGACGACGAGGACGATATTTGCAAAAATGTCGACTAGGTATAAGCCCTTAAGACTCTACGCTATAAAGCAATGCAATGAAAAATCTTTTTTTTTTAATAAAAGCTTATGCAAACCCCTTAATATAAGCGATCTGTGAATAAATGTTCGTGGAAACGAAAAAAAATGCAGGTAAAACACCCCTTACACAACTATTCCATGAGCAGTGAAAAGCAGCAGCATTTTAGTAACGCGCTAGCATGTTGAGTCATCAAGAACAATGTAAGTTACTAAAAGGCTGCTAATGCTCACTGCCCATGAAATACTAAAAGTACAATATTAAATAGATGCAATTTTTAACACATTAAACAAATTATTAAAAAAACAAAATGATTATGAAAACATTACAAAACAATATCAACTGCCTCTTACAGTTTTATTATACGAATAGATAATCTTCTCGGATTTTCCATATCGGGCAATTCTACGGGAAATTACGCGGTCAATTAATGACGACAAAAGCAATGGAATGTTTTTTTTAATCTACTTTAAGAAAAAAATCTAAAACGCAGCATTTTTTGGCTACTTTTAAGTGAGAGTCCCCTTAAGGAGATTGGAGCGTTGGCCACAATCGAAGATTTGTAATACACACACACACATGCGCGCGCGCACGCACACACACACACACACACACACACACACACACACACACACACACACACACACACACACACACACACACACATATATATATATATATATATATATATATATATATATATATATATATATATATATATATATATATGTTCATGGTGTCCCTCTTATCTCTGCCACCTGAAATAACTCGGTAATTATCGACGTCACAAAAAAATGTTCCAGACAAAAGTTGAAAGATGTGAACCATTCCAAGGTGTGAACCAAGGGGGGCCATCAAATGCGATCATTTTTTTTAATTTCGGTGGAGGCGCTGACGCACAGTGAAGGTCACCTCCACTTTTTCAAATGGAATGGTACATTTTTTTATCAACCATCTTGTGGAGCACCGCAAGCCGCATAAAAAACATTAGGGGGGTCAAAGTCGTTCAAGGTCACCCAAGGTCAGTATCGATTATAAAAATCTAGTAGGTGACCTTGAATGACCTCGAACGACTTTGACCTCCTATTCATTTTAAAAGGTGAAGGTGACCTTCACTGTGCGTTAGCGCATCCACCGAAATGAAAAAAATGGTCGCATTTGATGGCCCCCTTCACACCCTACAACTTTTGTCTGGAACATTTGTTTGCGACGTCGATAATTGCCGAGTTATTTCGGGTGGCAGAGATAAGAGGGACCACCCTGTATATACGAGGTGGATCAATAATTATTAGCACCTTGGATATCTTCGAAAATATAAGGTTCACAGAAATATTTGCTGAAATGAAATTGCACAGTACGAAAGGGGCCATCCGATAGCGATAATATTAGGCGCGCAACTAGTTTCTCGCTGTTTTTTTTTTTATGAAAATGCCACTTTATTGTGAAAAAATGGTTACAAATGAATCATTCAAAATATTGCCCATCGCTGGCGACAACTTTTTCCCATCTTTCTGGCAGTGCTCGAATACCGGCACGGTAGAAGTGTTCGTCTTTTGAGGCTATCCACGAATCAAGCCATTTTGAGATGCCTTCATATGAGCGGAACTGCTGATTAGCCAGACCATGTGCCATCGAACGGAACAAGTAATAATCGGACGGCGCAATATCTGGGGAATATGGCGGGTGGGGTAGGACTACCCATTTGAGCGTTTCTAAGTAGGTTTTAACGGGTTTGGCAACGTGAGGCCGAGCAATGTCATGCTGTAAAATCACTTTTTCGTGCCTCTGTTCGCATTGTGGCCACTTTTCGCGCAGTGCTCGGCTCAATCGCATCAATTGAGTTCGATACCGTTCCCCAGTGGTGGTTTCGTTCGGTTTCAACAGCTCATAATAAATAACACCGCCCTGATCCCACCAAATGCACAGCAAAACCTTCGCAGCGTGAATATTCGGCCGAGCCGACGACGTAGAAGCATGACCGGGCAGTCCCCATGATTTTGTTCTATTTGGGTTGCTGTAATGAATCCATTTTTCATCACCCGTAACGATGCGATGAAGAAAACCCTTCCTTTTATGCCGCTGGAGCAGTTGTTCACAGGCGAAAAAACGACACTCAACGTCTCTCGGCTTCAAATCATAAGGAACCCAAGTTCCTTGTTTTTGAATCATTCCCAACGCATGCAATCGCTTGGAAATGGCTTGGCGGGTAACTCCTAATGCTGAAGCAAGCTCTTTTTGCGTTTGGCACGGGTCCTCATCGAGCAATGCCTCCAATTCAGCGTCTTTAAAGGTGTTTGGCCTTCCTTCACGTGAACGGTCGTCAACATCGAAATCACCGTCTTTGAAGCGACGGAACCAATCACGGCACGTTGTTTCTCTTAGAGCAGCATCTCCGTAAACTTTTTGGAGTTCTCGATGCGTTTCAGGCGCCGTTTTCTTCGAATGAAAGAAGAAAAGCAACACTTCCCGCAAATGACGATTATTTGGCACAAAATCAGACATTTTCACACAACCAAAAGTATACGACGCAAAAACAAAATCACTAATGTGTCAAAGCAGTTTATTTACCATATGTCTAAGCTTGGCTCATGACGTTTTGGTTATATCACAATCGACCAGTACTTACTAGTGGAGCCATCTCTTGAAAAACAGTGGGAACTTAGTTGCGCACCTAATAGTTTTTTTGCAGGTGGAGTTATTCGAACATTTGAAGGTCAACTCCATTTTTTAAAATAGATCCGTATGTTTTTTTTACTATACTTTTACATAATACTTACAGTTTCGGTAGTAAATAAAATTACTACGTTTATAGTAAGTATATATAAAGTAAGTAAATGACGACCATCAACATCAATGCGTACGTTATTATGTACGTTTACACATTTCTTAGACAAGTACAGAAAGTACAGAAAGGCGATAATACTTACGGTTTACTTCACTGAAAATAAACACTGTTTCAAGGACACTTTAATAATTTTGCAGGATAACTTTCTGTACTTTCTATGACCTTCAATGACTTTATGTTATAGGTCGTTGAACTCGTTTTAAGCTCCTCTTTCATGATACGGAAAAAAAACATACCGATCCATTAGAAAAAATGGGGTTGACCTTTAAATGTCCGAAGTACCTCCACCTGCAAAAAAACTATTACCGCTATCGCATGGCCCCTTTCGTACTGTGCAATTTCATTTCAGCAAATATTTCTGTGAACTCTTATAGTTTCGAAGATATCGAAGGTGCTAATAGTTATTGATCCACCACAGTATACAGGGTGAGGCACATAAAGTGTTACAGAGCAATAGCACTCAAAATATTGATCATATCCAAAAATGTTTTAGACAAAAGTTTCAGTGTTCGAGAAGACCGTCATACTGGACCACCCTATTTTAATATCGGTGGAGGCGCTGAAGCCACGTCAAGGTCAACTCCACTTTTTTTAATGGAATGGTACATTTTTTAACCATCTTGTGGAGCACCTCAAGCCGCATAAAAACATCAGGGGGTCAAAGTCGTTCAAGGTCAGTCAAGGTCAGTATCTATCTAAATATCTCGGATCGCTACCAAATATTTGGTAGTGATCCCAGATATTTAGATTTGCATTTCATTTTAATAGGTGACCTTGAATGACCTTGAACGACTTTAACCCCCTGATGTTTTCTATGCGGCTTGAGGTGCTCCACAAGATGGTTGGAAAAAGTACCATTCCATTTAAAAAAGTGGAATTGACCTTGACATAGCTTCAGGACCTCCACCGATAAAAAAATAAAGTGGTCCAGTATGACGGCCTTCTCGAAAACTGAAACTTGTGTCTGAAACATTTTTGGATATGATCAATAGTTTGAGTGATATTGCTCTGTAACACTTTATGTGCCTCACCCTGTATATCGGCAAGTTTAACCTCTCATTCTCGTATCTTTTATTATTTATCATTAAACAAATTTTTAGGTATTTTGAAATGTTCCGCAATTTTTCATTAGACTTGGAAAAATTCCTTTAAATTAAATTCAATGATTATTTACATTTTCCCAGATATGAAATTGAAGAATTCAGAATTTAGGAGATAGCTTTCGCAATTTTTCACAGCACATTTAATGTTCTTTCGATTGTTTTTACGCAGAGAAAATTCGCGAATTCCATTTTCATTTATAGTTCCGTTTTTAATTTAAAAAAAATTAAATACTTTTATCGCATGTCTACGCGTAATTTGTATTGAACGCTTTGCCCTATGTATGCAGTCCGATTTTCCGCCACCAGATGTCATATCGCGATTCGACAGATCTCAATAACTTGATAGGCATAAAAAGAATGCGTGCACACGGCTTTTGCCGTTGATTCGCTTCTCGGCCGCTAGGATCGCTACACGCTTGTTCGCGGTGGCTGTGCGGTTGCTGACTTGGAGCCACGGTCTTACATACAGGTCTGGAAGCGAAGCCAGATTTCAATGGAGTCGTGAGGCAGCGTTACGAGTTTCACTTTTCATTTCGCTCGCCGCCACCGCCGTCGCTACTATCGGCGAGTACTTCCCACCCACGATCTTCTGTGATCTCTCCCTTCGCCCCTTGCCTTGTCTTAGACCGTGCCCCGTGCTTTATTACTCTATTTTTTATTACAACGTTCTCGATAACCTCTGTTCGCGTCAACGAGCATTTGTAGTTTGACAAACATTCATAAAGCTGGCGAAGGTGGACCGTTGTTTCAGGGCTTTCTAAACTGACGAACCAATGAAGGTATTTGTATATTCAACATTCCATGTGTCGCGTATTTTTTTCCTTTCGTCATCGAAAGAAACTCGGAACAAAATTCGAATACAAATCCATTTCACTCGAAAAAGATAAGTATTGTGATTTATTTTTAAAATTTTTATATTGGTCTTCTTCCAGCCATACAGGATCTTCCCCTTTTTACAAGCTCCACTTCTATTCTCTTCCACAATCCCCGGTCCTTATTCCACAATTCTTTCTCGTCTACCTCTATTCGTCCTTCGCCCCCCGCGAAAAAGGTAATGTGCATTTCGGATCATCGAGAAGAGTGAGAGAGACAGACAGAAGCTGTTCTGTCCTTGTCGCACACGTACACGCCGATAGCAATGCCACGTAGTGGCGAAAATTGGAAACAAACGTGGGTTCGTTAACAGTGCCTACCCCCACCACGGTCGTTTCCAGACCTGTATGTAAGACCGTGCTTGGAGCTATTCCACGCCTCACCACTCGTACGAAACACACAATGTAGCAGTGTGTCACTGTGTGTGTGTACCAGCCTCGCAACCGTCGCGAGAGCCGGTAGTACATAAAACTGACGTCACGAGATCGCGCGGCCAAGTTTCGAGAGCGCGTGGGGTTATGTAAAAAGAGAGAAAGAAAGAAGAATAAAAAATGAAGAAAAAAAATAGCGAAGAGAACCAGTACGGTCCCGGTACGGCGAACCCGTGGCTCTCTCGCCATAGTCGTCCACGTCGTTTTCATCGTCGTTGTCGTAGTTCCACTCGGGCCTCGACAAGTCGGGGGCTAGTGCCCCACTTATTTATGAATGCTGTACGTACTCCGCGCGTGTGTATAAAACTTCGTCGTCAGACCGCGACGTATTTTCTCCGTGCTCGAGAGTCTTTCACGATCGCGAAGAGCGCGACAAGACACGCCGGTTCGAAAAATACGTGACTCGATGCGATTTTTATTTTGCACTGTTGAATATTGAGAAGCAGAAAGAAAAGTACGCGCTTGCGTTTCTCTGGGCAAGGAAAGCACGCTTCTTTAATTTTTAAGCCACCGTAAAACGCGGTTAAAGGAGATTAAGAGTAACTTTGACAGTTTTTAGGGCTACTTGACAGAGCGCCAAAATACGGTTTTGACTTAGCCTTTTTTCCTATTGTTGCTCAAATTTATTGTTCAAGTTTATTATAATGTTGCTAAGTTGATGGTAATGTTGCTCAAGTTGATTTTGATGTCAATGATAATTATAAGACAGTTTAAGTGCCTATGACAGTACTTGATCTCGATATTTTGGTACCTAGGTACTTGATATTTTGTAGGAAAATATTTGGTCCACGAATTGTAGGATTTCACAAGATAGTTTTAATTAATATAATCCTGACGGTTGGTCAGAATACTCTTGTACATTGATCAATTAATCGGTTTAACAAATATAGCAAAGTTTTTAGGATGGTTGTCGCGACTGGTCACTTCGAAGTCTCGAGACAGAATGCCCCTTCGTTGTCCATTCCTAGGCGCCTCGCCTAAGACCCTTGGGCCTTCGTCCCTTGTCTCGTAACCCGACCTCCGACCGAGTCCCGTCGACAGAAAGGAAGAGGAACGAAAAACTTTTCCTACAATTTGTACGTAAAATGTTTCCTTAAGGTAGTCCTATCGCCAGGCTTCAATCCAAAGGATTTTCATAATTTTTTTTTTAGCCTCACCAAATATATTAATAATCGTCTCTGTAAAATTTCACGGTCGGTTATCGATCTTATTACAGAGAAAAAAATATTAAAATTGCGTGTTTTTGTGAAGGAATTCCGAGACGAAATACACAAACCCAATTTTCGGTCGCTACGAAAGTGTGTATAATAGTGGCAATCCGTCAGATTCTTAAAAATAATTAGATTTACATACTTAACACTTGTAGTAATTCAATGCTGTTAGAAAAAATTACGTTTATTGACCTAATTTTTATGTAATATGAAGTTTAATTTGAACTTCCGGTATTGGATTTATTACCACTTGCTACGATAAAGAGACGTGACAGCAAGGCAACAGCTGACCGTAGTCCTAACCTCATCTCACTCATTCGAATTTCCACACATATTTCATTTTTAACCGACATCTTTCGCCGACACAAATTTTCCACGCTTTTTACCAGTCGTGGTCCGAATACAATGCTTTATATTTCCCGCGCCTGACATTGTTTTGACAGATCGACGTTGACAAGCATGGAGATTAAGGTATTCCTTTCACGAAGCCGAATTTTTAACAATTAGCTGATTTTCGTCTATAATCGAGCAAAAAATACATCCTAGTATACTGGTAAAATTTCAAGCGAAGTGACCGATCTTTTAACGAAAAATTACGCCTCCAAAAATCGTCGCATTTATACGGCGGTGTATGGAGATTACACGCTGGCCACTTTTTTATCTAATAATTTATGCACTACACAACTCTAGATAACGCCTGATATAAACTGCTCACGCGTGTAAAAAAAATCTAAAGATTCCGTAACGACAATAAAAACAGGGGGTCACCGAATGTTTAACGGAAATATTAATGATAAAACTTAGAAAAATGTGATTAGCAGAAGAATTTTTGTAGCCGCGACTTTTCAGAGAAAATGTAAAAATGTTTAAATCTATTAAATTTGCGCGAAATTTTTTATTCCAGTTTATCATTGGGTATGATAATTGATTGTGACTTATTTTTATTGAGCGCCACTTACTTTAACCAACAATTTGAAAGGGCCCTTCTTACGCCCCCACAAAATATGGCCCTCCGCGAAAGGAATACCTTAAACTCGCCTGGTTGAGTAAAAAGAGACGGAGATAGACCCAATGATGCCAAATATAAAAACTAGAAATACTGCGCAAATCGTTGGAATAACCATTTTTCATTTTTCTAATTAAATGAGAACATTCATTAAACAGTTTACACATGGAAAATTGTAGTTATTACAAATTATTTTTTTTGCATATGTTGAAAAAATAAATTGTACAAGTCTCAAGTATGACTAGTGTACAGCGATAGGGTTACCTTAATAAAGATGAAAATTTGATTGTAAAAAATCGTTTTTTTTTTTTAAATTTAATTCCATGTATATTCCGTAAAATATTATTATTTTTTATCAAAATAATCCTTAATCTTTGACATGAGTTGCATTTCAATGCCTTGTCAAAGAAACCCCAACCTCGAGGTTATTTTGACACTTAAAAAATATATATACAAAATTGTAGGGTGTGGTGGGCTTGACTTCCTTATATATTTGATAGCCAGAGGACACATTGTTCTATTGGAGCAAAAAAGTTGGAAATTAAGATGTTAAAAAAGTAACCTACAACAAAACTTCCAAAACTTGTTCAAAGTAACCCCATTTTACGGTATTCCTTTCGCAGAGGGCCGTATTTTGTGGGGGCATAAGCAGGGCCCTTCTGAATCATTGGTAAATTACAGTGGTGCTTAACAGAAAAAAAAACACAATCAATTACAGGCTGCAATTTTTTTTTAATCAACCACATTGAAGATGCTAAGAACATTGATTTCCGGTAAAAATAGTGCAAAGAAGTTAGAAGTAAATTGTTGAAAAAAAAAAATTGTCCAACAAATGTCCGATGAACTACTTTTTTATATTATAAAATGAATTCGTAGATTTTTCTGAATAGGTGTGAATTTTGGTGGAATTTTCTTTCTATTTTTATTTTAATTTCTTGAATTAAAAAAAAAAGATGAAGAGTCACAAATTTTCAATATGTTGTTGGAACAATATTCCATATTAAATCCAAGAAGTGTCCGGGGTATTTAACGAATAGTGTCATAGGTACAGCCTCTGAAAAATTCCAAAAACGGAGTTTTCGAAATAGACAAAATTATTTAAAAAATCATATGTATTCAGAAAAATATCATAATTAATTTAATGTCACAAAAAATCAAGTTTACCGGAGATTTTTGAAACAAATTTTTGTTTAAACAATTTATTTGTAAATTTTTGACATTTTTATTATTCAAAACTAATGTTCTTAGCATCTTCAATACGGTTAATTTTTTTCAGATTTTGATGTTATTGCAAAGTACGCAAAATGCTCACCGAAACTCACTTTTGGTATGGAATCGTGGAATAACATTGTTAAGTTGGCCCAAGGTCTTTGAACGATCGGTATAGACAATGCATTTCAGATAGCCTTATAAGAAAAAATCTTATGGGGCTAAATCGGGTGAGCGCGCCGGCCACTGAAGATAGCCTCTTATAAGGAACATCTCTTAGGGGGCGTACACAAATTACGTAACGCAAAATTTCCCAATTCTTGACCGCCCCCCCTCTCCCCACGTAACGGGACCGTAACGCTTGGCCACAACTCCCACCCCCTATTCCGTTACGTAACGGGTGCTTTGTCGTCAATAACTGCGATTTTTTTCATAGACATAACTAATTATGAAAGGATCGGGTTCATACTCATTTTTTGAAGTATATATTCATCTAGTTTTATACCAATTTTTATGACAAAATTTTGAAAATTAACCGAAATATATGCCTTGATTTGACGACCAAAAAATCTCTCCTCATTGTCCCATCGATATCTTTATGAAAAGTTACCTGTAAACTGAAAGTCAACAATTTATCGGTATCTTTACAAATGTAGCTATCGTTATGCGCAGCCGTTCTTTCATTTTGGTTTTTTGTTTACAAAATGCCGACAGTTTGAACATTTTTTTCTATTTTCAAGGTATTCAAGCAGTCTTTCAATCAAGCAGCCTTTTTCTGTATTCAAGCAGTCTTTAAAAATATTAATTATCAAATGTTAAAAACGCGGCTACGTACAGCCTTATTCACTGCGATTACAAAAATGTTTTTTTTTAAATTGAAAATCGGTTGATAAGTTTTTAAGTATTCGCTCGGACAAGGCCGAAAAAGAAAGTTTCGAGAAAAACGCGTCCAAAGTTTTCGTTTCGTGTTTCTTGATATAGAGTTACGATTTTTTCTAGAATATTGATACTCACATTGAAGTATCTAGTCGCGGGCAATATGACGGTTCTTCATCTTTATGAAAGTTCACAAAATAATAAGAGCCTGTACTTTATCTATTGTAAATGATGCCACACCTGTAGGGACTGAGGGCACTAACCGGTCGCGCTACCTGTTCTCACTAAAGTGACCATAACTCCGTCAATTTTCGGACTTGTGAATAAAAATGTTGCCAACATATTTTTCAATACATGTACAGTCGAGAATAAAAAAAAATTCCCTCAAATTTTGCTTGGGGGATGTGGGAAAGCTGCTGTACAAGTTCACAGTGATTCTTCCCCTTAATTGACATTGCGTATAGAAAGCAGTGAGCTGTCCCAGTAAAATCGAGGTTTAAATTAAAAACTTGAACATGCAGAAAATTTGGTATTTCTGGCGGTTTTAAAATCGTGACGTAACGCAAACCTTGACCCCCCCCCCACCTACGTAAACCGTAACGCCTGGCCGGCCCCTTATTGCGTTACGTAATTTACGTACGGCCCCTTAAGTATCTCCCTTCGATTTTGTTGAAACTCATATATAAAATGAAGCATTAAAAACTATTAGACACATGTTTGTTTCTATCCGCGGAAAAACGTTTTTAAGGGTGGAAACGACCCCTCAATTTTTCTATAGTGGATTTTTCATCGCTTTACATATGAAGAATTTTGGTTTTTGTTTCACTCGGGTCGGTGGATTGCTTGTGGGTCAAACTTGCTTGCCCCCCTTAAACCGTTTTTACGCGGATGAAAAAAAATACGTGTCTAATAGTTTTCAATGCTTAATCACATATATGAGTTTCAACATCGACGGTGGACACTTAAGTGATGTTCCTTGTTAGAGAGATAAGGCGCCCATCAAAGTGATCTGTCAAAACTGGCATGATAGTTCGCGCCATATGTGCCTTGGCGCCATCCTATTGGAACCACACATCCCCAAGATTCATTTCTTCGAGTTGGGTGAAAAAAAAACAAGATTGAAGCAAGTGCAAAAGGCTCGCTGGGTGAAGATGATGGAGAGGCCATTGGAAAAGTAGGCCTCTGCGGCGAACGCACGTTCCTCCCTAGTCCAACGCATGACGGTTACTGAAAACTTTAAGACCCGCTCTTTCGAATGAAACCATCCCCACCCTCGGCTGAGCTCCCGCCGCTGTTTGGCGGCAAATACAAATCAGCCAGTTTTCCCGCCATACTCTGTATTATAACCAGGGTTGCAAATAATGCATTACTTTTTGTAATGCATCAGCGTTTTCATTACTCATTACTTTACATTTTGTAATGAAAAAAATTTAATTACCCATTAAATTACATTCAGTCATGTAAAAAATTCCATTACTCATTACATTACATTTTGTAATGCAAACAATTGCCATTACGCATTGCATTGAATTTTGTAGTGTAAACATGTTTAATTACTCATTGAATTAAATCTTGTAATGTAAAAAAAAATCCATTACCCATTACAATGTAATGGGTAATGGAAATATTTTATATTACAAAATGTAATATATTGAGTAATGGATTTTCTTTACATTACAGAATGTAATGTAATGAGCAATACATTGTTTTTACATTATAAAATGTAAGGTAATGAGTAATGGATTTGTTCACATTATTAATGCCATGCAATGTAAAAATCTCCATTACTCATTACAATGTAATTAGGATTATTATTCGTTTCCCATTAGGAGCAGCGGTTTTTGCGCTGGGTCGATCTGACCCGATGGGAAACGAATAATAATCCATATTACCTTGTAATGCGTAATGGAGATTTTTCACATTACATTAGTAATGTGAACAAATTCCATTACGCATTACATTACATTTTGTAATGTAAAAAAAATCCATTACTCATTACATTACACGTTGTAATATAAAAAATTCCAATAGCCATTACATCGGACTTTGTAATGTAAAAAAGGTCCATTATCCATTACAATGTAATGCAATGAGTAATGGAATTTTTTTACATTACTGAATGTAATGTAATGGGTAATGAAATATTTGTTCATTAAAAAAGTAATGAATAATTGAATAATGAATAATCATGAATAATGAATAATGAATAAAAAAGTAATGAATAATGCATTATTTTTTCATTACAAATTTTGCAACCCTGATTATACCTAACGATAAACGGGAATAAAAATTTGGTCGTTTTAGACATTTTCACATTTTCTCGGGTAACTCGCGACTACGAAAATTCTTCTGCTAGTCACATTTTTCTCAGTTTCATCATTATTTTCTTCAAGGGATCATCACAATGTAAGGGGTCAAAAATAGCTGAGATTCGAGACTTTTTTTTCGATGGTTAAGATACGCGAATCAGTCTGATTTCTTTATGTCAAATCAAAGCACTCGTGAAGGACAAACAACCTAAATTTTTTGCCAGTTTTTTGCTTCAACGGACGGAAAAAAAATTCTAAATAAATTTTTGACAAAAATCGAGTTCTGATGGCCCCGCAAACTGAATTTCCTTGCAATTCCACAGAGATCCATGTGAATCGGTTCATCTGTTGAAGCTGTAGAGCGCCCTGCACGATAAAAAATGCTGCTTCCAGAAAAACGCTCCGAACGCCTCAGCTACCTGTTTTCCAGCCGGCGGACGGTTCCGCTCAACAGGCTATAAATTCTAAAATACTTTAGATATGAAAATATCGTTTAACTCCCGTGTTCGAAACACTTTGAGGATGCAAATTGTGTTTAAAAAAAATCAAATTATTCGTCTTCATGAACGATAATCTCTCCTCAACCCTTTGAAGCATACGTTTTTCTTTACGTGCAATTGGCTTGAAATTTTGTACTCGGGGGTTTTCGGGGTTGCTGATTACGAATCTGCACTCAAAATTTGAGAATTCAATATGGCGGGCCATAAATGCAAAACGTCGTTTGATGATAGCAAAAGTTGGTACTCGGGGGTTTTCGGGGTCGCTGATTACAAATCTGCACTCAAAATTTGAGAATTCAATATGGCGGGCCATAAATGCAAAACGTCGTTTGATGATAGCAAAAGTTGGTACTCGGGGGTTTTCGGGGTCGCTGATTACGAATCTGCACTCGAAATTCGGAAATTCAAGAGGGCGGATTTAATATGGCGGGCCATAAATGCAAAGCGTCATTTGATGATAGCGAAAGTTGGTACTCGGGGGTTTCGGGGTCGCTGTTACATGAAAAAAGCTCCCAAAAAGAAAATAGATCATATTTGAAAAAAATCCTATAGTTTTTGCCATTTCCAGCCGCCATATTGGATCCGCCATTTTCACTTTGACGGTTTAGACCTCGTATTCAGGGCATCAAAAACCAACTTTTTACCTATTCTGTGGTTATGCTTTACCTGCTAGATTAGTCGTAATCAGACTTATGATGTAAAAAGTTCGTTTCTTTGCACTTTCGTTATTGATGACACTTGCTACGTGAAAAATAAAAATTTAATACGTATGTTTTAGTAGTTATTGACGTCCTAGGAACTTTAAAACGCATTTACAGCCGCCATATTTAATTAAAAAACACTTTTGTATCGTCAAAATCTAAATTGAATTAGGTGTAACCCCAGTGTTACACTATGCCACAAAGGGTTAATCGTTAAATATTCGGGATCGTGAAAGGAAACCTTAAACAAGGTTCAGCGGTTCGTATCATAAAATTTAATCGCTGGACTTCGTCCCGAGACGAATACTTAGCTGAAGTGATCGAAAAACTTTCGCGTCCACCGGTCACGCGTGGTCGAGCAAATATCTTCGTGACCTCGAGAATGGTGGCGCACGAGGAAAACTCAAGATAAAACATTACGAAAATAAAGGAGGGGAAAAAAACAAGAATTTCATCAGTCGTAGCGATCGAACGATAGGTTGGAATTTCTACGGCGCGTCTTTTTTTTCTCTCTTTTCGACGACTTTGTTGGATCCGGTAACTGTACATATATTATCGGGATTCGCGTTCGACTCGTTCCTCCCAACGTGCATACGTAACGTACACAAATGAACAGGCGCAGGCGCGAATGCGAGAAACACACGTCAACATGGTCAGCTTTGCTTTCGGAAGCTACATAATGCACGTGGGTATGTGTTTGTGCGCGGATAAGTATGTATATAATTTTTCCTCGATTCCTACATATACAGGGTGTTAGGAAGGTCGATGCAAAGCCTTAAGAGGGCGACAGGTCACCTCGTTAGGAACATATCGACGCTGCTTACGAAAAGTAGCACGACTCGAAGTTCTTACGAAAACTAGCATGATTATGCTTTCGCTACGGAAACTAGCACGTTTCCATATTCAGCGCGAAAACCAGCATGTTTCGGCTTTCGCCGCGAAAACTAGAATTTTTCCATATTCACCGCGAAAATCAGCATGTTTCGGCTGTCACCGCGAAAACTAGCTTGTTCGATTTTCACTGTAAAAACTAGTGTAAAAGGAGTAAGTTCAAAACCTTAAGGATCTCATCGCTCGTACAATCTAACCAAAAAGAGTTTTGGTGAGAATTTACAGTCCTTCGTGCTCAGGTAAAAATCTAGAGAAATAAACCATTATATAGTATTTTTTTTTAATATGACAATTCTTTTCGTAATGACATTATAATTTTATACTCGTTGCTTTTATTAACATTTTGATAATAATTATCAATTAAAATCGATAGTAGTAATTTTTATAAAAAAACAATATCGAAATTGTAAATATAATGAAATATTTATTGTGATTTTCTATTAAGGGGGAATATCAGTGTGAAAAAAATCGATTTTTTTTGCTTAAATAGATAGTTTTGGCCTTTAAGAATATGCCTACAAATTTTCAAAACAATATTCGGCTTAGAAGTATTCGAAATTGGCGCCAAGCGTCGACGCTCTCAGAGCCTTCTATACGGGCCTTTTTATGCTTTAAGCGTTCCATTACTCTGCTAATTTTTGAAATATCAATAAACGGTTTTCACGAGCGTATTAAGAAAGGTCTAAGGAATAATAAAATGAAAAAAAAAACCGATTTTGACGAATTTCTAGACCAGACTACTGCCTTAAAAAAATAACGTTATTGAAAATATCATTGAACAAATTTACTGTAATCTTAAAGATGGGTATCGTCGAATATGTTTGAAAAATCTTGCTGCTGTTCTATTGGAATTAAACCTCTGTCAAGCATGGCCTGTGAATCTTTTTTTTTCTTGGTACAAGAGGCAATTTTTTATCTGATTTCTGTTTCAATTTTTAGTGTGTTAGTTTTCGCAGTGAATATCGAAATCGGCTTCTTTTCGTGGTGAAAGCCTAAACGTGCTAGTTTTCGCGCTAAATATCGAAAGGTGCCGGTTTTGTGGCGAAAACCGAAACTTGCTAGTTTTCATGTCGGAAGCCGAAACTCGCTAGTTTTCGCGGTGATATCAGAGGTGCTTGTTTTCGTAAGAATTCTTAAACATGCTAGTTTTCGTAAGCAGCGTCGATATCTAACCTAGGTTACCTTAGTCCAAAGTCTAAGGATTTCGAGTTATCATTGTAAGGATGATTTTTGGAAAAATTTCCCAAAATTCTGTACTAACTCGTTCACCTCTTGCGTTAATGCTATTTTTTAAAAATAGTATTAAAATAAGTATTTTTATTTTTTGACAAGTTTTCAATTATTCAACACGTTCCATTTAGTTAGTTGTGTGGATACAGATGATTGTATTGGTGTTCGTCGATTGAATGCACATTAAGGGAAGGTTCTGCCTTGTTGGGCCAAAAAAGTTCGATTTTTCGCCAATTTTTCATGCGAAAAGTATTAAATATATAATGTTCATATTTGGTATGTTGGCTAAGCGGTCTTTATTGAACATCAAAATATTTTTTAAAGTTTGACAAATCATGGTGATGGGAGTGGGAGGAGCCACTTACAAAAATCAAACATATTTTCACTTTGTACAATATTGTGTATAAGTTGACCTCGAATCAAGAAGAAAAATTGAAAAATAAAAAAATTGTGAACAAAGAACTGCGAGAAACCAAAAGCTGATGATTTCTGTCTCGAGAACCGTGGGACTTTTACTGAGTTGAAATTCCAGCATATAGTAGGACATGATCTGACCTATCGACAGTGGCAGGATTATCCATTCATAACAGGACACCCTGTATATGTATGTGTGTGTGTGTAGGAATCCAGGAAAAATTGAATGACCGAAGTTTGCCGGGCGTACGTCTGGTTTTTCTCGAACATATTTTTTTCTCGCTCACACTCGCTCTGTCCGCGTGCCAATCGGCGTGTCTCGCGCCAACAACTTGCACGAGGCAGGGGAAAGAAACGGCGTTACGGGAGAAAGAGAGAGAGCACGTGTGTGCCATTTACGTGGCAAACCGGTTTACGCTCTTTACGCTCGGTGGTCGTCGCGCTGGGAATGTTGATTTCTGCTATACATAACGCTGAGAACCTAACCCACATTATAACATCCTGTACAGTATATGATAACCCGACCATCGACAATCATCTGTTGTATGTTGGCATCTTGCATGTGCGTGTGGGGGGGGGGGGGGGGGCAGTATATTTTCAGCCGGTCATGTCTACGTAATCTTTCAGCACAAGTGGCTATTTCGAGGACAGTCGTCGAAACCATAAGATAATTCAATATAAAGATTTTGCCTCTTTGAGAGTTGAAAAAATTGCAAATCTTCCGCCTCGTGTTAACCTAGAACCATGTCGTAGTTTTCAGCACCCGTAAACCATGCACATGGGTCGTTCGCGTCCATCGCGTATTTGACTATGTTATTGTGTAAGGAAAAATCTGAAAAAAATAATGGGTCTTCTTTGGACTCTTAAGGCAAGATATACATTTAGACAAGAAGAAAATAAGCAATATTGAGGGATTTTTCAAACTAAGAAATAATTATTCTACAATTATCAAACTTTAGATTTACTTTAATAGTATATTTGAGTATACAAAACAATTTTTTTTAATTAATTCATCATCGAAATGACGGAGCTGTGGTAGAGTGTTACAGCCATATCGCCGCGGGAGTTGCGAATCGACGTGCAGTCTAGTTTCCCGTAGACTAATTCACAAAAAACTTCGAACATTTTTTCAGTTAGAACATGTATAGTTTCTATGTGACGGTAATTAAAATGAAGAAAATGCAAATTAAAAATAATGGCACGCATTTACAAAAAAAAATCAACATTTCACGCAATATTTCTGTAAAATGTGGATTAGAAAAGTAGTTTTTTTCTAATTTTTCAAAGATGATTCTCGTCAATTAGAAGGGACCACAATTATCAATATTTCTACCAAGTTTCAACTCAATCGGCTTAATAGTTTTTGAGTACGCCTGCACGCCAATTTGGATAATGCAGTTTTAAGAAAAATGCATTCGATGGACAAAAAAAACATTCGATGCATTCGAAAAATGCATTCGATGGACAAAAAAAAACATATCTGTAAAGGTTTCAATTTTCTTAATGCGAAATGGATATAATGCATATTGCAAATGGACCACTTGCAATTTGCATTATATCCATTTTGCTTTAAGAATATATGCAGGCTATCCCTCATACCTCTGCCACCCGAAATAACTCGGTAATTATCGACGTCACAATAAAATGTTCCAGATAATAGTTGTACGGTGTGAAGAGGGCCATCAAATGCAACCATTTTTTTTTCGGTGGTGGCGCTGACGCACAGTGAAGGTCATCTCCACCTCTTAAAATGGATGGTACATTTTTTTCAACTATCTTGTGGATCACCTCATAACGCATAAAAAACATTAGGGGAGTCAAAGTCGTTCAAGGTGATTCAAGGTCACCTATTGAAATAAAATACAAATCTCAATACCTCGGATCACTACCGTATATTTGGTAGTGATCCGATATATTTAGATTTGTATTTTATTTCAATAGGTGACCTTGAATGACCTTGAACGACTTTGACCCCCTAATGTTTTTATGAGGCTTATATATATATATATATATATATATATATATATATATATATATATATATATATATATATATGAGATTGTTGAAACAATGATCGCAAAAAACAGAGAGCATCTGAACTTTCGTCTTTCAGAAATGACCTTACCTTATTACAGGGGTAAGGGAGGTCGGGTTGAAATTCCGAACTTTGAATGCTCCAACGGTTCAAAAGTCCTAATTTTAATGTTCCGAAATTACAAGTTTCTCAAAGATCATGCCAGCGGATGTCTACACAGTTGACTGTAAATGATGTACATAGAACGTATAACATTGCCTACACAAATGTCAAAATTGACGCCAAATTATTTCTCATTCAAAAAAAAAATCTTCGAATAATTCGTCGATTTATTGAAAAATTTGAAACTTTTAAATCTTCCATAGCCGAATTATTTTGACGGTGTTTGGATTTCCGGAGTTTTGGTATTTCGAGTAAAATTCTTTCGGGGTAGTATTCTTTCGGAGTTTTGAGCGTTCTGACAAGTCGAAGTTCGGAATTGCAACCCGGCCCCACGATCAGCATTGTTTTTAACATAATTATAATATATTACCTCATGAGTGTAATTACTATACAAATAGTTGCGTATATAGTAATACGATAATGCGTATCTTATTACAGCATTGACATCAATGTTAGCATAACAATTACAAAGTCTTAACATCTAATGTAATATAATTTTTTCTGAATCTCCGCGATAGTTGTCAAGGCGCTGTATGAGTAGGTTTGTCCTTTGGTTACCGTGAAGGGGAATGGCTAATCGGAAGAGGTATCGTCATAATTATGTATATCCAATCGGTGATTCGTGTCTCGCACCGGAATCGCCGAAAATATTTTTACTACAGGAGTATACGTGATTCGAATTTGCCATGTGACCATTAGCGAGAAGGGGGTACGAGAGGGTAACGAGACACGTCTTTTGTTCTCACTAACCTACAGCACTGCGGGCCTGGACGAGGATGTCAAAATAATTTGCATTCGACATTCGTGACTGTCCTGCTAAAGATCCAAACCTTCAAAATAGACAACAACGGAGATTTTATTGCGGAACGATTCGTGCCACTGAACCCGTTTCTTATTGTTCTTTCGCCTTCTTCCTATCTCTCTATTTCTCTTTCTATGTAGGTATACAGGGTGGCCTGTTGTGAATGGATAATCCTTCAAATGTCGATAGGTCTGATCATGTCCTACAATATGCTGGAATTTCGGTTTAGTAAAAGTCCCACGGTGTTCGAGATAAAAAACATCTGCTTTTAATTTTTCGCATGCCATTTCTACAAATGATAACTTTTTTTACACGGTTTTAAAAAAATACTCTTGGTTATTCGTTTTATCTAGAAAAGTCTTCTTTTTAACCTTGGATGTTAAGAAAATTTTATGAAAAAAGATCTTATGGAGAATTTTCATACAAACGAATTCGAACATCAGATTTGATAGCCTGCGGTGTCAAAAAAATGTACTACGCATATCGTGCCAATTACTCAAAAAAGTTGCTTAGTTATTGTCGATATATATCATTTGTAGAAATGGCACGTGGAAAACCAAAAGCAGATGATTGTCTTCAAAAAATAACATTGAGCCCAAAATCTCGAAATTCGTGGGACTTTTACTAAACTAAAATTTCAGCATATAGTAGGACATGATCTGACCTATCGACAGTTGCAAGATTATCCATTCATAACAGGACACCCTGTATATGGCATCCTTTTAAGGACGTACGATCATGAAGAAGAAATCAACTTTTGGACTTGGATTTTTTTTAATGATGTTTACGAATTCGTTATGCACCCGTCAGCGAAATTTGATCTATATTGAATGTTCAGTTTTCTTGTAATAAAACTGCAAAGTCAAGCACTTGGAGGTAATGAAGCACGTCGTGAAATGAAGACGGTCGACCGGAAGTGCGGTGATCACGATTTTGCTGCTTACGTATCCAACTAAGGTCGTTCGAAAAGCGAAATTTGAAAAATTATACATAATAGACTGTAAAAAGTCGAAAGTAGATGTGAGGGTCCGATTGTAGCCGCAGATTCCTACTACCGACATTTACCAACTGGTTAGCCAAGACACGAACCATAAAAAGATTCATGTCGAAGCTAAGTCATCGGTCGGAAAGCAGAGGAGTCCTACCGCCGTCGGTAAGCAAGGGAGCCCTACCATCGGTCGGTAAATGGGGAGCCCTACCATCGGTCGGTAAATGGGGAGCCCTACCATCGGTCGGTAAGCAGGGGAGCCCTTCCATCGGTCGATAAGTAGAGAGACATTGACAGTCGATTGTGGGGGGCCGATTCTGATCCAGAAGCCTGCCTAACCATCCGATTACTTAGCTTGGAAATGAACATTTTTATGATTCGTGTATTGGCTAACTAGTCGGTAAATGTCGGTAGTAGGAATCTGCGGTTAGAATCGGCCCCTCGCATCTACTGTCAAAAGTTCGAACTTCACCGTGTATTTCAAGCACTACATTATAAAAAGATTTCAGTTTCCGGTTGAAAGTTATCAGGACAAAGAAATAGCGCCTACAGACTTGGCAATGTCGGGCGTGACACCTGATGCGTTTGGCGAGCACAACCTAACCTTTCACATCAATGAGTCCCAGCTGCCAACTTCACGCATCGCAAACGCGACGTTGTCAGGTGTTTGTTCAAAATTCCATTATATTATTTATGGAGTATTACAATTGATCGCGTATCAATAACATGTTCAATTACAATTTTACCCATAGTATTAATTCCGCTAATGTAATTCAGGGTTATTTAAATAAGATTCCGACAGATTTGGTGCAACATTTTTTAGTCCGTTTTTATGGTAAAACTGTTTTTGTGAATATGACGGAGTCGTTTAGGATGTAATTTTTCAGTTTTTTTAGCAATTATAAAATAAATAAAACATTAACTACAAATTTGGCATATGAAAATCGACAATACGAATATTCAACATAATTTAGCATAAATCAGAACAACTGTGGGTAACATAAATGTAGGGTCTTTGTTGACCCTAAAGAACTCGTCGTACCTCTGTAAGAGGGGAGATACCTTTAGAAGAAAAATTTGCTGATTTGCATGCTTTTTACAAGGAAGATTTCTTCAAAATTTTTGAGACTTAGGATATATTTTATTACTACTTTTGGTTCTCACATGGTTTTTTAAAATTACTCTTTAAAAATAGCGGAGGTATGGCATGATCTTCTAAACTGTATGTTCAAACCTGACGTGACGTATAGCTGAAAAACAAACCGACCGATTCTTATGAAATTTAGTATAAATCTTTCTAACTTTATCGTCTAAAACATGACACGATTAAAAAAAGTGAAACAAAAGTAATTTTTGATTGCTAAGTGTAGCCATTTTTGTCGGAAAATTAAATCTTGTTTTAAAGCGTACCATTTCATCAATTTTCAACAGTCCTCACTTTTTCTTGGTTCATATTCTGCCCATGAGTCTTAATAAAAGGAAAGTTTGTGTTTGTTTTTTTTTCAGATTAATCCCGCCGATGCTGTGTCACGTCGTCTGATCACATCCGTCGCAACCAGTTTAGGAGACCGTGTCGTACAACCGCCATTTCCAAAAATTAATGCAAATGAATAATACCATTCAACTGTTAAAACTAGTTATAAAACATATTCTAAGTTTCAAAAATGGTAAAGTAATCTTCCCTCTTAAGAAAAATCATGGAAATGAGCAATTTTTTTCCTCGCCTGAACGTATCTCTCCCCTTAATATTGATAAATTCTTATGAGATTCGAGTCTACCCGACGATCACCTTTTTTTCATCACTTTTTATACTTCATTGAGCAATATACTTCGACGATAATTGTCATATTAATTCACCAACCACGGGGAAAATAAAAATGGAATTGAAGTAATTTTGTATCTACGACGTAGCTCGATCACGAAGTTGATTCTAGCATATTCCATAATCTTCCTTGCGTGAATAGCGATAAGGATCTGGAAGCAACATTCTCGGGATTCTTTATTCTTATATATTAATGGAGCTGGTCAGTGGACGAACTTGAAACTGTTTACGAGCATGATAATTAAATTTGACAATCGAAACAAAAAACAGCAATTTTATCAACGATCTTTTTTTTCGGGGCCGTTATGGAAGGGGGAATGATAACCGGTTTTTGTTATTATTTTCGTTACTAAAAAAATCGCGGATTGCACGGAACTTTAATCTCACGGCGTCACGTGGCCCGCGGTATCTTTCAATCGACCCCGCGAATGTGTCGGTACTGTACACAAAATCGAGCCGGTTATGATCGGCAAGTTCGCGACGAGTTTTTTTTTCTTCGAATTCTACGATGAGACGCGCCTAGATTGTCTATTCTCTTACGGTCTCGTCAAGCCTGACGCGCCCAAATTATTAGGACGTTAAGGTAGTACCTCCACAGAAGAGTTGAATTAAGAAATGGTTGAAATTTGACATATACGTTATTTAATACATTATCCAAACATCTGTGCAATTTGAATAAGTTTGACCACCCCAAACCTGAGATATTTACACTTAAAGTTGGCTTGGTTTACACGTAACAATTGCGTTATGATGGGCAAACAGAGCATCATTAATTCTACCGTCAAAACTAAAATTAAGAAATTGATAAAAAACGAGGATAAGCTACAGTAAGATATCACGAATAATGTGAAAAATAATGAGAATGATTCACCATCTAGTTTCCAAGATATAACCATGAGAAGCCTTCACAATGTTGGTGCAAAGCCTGGAACAAAAACAATTGGGGCAAAGCCTGGACAGTCCCGGCAAAAAGTTTACTGGCAATGGTCGATCAAAAACACAATACAACATATATTTTACGGCAATAAATGATATCCATCGTATTATCTACTAGTACCGAGTCAATACTGCGTAGTTTTTAATTTTATTCATTACTAATTAAACCAATTATCAATCTTTTAAACATGAACATGGTATGTAAACTTTTGGTTGAGATTTTCGCAGAGGAACTACCTTAAATAAGTTCTCGCTGTTTTCCAACAGATGGCGCTACCAGAACTGCGTGTTTTGGTTTTCTGATTATTAGGGTTAACACCGGAGAATCACTTCTTATAACAAATAACAATATTTATTGAAATTACACTCTTTCGACTATATATATATTTGAAATTGGAGACTGTACAACTTGTTAAGAGTGTCGTAGCTGGTCGCCATGACAGGACGAATAAGTTCTCCCCATACCATATCCCCATAATATTACTCCTAGACTCGACTCTGCAAGGAACATTTTGTGCGAGTTCTCGTCGGTAATGTAGATTGCTTGCTAGCGCTGTTGCTGCTGCATTCTCATTGGCTGGAGATCCGGCGCTTCAGGTCGTGGCGCCACACGTGCGTGTAGTTTAGAGGGTTAGGCCACAGTAACGGGTATAAAATCATGTGCGAATTTAACAATTTTTTTTCGTATGAAAAAGCGATTCACTCATAAAATTAATTACATATCTATTTAGTATGAATACTAAGCTGATAGAAAATATTATTTTTTTCTTTCAATGTACAAAATGGCTGACTACTAATCTTTTTTTTATCTTTTTTTTAGGCGCTCCGCGGCGTGATATCTAGCACCCACAATTTTTTACCTAGAACAAAAAACAAAAATTCTCGTCAATATACATTAGAATATCTAGAGAAGTACGTACGGAATTTAAAAAATATTGTTTTATTCAAAAGTTGTAGGTATTTGAACTTAAGAAATGAATTTTTAGTGAAAATTTCGTTATAACTGCTCATAAACTGCTCATAAAATGAAAAGTTTTCGATTAATCAGAAATTCCGTACGTAATTCTCCGCGAAATGCAATTAGGAACATAACTTTTAAATTAGAAGTAAATCGAATGAAAATTGTTGAAGTTATTTGTCACGCTAATTGCAAAAAAGCTGTTTCGAGAAGTTTCGAGTAGTCGGCCATTTTGTACATCAAAAAAAAATTCTAACAGCTTGATATTCATACTGAATAGATATATAATTAATTTTGTCAGTGAATCATTTTTTCATAAGAAAAAAAAATCTTACATTCGCACATGATGTTATACCCGTTACTGTGGACTAACCCCTTAAGATGCTAACGCATCTAAAAAGTAGTACTAAAAGCGTGTTTGAAATTCAGTGTATGACATTTCGCCGAAGTGTAAACAACTTTCCTCTTTATAGTGTTAAACATGTCGAATTTTGTGCCAAAAAAACGTATTGGCTTTTTAAAAAGATTTATGCTGTACATTGCTAAATAAATATCTTCAAAAATGGTTGAAGCATTTGTGTCGGCAAAATCTGCCAAAGATTAAGGGAATTTCAATATATTGATTTCCGTAGCATTCCAACGATGCAAACATCAACCTAATCAGATTTCGTTAGTATATTAGTTTATCCTATGATTAATTAAAGGAATTTCTGAAATATCAAATTAAAAAAGAATGGCGCTTGTTCAAAACGCACTTTTCGATCGTCAAATCGTATAAAGTGTATACACGATCGAGCAACGCATAGCAATTGTTATTTCCTGCATTGTTACTGCATAGTTATTGCAGACGAAGTTTCATGGTCGTGTTATTTCGTGCCGCGGCGATGTCAATTAGCCACCAAGAGCGTGCGTTTTGACGCCATTGGACTTCTTTCTGTGGGGTCTCCTGAAAGGAAAAGTGTATGCCAATGATCCACAGATCATTCCGGAGCTCAAGGAGGCAATTGGACGCACCATTCATGAAATTAACCCGCAATGATGCCAAAATGTTATGGAAAATTTCGTCAAAAGAGTGAACGTTTGCAAATAGAGACGAGGCGGCCATTTATCGGATATTGTAGTCCACACATAACCTCAATGTTTGTACCTTATCTTCTAGATATATAAAAATCGATGTTGGTATATATATCTGTTTGAGAATTAAAGACTCCGACACCGTTTGACCGATCACTATGAACGTTGGCACATATAGTGTGTTTTTATGGAGAAGGTTTTTATGCTATCAACTTTGTTGTAACTCGCCGCTAGATGGCGCTGCAGCACATCAACTTCTATGTTGGCGCTGGAGCACATATTGGTATATATAGGTATTTGAGCTCGGTGAATATATTCGCGCTATCCATTCTGCTGTAACTCGCCACTAGATGGCGCTGCAGCGCATAAAATTTTCCACCGTTCAACCGATCGACATAAAAATTGGTATACATAGGTAATTGAGCATGGCGAATATTTTTGCGCTATCCATATTACTGTACCTCGCCACTAGATGGCGCTGCAGCGCATCAACTTCTACACCGTTCAACGGATCGCTATGAAAGTTGGTATACATAGGTATTTGAGTACAAAAAATATTTTCGATTATAGATTCATTAGTTAGCTATTGATAACTCCAGATAATCAATAATTGAATCATTGAATAATTAATAGTTAGTCATTGATTTCGCGCTATCCATTTTGCTTTAACTCGTCACTATATAGCGCTGACAAACTTTTGAAATCACATTACCATCCACACTGCGCATGTGTACAAAGCATTATCAAATTGGAAAAGCAACGGCACCACCGACAACATTGTATTCGTTGGCATTACAACAAAAATCATATCGACGTCAAAACAATATAATTTGTAATTTTTTACTGTCCTCTTTCCATTTTTGGAAAGTCAACCCTCGAGAGGAGTAAGATCGTGTGTGCAATTTTGTATGGGACTTCCGTCGTTTGTTTAAGTAAGAACCAAGAAAATTGCTGCTCAGCCTATTGGCTATAATTTCAGAATGAGGTACTTGAGCGTTTACAAAAAAATCATTGTTTAGGGGGTTGGAGAATAAAAATATTCGTACTGCTCAAATAAGTAATACGTTTTGTTAATAAATTTTAATGTCAAGTCATTTTGAGACCCCCTATATATATATATATATATATATATATATATATATATATATATATATATATATATATATATATATATATATATATATAGTTGTCGGGGTTAGAAATATATGAGTCGTATGCTCTTATCGATCACTTACCTGGCGAGAAGGACGTCGAAGCACAAACGTTATCACACGTCAACACAGTTCTAAAAAAAATCACACAATGCACAGCCGCGATAAATGGCTCGTGACGTATTTACGCGCACTCCGTCGTGTTTCCATTGCGTTGGGTAAATGCGCCCACGTGTGCCCAAAATTCGTCACGTCGCGCGGTGTTTGAGCTTTCCGGTTTTTTTTTACGCCCGTGTATCACAGCTGATTGAAATCTCCGAACGCATATTCGCGCTCGAAGAAGAAGTAAAAGTATGCGAACACCATTAAGTTGCGAGACCGCCAATTTTGGAGAAAAGTTCATTACACTTTTGCTGAAAAAATAATAATGCTTGAAAATCTGTACTCACCGTCGATGAGCATGGTTCGTAGAATTCTCCAGCCCCGGAAGCCTCGTGTCACGTGATTCGTGCATTGATTCTGTCGGATAATATACGTGCGATGTTTATTTTCCCAAGTGAGGAATTTGCACAATGAAGGAAAATCATTTGTGCAAATTGGAAAATTGCACAGGCGCTTCCGCCTTACTTTACTTCGCTCGCAGAGTCTTCCTCGTGAGCAAAGGCGTTTTGTTTTTCAAAGGTGACTTTCTCAGAGAGGGCAACCTTCGCGACCGAAGTAACAAGGAAGCCATATCCCAATTTGCAAAAAAATGCTTTTTTAATTTGACAAAAATGTAAAGAATTTAATGGTAAATTACATTTTTATTTATTAAAAAAAAATCGCACGTTATCTCGAAATTTGAAAAAGGTGCAACGTACACATTATCTAAAAATTGAAAAAGGAAAATTCTGCAGTATCGCAAAATATGGTGGGCACATAGCTATTATGATACTCTATTTATATACAAAAATGTGCCTTGATATTAAATTGTAACGTGGCTGCAGCATGAATATCAAATTTCTGATAACGTAAAATCCTTAAGGGGTTAGGCTACTGTGAAAATGACCCACGCTCGTTCGTCGCTTGAGGCCACCCAAATATAATAAGAAGGTTTTTTGATAAAGTTTTTATTAATTGAAAAAATTGCCATACAGTCTCCGGTTTTTTCACGTACAAATAAACTTTACTAACTAAATGCATCTTACTTTTGTATATTTGTTAAGCATTAGGCTGTGTTATTTCAACATCGCTAAGTTTAATGATATTTTTCAAATGGTGTTGAAGTTTGCACCGTTGGCATGCAACGAAAATTCTTTTCAATTTCTTATTTCATCATTATCCAAAACAATATTTTGGAAATTTGTTGCAGATCGCTCAATAAGAATCCTAAAAAATGTTTGCGTGATTTTCGTAAGTCAAATCTGTCAAAGAAAATTTGGGCAATTAAGAGACAATCATTTTCGTTGCGATTCAACGATGCAAAGTTAAACGACATTTTTTCAATGGGATATGATAAAATATATCAGAGTTTTGTCGAAATAGTTTTTGAAAATATTAGTTTTTGCGGGGGAAAGGAAAATATTGGCTATGAACGAATTGAAGGTTCAACATATGGTGCACGAATCGTAGATTGCAGGTACACTTATTATCACAACGATAGAACTGCTAGTTAAACTTTAAGGGAGACTTTGTCCTTGAAATGCAGCGGGAGATGTTAGCGGCTCAACATGAGCAGCTAGAAGAAGAGGAGGGATGCCTCTATGGACCAGGCATTGCCGATTAGCGGTAATTATAAACACATTTGTGTAAACACATTACAAAACTTTAAACGCGTTTTTCTCGAAAACACGTTTTTAAAAATCGCTGACGTTCTCCTGACCGCTGTAATTAACATATCGACCTGAAATTTGGAGAGCATACTCAGAAAATATGTCTTCACGGAATGACGGATCGTTTTTTCGATAGATACATTTTTGCATTTATTATTTATCTTTTTATGCGAAAAAAAACGCGAAAATTCGATTTTTTTTAAATTGCCGCCATTTTCCGAAATTTGTACTAAACGAAAAACCCATCCGTCATTCCATGACCAAAGGGTCACAGATTGATAATATGCTTTGAATTTGTGTTTCAGATCAACAAAGAGGGGGCAGTGATGTCAGCCGTTTACCTCCCGCGATTTGAGGACCTGTTTTCGAGGAGCTGCAACGGCCGCCATTTTGGTTAAAAAAAATTTTTTTTAACGTTCTGTATATCATGAAGAAAAGCAAGAAAAAAAACCGCACTCAAAAAGCTTTACTCGTTTCCTTTAAAAAAAATAAAATGTAAACACCTGAAATATGGCACTCCAAGGACAAAGTCTCCCTTAAACGCGTTTTCTCGAACCTATGTTTTTCATAACGGTGTGTAAGATATCCCGATATCTAATGAACGGATTTACTTGAAATTTGGTACACTTATTCAGTGTAATAGTAGTTTAGTCTTGACGGACCTTCTTCTTCTTAACTTTTTTTTCACTATTTATTAACAATAATAATGTAATTTCTCCTCGAAAAATCAGAAAAAAACTTCAATTTTTTAATTTTTCACGATTGAAAGACGATAAAGAAAAAAAGCTTGGTCAAGTCTTAGCCAATATCATATATTTTAAGAAAATACTCGGTTTTATTGTTTCTGTTCAACCCAGTGGCCAAAATCAAGTACACCGTTGAGCCCCTCACGTTCAAAGGTTCTTCACAATATTATTTATAACTTCTTTAATTATTCATATTTTCAACTGAAATTTTATACACAACTTTGTTAATGTACATACAAATAAATGCCCAAACGAGGTTTCAATCATCTCACTCATCCCTTAAAAAAAAGTTTTAATAACCCTGATTTTCGGGTCCCCCCGATGGCGTTGAAGTCTGCATCGTTGGAGCGCAACGAAAATTCTGTTTTACATTTTATTTTCCATTTTTTGAAATCATTACAGGCCATTTTTTATGGATTTGTCATGTAGATCGCTAAATAAATATCTTTAAAAACGGTTGAAGGACTTCCGAAGGCGAAATCTGTCAAAAAAAGAATAGGCCATATATCTCAAATATTGAAAACCTTACAGACGATAAAAAAAACGAAAATTCTTCGCCGATTTTCACCACATTTATTTCGAACGTTATTTCTACATTGTGGAAGTTGTAGCGCGAAGGAAAAACGTACGTACACTTATGCACATATTCCCGGTCATTTTCTAGAAATGTGATTTTTTTACTTTGCAGAACTTTCTGAACCCATCACAATAAAACGTATTTAAAAAAAAAGTATTCGCAAATACAAGATTTCCTCTGTGAGGCGGCAAAATCGAGTAACGAGTAAATAAAGTAACGAAGCATTTTTTGTTAAGGGCAAATTTTGATTTTCCGAATATTTTTAATAGCTGCATGTGTTTCTACAGATTGGGCGAACGGAATTAAGAAAATTTAGGCAAAAAAAACACCTTGCCGAAACCCGGGATTGAACCGGGGACATTTAGATCTTCAGTCTAACGCTCTCCCAACTGAGCTATTTCGGCGCGTACAAGATTCGCGTTGCGGTTCGCACAAGACCCAGACAATAGCAACAAAAATGAAAATTCGCGATATTAAATGCTTGTTCTCGTATTTATTCTCCTATTTCTTTTTTTTAATTAACGTCTACTAGAAAATAATTACAATCTATTACGAAAGTAATAATCAATCACTTTGAAGGTGTACATTTTCGTATTAATTTACATCTTGTAACGGAATGAAAGTAAAAATTGATAAAACGAAAATGGAAAATCGTATTCGTATGTTGATCGGAAACAGTAATAAACCGTCCGCACAATTTTGTTTTGCATTTTATATTCCACATTTTTATTATTATGGATATTTTTAAAATAGATTTATAGTGTAGCCCGCTAAAAAGATATCGGGTGTACTTCCGAAAAGCCCAGACCTCCGAATAATTTAGAACTTCGTGTACTTTTGTATCTTGACTCGCTGATCACGAATATGATAGTGAAAATACCCGCAAATTTTATTTTCAAGGTCAAATCTTTAAAAAAACGGTTTTTGTAGTTTTTCTATTTTATTTTAACAAATATTGATCTTAGAGACAAATGTCTTCTACGAAAGTTGTAGCCTATTAAAAGACTGATATTTCATGTTCCATACAGGTTTCGTCTAAAACCATTATTTTCCAGGAAAAATAGGATAATACTTATTGGAGTATTATCCCAGAGTTTGGCAAAATATACTTATTGAAGTATATTTTTCTAAACTCTATTAGTTTCGATGTTATCTACTTACGCACTTTACCACGGGAAGGTTACAGTTTAGTCTTTGAAGGGCATATTTTTTTTTGTATTTTAGTCTGTTTTTTTGTACTTTATTCTACTTTTTGCTTTTTTGTATTTTTTATTTTGGTCTTTTTGATATGTTATGTTGTTTTCTGTTATTCTTTGTGATTTTAGTTATATATAGGAAAATATTGAAGGTTAAGCGATATAAAAATGAAAGGCTTATGTGGCTTTGCCGGGATAGCAAATTTCAGGGTCGGCGATAAATTGTGTGAAAGGCACCCATCCGAGGTGCCCGCCGCCCGCCCTAGTGTTCTACGAACCCCACAATTCCACACACCCATTCGAGGTACCCACGGCCCACCCCAGTGTTCTACGCACCCCACGATTCCACGCACCCATCCAAGGTGCCCAACAAACCCACCCCAGTGTTCTACGCACCCCACGATTCCACGTACCCATCCGAGGTGCCCTCCGCCCACCCCAGTGTTCTACGCACCCCGCGATTCCACCCACTCATCCGAGGTACCCTGCGCCCACCCCAGTGAACAACACACCCCACGATTCAACACCCGACTGGAAATGTTGTTCCGGCAGCCGGATCACTGATCAGGCAGGTTTGAAGATAATTTCCGGAGTACCGTAGAAGCGCCCGCCCGATCTGTGCTGGATATTTACTGGATCAGTGAATCCGCAGAACGGGTGTAATAAAGACAAACTGGTCAGTCTGATCAACTGATCAATAAAATTAAATTTTATTGGCACAACTTAAAATCTTTTTATTACATCATCATCAGAAGCCTTTCTTTTGCTAATTCCGGTCGTAACACTCTAATGAGAATATGTAAAGACGTGTGAGTCATTTTCACAGCCTAAATAGACAGAAAAAATCCTGAATAACATTACTGACATTCTTTAGAATAGAATTAGAATGATAAAAATATGCAAAGAAAAAAAAGAAGGTTAACACAAGTGTTGGAATGGCTAAATAGGTAGCGCGCTCAGCTCTAGAATTGGAAGACGTAGGTTCAATTCCGAGGGGAGGTAAAAAACTTCAATGCATTTGGAAACAAAAAATACTAGCAGAATTTTTTTATTCGTATTGTTTGGATTTTTTTTTTCATTTCAGGCATAGATACAGCAACCGGATCAGAGCCTGAAAAGGTATACGCATCAGTTACGTTACCGGCATCCGCGTCATGGCCGGATTCAAAAAAGCGTTTCACGCCCGGTAAAGCTCTGATCCGGCGGCCTGTACCGTGCCGTGGTACCGAATACGGTATGCCGGATGCAGCTCTACTCTGCCCCGTATCAACATTTCTAGTCGGGCATATCCAAGTTTGTTCGGGTTTGTTTTCATTGCTCTTTGTGTTTGTTTTATTTGGGTTTATTTGGGCCCATATTCAGTAAAGTGCGTAAGTAGATAATATCGAAACTAATGGAGTTTAGCAAAATGTACTTATTAAAGTATTATTCCATTTTTCTTAGAAAATAATGATTTTAGACCAAATTTGTATAGGACATAAATTATCAGTCTCTTGATGGGCTACAACTTTCGTAGAAGACGTAGTCCTCTACGATCAACATTTGCCAAAATAAAATAGAAAAACTACAAACAAAACCGTTTTTTTTTTCAGTTTTGATCTTGAAACTATAATTTGCGGGTATTTTCGCTATCATATTCGTGATCAGCAAGTCAAAATAGATAAGTAGACGAAGTTCTAAGTTATTCGGAGGTGTGGGCTTTTCGGAAGTTTATCCAAGATATCTTAGACAATGGTTGAAGGATTTTTGTAGGCAAACTTTGCCAAAAGAAATTGAAGTAGTTCAGAAATATTAATTTTATTCGCATTCAAAAGATGCAAACATAAACTTCATGGAATAAAACAGAATTTAAGATAGTTTAGAATGCAAAACTATGACTTTTTCATTTTTCAAAAGCATCATATTGGCTCCGTGCAGAGTATAGGGTGGGGCTAATAAAATCGAACGCAGTGCCCGCAGTGGACGACATCAGGGTATTTTACTCTACGTAAGAAAAACACTAAGAATGTATAAATAAGGCAGTTTTCCAGACCCCGTAACCCGCCATGGCTCTTGTAATGTCCGTCTCTTTTATTTTCAATCGCTGCCACGTGTGGACCTAGTAGTCGTCTGCTCGATAACTATATATATGCCGTATGATCTGGGAATCGGCAGAACCAACCAAACAGTTGAGAAAATATTTATTATAATCATTATTATATGATTTTTTTAATTGTTCAAAATGATGTAACTCGAAATTCATTTGTTTTTTGGCAGTTACAGACCGGAAAGTAAATGGATGCGTGGAAGTCGGTTTCTGAACAAGCATGAAAATTTCAAGAATTAAATTCATACATATAAATATGAGGAAAAATATATTTATTTCCGATGAGGGCGCCTAGGTAGCCGGACCGAACGGATGTGATCTCGCGGTGCTCTGTGTGAATTAGCGATAAAAATCAAGAAAGAAGAATTCGTGAGAAAGAGAAAAGTGGATAAAATGGGGCGAGCTAAAGGAAAGGACACGTGAAAGTGAAGGAGGAGGAGGAAAACCAAGTTTGTGTCGTCCGGAACCGCGAGCGTTACCCGCCATCTTTAAAAACGCCTTTTTGGAAATATCTTGGAAACGGTGAGTTTTACGTTAAAAATCGTAAGGACCTTTTTTGTAGAGGATTAAATTTCCCATCTTTTTTATTTGAAACTTTTTTCTCTATTGTTAATATTTTCCGAGATGTAGTCGATTAAAATATGAAATTTTTGTTTTTGGAAAATATCTCGATAATCTTTGGAAATACGAAAAAAATGTAATAATCGAAGTTGTAGAGCATGAAATTTTCTACAATTTTTGTATAAAACTTTTTTTTGTAAAATCAATAGTTTCTAAGTTCTAGCGCAATGAAAGTTGCTGTCAGGTAAAGAAAAACAGCGAAAGCAGAAATTTTCGCTAAGAAAAAGAAGAGAGAGAACATAAAGGAGAAGTAGCTCGAAGCATCACGAGAAGACAACATGAAGGGCAACAGGATCAGGACCACTGTCGAGAGGGAAGTGGAAAAGGGAACTGGAGGAAAGAAGGAGAAGAAAGAAGAACGTCGTGTTCAGAGGGATCAACACAAACCGCGGTGACAACCAAATAACCCGGGAAATCACGCAAATACTGAGGGCGAGAGTGGGGATGGACCCGAAAATCGTCAAAATCCAACGGCTGGGAATTGGACCGGTGGCCACACTGGAGTCAGTGAGAATGAAGGGAGAAATCATGAGGAGGAAAGGCAAAATGGGAGGATCAAGAATAAACATGGAGGACGACCTGACGCCTAGAGAGAAGGAGGTTCAAGAATGGATCACCAGGGAGGCCAGCATGAGGAGGAGGGAAGGGAAGATTGTTAAAGGGGGATACATGAAAATGTATTGTTCGTAGACAAAATAAAAATGGAAGTGAACGTAGGAAAAACTAAAATTATGGTGTTTAGAAACGGGGGAAGAAGAAAGGAACAGTGGGAATATAAGGGGAAAAGGATTGAGGTAAAGACAGAATTCAAATATCTAGGATACTGGTTCACAACGAGAAACTCGGCAGCGAGACACGTGCAACAAATAGTGGCGAAAGGAACGAAGGCGGCGAACTCAGTCTAGGGAGTGATGAAAGGAGCAAGGGTGGATAATTTGAAACAAAGGCTGCAACTGATGGAATCATTAGTTAAAGCGGAAGCTCTGCACGGAATACAAATTTGGGGATGGCAGAAGAGGGAGGTGGTTGAAAGACTGCAAGCAAGGTTGGTAAAATGGCACTGGGGCTGAATCGCAACACACCCGACTATCTATGGAAAATGGGGGCCGGCGTAAGAAGTATAGAGGTGGAGGCGAGAAGGAGTGCGGGGAATGATAAGAAAAATATGTCTAAAGGAAGAAATAAGAAATATCATAAACGGCAACCCGTCGAGATCGGGCAAAGATCTTAAAGAGGATATGAGTAAAGTAGGCGAAGGCAGGATCCTGGGAATGATAAGGTGCGGAGAACGAATAAGGAACAATAAAAAGGTAACGGAGGAAACACTCGAAAAGATGAGAAACCAGGATATACAAAAGGATTGGAAAAAATTGATAAGTCGAGTTTTTGCGAAAATATATAAACACTTGAAAGCGGAAAGTGGAAGAGAAAAGTATTGGGAAGAGAAAGTCGTAAGGGGAGACCTGAAGGAAGAGTGGGCCCGGATTAGATGCGGAAATCTGGGAAAAATAGGAAATAAGAGATTTAGGAGAAGAGAGTGCGGAATCTGTGGCGAGGAGGAGGAAAGCATGGAGCATATATTGATATGTAGGAAGGCAAGGGGTAAAATAAAAAAAGAATGGGTAAATGCGGTGGACGAATGGAGAGGGGGAAGAATCGGGGAAGTCTTGGGATGGTGGCTAATAAAGACACTGAAAGGCTAACTAGTGTGTGCGAATACGCGAAGGCTTTTAGAGCGCTTAAAAGGGAGATGGAAAAAGAAAACTAAGCGAGGAGGGAAAGCTAGCTGAAAGAGGACGGAAGACGATGGAACAGGATATATGTCAATATAATATATGCGAGATTACAAGAAAGATAATAGAGATAAGTATTAGAATTAAGGATGGATATGTAAAAAACGGTAACGCTATATGATGGAAAAAAAAATATTTATTTAAAAAAAAATGTCTTCGATTTTAGCTTGGGGGATGTGGGAAAGCTACTGTGCAAGTTCTTGCACAGTGACTTTCTCCTTAAATGACATTGCGTGTAGAAGGCTGTGAGCTGTCTATGGTAAACTTGCACGCGAGGTTCAAATAAAAAACTTGAACATGCAGAAATTTTGCTATTTCTGGCAGTTTTAAAATCGTGACGTAACGCAAACCTCGACCCCCCCCCCCCCCCCCCAGTTGCGTTACGTAATTTGCGTACGGCCCCATAGGGTATCACGCCCTTTTTTGAAAGGTGTCTTCTTAATTTGATCCTTTGGTGGTAATAAAGGACTAGAATTTTTATTTCTATTTTATGAAATCCATTAGTGCCATAAAAATGCATTGAAATTTTACGTTTCAAATTTTCGCGCGAAAACGCAAGCCGTCATGCTGCTTCAGTTCGTGACGTCACTTGCATAGTAAACATCGACGCTGCGCCAATTGTGAAAACGTAAATTTTTTTGGTTAACAGGCCTCTTGAATATCCTGGCGAAGCGATGGCAACGCCGTCTGCCAGCTAACGGGGCAACTCGTGGTGTTTCTTCTCCAAACAGTACACATATGATTCGCGTGCAGCATAGAGGGGCGTGATACAAATCACTGCACGTTTTGCGTTATTTATTTATTTGGTGCAATACCACATTGTTAAAGTGCAATTATGAGCCACACTCTTATCAAGTGTGGCTTCCAGAATATTTATGGAGATTTTTTTCGCGGAAAAACTGTATCTAAAGGTAAGTAAATACACGAAACATGAGATATTCTGTCAAATTCACTGTAATTTCTACTACGTAATTATTTTTCGGATTATCCTATCATGATCAATCAATTGAAAATGTATAGGGCATAAACTATCTCAAAGTCACCACGTTCAGGAGGTCGTCGAAATTTACGATACAGCTAATGGAGATCGAATTATCCTTGGGAAAGTAATACCACAAACTAAAGTGAATAATACACCGTACGACGTAAAAGTAGAGGTATGTATTAATTTTGTGATCAATTAGTAGTTGAATAATAATGAAAAAAAAAACACTTTTTTCAGCAACTTTTCAACCATACATGTAAAACAGAAATGGAAAATGAAGATGTATCTCCTTATCAAAGAAATATCAATAATGAAGCAATAAGTATACTGGCCATTGAACTTAGTTTTAGTACACCGCATTTTTTATTTCAGTATATAACAGCATTAACAAATGACAGATTTTCGTTCATTATTAAGGATGAGTGTGGAATGTTAAATGAATAATGTATTATTTTCCCAATTTCGTCTCGGAAACGGATAAAAAGTCAATAACTGATTTCGAGATTGGGGAATTTTGCACCCCACAACACAACAATACCTCGTACTACCCATTTATTATTTATTTCACACAGCGTTTTTCAATGAAATTGATACGGAAAGCGCACAGCTGACCGCAGTCGAACGTCCACGAATTGCCTGAATCTGCCACCAAGCGGCGCCACTAAAGATATCCAAGAGCCCTATAGTGAGTTACAACCCCTATCATTGGTGTGTTGTTCCTAAATGTAAGAATACTAGTGTAAAAACACCGGGAAAGTTATGGATCGAAAGGTCAATTGATATAAATATGAGGAAGACTTGGTTAAAACTTGCGAGAAGAGATCCAAAGTCATAGTCCGAAAAAAAAACTCATTTGTTCTTTATTGAATACTTTATTGAATCCATTATGGCGGCTACCGTTTCGCATGTTCGTCGAACAGATAGAAGTATTTTATTATGAATTATAAAATTTATTTGGTATATTTATTTATTTTTGTACCTTATTTATACATTCGTAGTATTTTTCTTACATAGAGTCAAATGCGCTATTCCAGAGCCTTTGATGGAACCGACAAAAATACGAGCGTTACGCGGCGCTAGGGTGGCGCACGGATCCAATAATATTGGAAAATCTCGGTGCGCACGAAGTATTTTTCGAATCATTATTGCTCAAGTGTTTCCGCGTCACTCTAAGGTGAAAGAAAGTAAAAAAGCGCGAGAATAACGAATCGATTCGGCTCGTAACACTCGTTCCACGGAACCCGCATGTTTCGTTACGACACATAACCTTTTTACGGATGTAAAATATATATCGAAATATAGGTATAGTCGTGATCTCACCGGTTGCAACTATGCCGCTCTCGATTCTGGAAAGTTTGTCCCTGATAGTGTTAGTCCGAACCTCGTAACTTTTCCAATCGCTGATTTCTCGTCGCAGTACGGAGATCTCGTCCTGTGTCGATCCCACGATCTTTCCCGACTCTCGTTTGTCGAATTTCCCACCCACGGAGAAGTCTCTCCAGTCGTAACGTTTTCCAATTTTCGGCGTCACGCCGTTTTTCGCACGTGCGTAGATCAATTTATTTTCGCACAGAGACGATTGAACACCGCGACAATTCGTTCGACCGACCGCACTCGTCGAGACTGTCTCGATCTTTGGTCTATCGACTTTTCGCTGCGTCGAAATTTTCCGGCGACCGGCCATTGCCGGTTTTCTTTTCACGATTTTTTCTCTTCCCTTTTAGAACGAACTCGACTACTGTGACGTTACTATACACCGGCTACACGGAGCGTAACCAACAAAATTTCATTTCGACACTTTCACGCGCTTTCGTTCCATTCGCTCGATTTTTTACGTTATGATTGTCGCGCGTTGTTGTTTCGCAAAGTTGCAGCCGGTACGGGCGCACTCGTTTCAAACGGCAACGGGGAGATTGCAATTGCGCGAAAAGGCGGTTTAAATTTCACCGACCGGCACGCGTCGTCGCGACGTAAACACAGAGGCCAGGCGTCAAAAGTAAGGCAGTGCTGGCACCCGACGTAACTTCGACGAACTACCAAGAACCGGCGTATGCGCATGCGCCCACAGGCATTGTGATCATTTTGTTTATTCGCTCGGTGGCATAACAATTTACCGAATAGCGTCGCTTGGGTATTTCGCGTCTCACGAACAGCATCGAGACTAGGATTTTTTCGATTACTCGCGTTATTTAGTCTTATACTAAACACGGACTGAGTGTTCCGGAGTTTGGGAACAAATTTTAAAAATTTCGTCGCGTCCCGAGTACAACGGCGATTACACGTCGAACATATACTTTTTTTGCAACCAATAAAACGTTGAACAGTTTGAGGGAAAAGATTAACGCTATAGGGTGCGGAAAAAGTTTAAGCCTTTTTTTATTATTAGCGTACGGCAATTTGTGACGAAAAATACCGACGCACCGAGCCAGTGAAACACGCGTGCAAGGCGAAAAATTGAGAGTTACTTTTTTGGTGCTCGTAGCACGGTCGCTCATCGCACCTGTCAACTTTTCCAACTCGTTCCAACTGCGATCCACTTCCGACGAGTTGGAACATCTGCTCGCACTCTCCCCCTTGTTGTTTCCCAATACGCGATGCTGCAGTGTCTCGATAATTTTTTTTTAGGAGTTTGCTCAGCTAACGCGAAATAGTAAGAATTAGCTGTAATTCTTTGAGGATTTTTGCGAACAAGTGTTACGACTGCGTGTGAAATTTCGAGTACCTCGTCCACGTGATTGTTGAGCAATTAATTATTGAAGTTAGGCTCTCGTACACGGGCGACATAGCAAAAGCTTCACGAGAACTCCAATACGATTCGCAACATAATAAAAATAGTAAGAATTGAATGGAAATAGGCGGAAAAAATTCTTAAGTTTTTTATGAATGATTTCAACGAAGAGTACAGCGTTTTGTCTGTCTCGTTATCGAGATATACGTGAAATACACTGTAAAAACCAAGTGCGTTGTTTCAACACGTTTCCCGTGTATAATGTTGTCGCTCTTTTTCGACACGGTAACTCGTGTGTTAGTGATATAAAGACACACCTAACGCGTGTTGGTTCGACACACTGTTCGCGAGTAAACGCTTGTCGCCAAATTCGACGTGTTAAAAGATGTGTTGTTGCCCAAATCAACACACTTCAAGCGTGTTTTTTCGTACATTATCGGGTTTACCTTTCTGCTACCTGTTTTATGAAACAGGAAATTTCAGTTGATTCGCGTAAAACGATAAAGCGCCCCCTGGCAACGCTGCTGTCAAGTCGGCCATTTTGAAATGGTGCAAAAATTCGAAACGCACACACTATTGCTTGCTCGCTATACATTTCTTACCACGGTTTCATAAAGAGTATTTAAATATTTTGAATCATTCTTTACAGAAACTGCAGTGCATGTGTTTCTACATAACCTTTAAGGGGATAGTAGGGGTTTGCACTTTTGAAAAATCGATTTTTTGTCTTTTCTTATAGTTAAACATTTCAAGAATATAATCCCAAAATTCAAGTCAATCAGAGCAAAACTCTCGAAGTTATTGACTATTTAGTCCCGCTCCTCTAACACTGTAGCTCCGACTTCTCTAAACTTCGAACGCGTTTTTCTCGAAATCACTTTTTCAAAGTTCATGTTCACTGCCATTTGAAAACTACATGACCGATTTATTTCAAACTTGGTACACACTTTCTACACATAAAATACCTCCCCCCAACGGATAGTTTGAGATTTTTTTTTACATTGAGGGGGTTTTCCACCCCCAAAATGACGGAATTTTGCGTGAAAAATAGCAGTTTTCTCTTTACATGACCACCCAAAATTTAGAAATGAAAAAAAAAATATCAAAGACCGTTGGAGGGAGGATTTGATGATACTTTGACTAAATTTTAATGGTACTTGATTTCAGGTAATTTCTAGCTGAGATACAGTGAACACCGCAAATCGTGTTTTTCCAAAGGCGTTCTTGGAAAAGCTTTGTCACCGGCTTGTTTGTGGATATTTTCGCGTACAAATTTCACAGAATGTTCTTGAAATGACATTTAACAATGTACAAAAGGTTTCAATAAATTTACTCCATCCATATGGATGAAAAAAAATCGCAAAAAAGTGTTTTTTTTTCACGCTGAAACCCCTACCCTCCCCTTAAATAAATTACGCGTCGTCCCTCGACTGCGCATTTATTTTCCGGCTGAACTACTTTTTTCCGCCGCTTTCCAGGTTGTACTTGCTCCAACCGTCGATTGTACTGTTTTTCGGTTTGCATTTTTCCCTTCCTTTCTTTTCATTTTCGCCGAACAAAAAACGAAATTCGCGAAGGATGTTTGGCAGCTACGCGCTCACTATGTGGCGTTCGGATCTGAGCTCAGTGATACCAATTACTGAGAACTAAATTGCGCGTTGGTCACATTTCAAGTTGGTTAATAACTTATTTGCCATGTACACTACAGGTGAAAAGTTTCCGGACAAAAATTTGAAAAGTGCCGGAACGGTTTTCCATGCCATTTTGCCGATAGTTGACCTAGGCCAATTTAATAAACGGCTTTTAGAGAGGGATTTACCTTCATTTTGGCTTTTTTTTAATTACGATTTTTTTTACAATTAGCACCCGGTTTTGAAAACGACCAGTTTTCGTTGTCTTTTCGTTCCTTTTTCATTGGACCCTGTTTGCAGTAAAACAAATTTTGACGCATTTCTTCGACCAAAATCATAAAGGGGGAAGGGTAAGCTTCAATTTTGTTTTTTGAAAATTTTCTACGATTTTTTTCCCAACAATATTTCATTTTTTGAGAAAAAATAGATAATTTGAAAATTGCTCCGGAGTACGAAAATGATGAGATTCACAACAAAACCTCAAGATAGAAAAAAAGTTGAATTGCTTCTTGTGAGTTCACGAGAATTTTTTCAGACTTTTTTTTCATCTATTTCCGATCAAAGCTCGATTGATCTGAATACCATCAGAGTTGGGCGTAATTCTATTTATCGAATTCTAAATAAAATTAATTCTAAAATCGAATGCGAATTTAGAATTTCATTAGAATACAATAATTTAGAAAAATCGAATACAAAAAAGTAATTCTAAAATCGAATACGAATTTATTCACATCGTGATTTTCATGTGAATATAAATACGAATTTATTCATACTTCAGTTATTTGTATTCACATGCATGCATACAAATACAATTGTATTCACAAATATTCTGAACATACAAATAAATTCACAGAAAAAATTGTGAATATTCACAAAAAATGTGAATATTTACCAAAATTTCTGTGAATTAAAAAGAATTCACTTCAAAATCTGCGAATGCAAACGTAATGACAAAAAATTGTACATACAAAAAAATTCACAAGATAAGTTGTGATTTTTTTCGTATTCAAGACAAATAAAAATGAAATTAACAATGATTAGATTAAAATTTACACCAAAAGTGAGTTCTTACGTATTGTGAGAGAAAATATTGCGTCGAGGCAAAGAAATTTTGGCAAAAAAACTTGTCTTTCAAATATTACATTATAAATATGAAAAAATTCACAAAATGAGTTGTGAATTTTCTTAAGTTGAAGAAATTTGAAATCGAATTCACGACAATTATATTAAAATTTACACCACAAGTGAGTTCTTACGTAGTTTGAGAGAAAACATTGTGTTGAGGCAAAGAAATTTCTGCACAAAAAGTAGTGAGTTTCAAATATTACTTTGTAAATACCAAATATTTCATGGTAATCAATCATCAATTAAATATTACAATGTAAATACGAAAGAGTAGAGGCGACGTGGTTTCTCTTTTAGTTCTAAGCCTTTGGCAGGGACAGTGTGTTCTTCAGCTGATGCATACAAAACTTGGACAGCACTTCGAGTCTAGTGTAAGAACGTAAGAACTCACTTTTGGTGTAAATTTTAATCTAATGATTGTGAATTTGATTTTAATTTGTCTTAAATACGAAAAAATTCACAACTTATTTTGTGATTTTTTTTGTATTTACAATTTTTTGTGAATACATTTGCATTCACAGATTTTGATGTGAATTTTTTTTAATTCATAGGATTTTTTGTAAATATTCACAATTTTTTCTGTGAATTTATTTGTATGTTCAGAATATTTGTGAATACAATTGTATTTGTATGCATGCATGTGAATACAAATAAATTCGTATTTACAATAAGTGAAGTATGAATAAATTTGTATTTATATTCACATGAAAATCACGATGTGAATAAATTCGTATACGTATTTACAAATAGAATTACGCCCAACTCTGGATACGATAACAATAATATAATTAAATTCGGCGAGAGGAGGTTTTTTCGACGAGACCAAAGTTTAATATGTAAGTGAAAAATTTCGCTGTAATGGTAATAATAAATACTCCGTGACATGAATACAAATAGGCATAATTTTAAATGACTCAAAACTTCATTCTGAGTTGTGTGAAACATTCGCTGACGCAGTTTTTTTCGTAATCATCGATGATGTTAAACTTTTTCAAGTTGGTAGTAACACAAACGTTTTTCTCATTCACGTAATAAACATATAAAAATGCATAATTTTGCCCATTAATTATATATTTTATGAAAAATTAGCATATACAGCATAAATCTATACCTCGTATGCATTATTTTGAAGTTCGTTAAAAAAAAATGGATAAGCCGTCATTTGACTCCAGTGGAACGCTCCAACCTCCTTAAGGGCATGTACGAGGTCAACATAACCTCACAATTTTTCCAACCCAATTTTCTCATAGATGGTTAAGTTTTTTTAGGAAAAACAAAGCATTAGGCTCTGGAGAATTCCCTGACGCAGATCTTGATGATTTCCTTTTGCCCTAAATATTATTCATCTCTGAGAAATCTCTGTTCGGAAATTTCAGCTATCTCTCTCGCACTCATATGTCACGTGATAGATCTTCCACTTCGCCTCAAACACTCGTCATGCGTATGTATAAAAACTCTTGCCGGTTTGAAATAACTGCTGAAGATCGTAACGCGAAAATGAACTAATATTCTATACTTTCCTCCATCGCGACGTCTCTAAATAAGAAAAGCGCTCGTTTTTTTCTTGTCAAAATGAGTATGAATGGATCTTCTCACTTTAGACGCTGAAAAAGGCTATTTTCATGAATTGATACGTTTATATTATAGATATTGTTATAAAAGTCGTTACACTCAATAAATACACTTTCGAAATACATAAAAAAAATTGTATGTATTTATGAAACCCAAACAAACTTTAAACGCGTTTTTATCGAAACAACGTTTTTCGACGGCTTTGATACAAGCTTCGAAACTCCTGAACCGATCCTTATGAAATGTTTACCACATATTCTTTACAACTATAGCTATAGCGCATATCAAGGATTTTTTTAATTTTCGATGTTTACTATTTTTTTGCAAAAACACGTCTTTTGTTGTTTTTTCGAAAAATGTCCGCCATTTTGTTATTTTTGCATATATGAAAAATCGTATGATATGCGCTAAAGCAATTGACATACTGAATCTGAAACCGTTTGATTTTTGTCTATAAATAGTGACTTGAATAAATAATTTGTTTTTAATGTATTTCGAAAGTGTATTCATTAAGGCCTTAGGCCACAGTAACGGGTATAAAATCATGTGCGAATTTAACCAATTTTTTTTCGTATGAAACAATGATTCACTCATAAAATTAATTACTCATCTATTTAGTATGAATATCAAGCTGTTGGAATTTTTTTTTTCGATGTACAAAATCGGCGACTACTGTTTTCTTTTGTTATCTTTTTTAGGCGCTCCGCGGCGTGACATTAAGCATCCACAATTTTTTACCGAGAACAAAAAACAAAAATTCTCGTCAATCTACATTAGAATACCTAGAGTAGTACGTACAGAATTAAAAAAATATTGTTTTATTCAAAAGTTGTAGGTATTTGAACTTAAGAAATGAATTTTCAGTGAAAAATTTCGTTATAACTGCTCATAAAATGAAAAGTTTTCGACTATTCAGAAATTCCGTACGTACTTCTCTGCGAAATGCAATTAGGAACATAACTTTTAAATTTGAAGTAAATCGGGTGGAAATTGTTGAAGTCAGTTGTCACGTCAATTGGAAAAAAGCTGTATCGAGAAGTTTCGGGTAGTCGGCCATTTTGTACATCGAAAAAAAAAAAAAAAAATTTCTAACAGCTTGATATTCATACTAAATAGATGTGTAATTAATTTTATGAGTGAATCAATTGTTCATGCGAAAAAAATTGTTAAATTTGCACATGATTTTATCCACGTTACTGTGGCCTTAAGGAGAGATATACACGAGGTCGACCTCGAGGTCGAGGTCGAGGATTTAGAAGCTATGAACATTCCGTCGACCGTAGAAGACCTTTCATGATTTATTCATTCCCAAATTTTCAAACGCGTATTTCTCAAAACTACGTTTTTCAAATCGGTACCCAAAATTTCTCGAAAACCCATGAACCGATTGCCTTGACGTTTTTCGTGGTTATCCTATACACCATTATCTAGTACTTGTCATAGGATTTTTTTCCGTTACTTAGTTTTTGTTTTATAGGCAAAATAATAACTATTTTTTTGTCCAAAAATCACTATTTATGTTCAAACGTCCGCCGTTTTTTCATAAATCGATATTTTCAAAATCGGCTATGACAAGTACGAGATTATAGTATCTGATTTAGTAATCTTTTTGTTTTTTTTTCAGATGATTTTTGAAGAAACGCCAGTGGGTACCATATACGCAGATTTTTTTACGACGCTCCAAGGATCATACAATATCCTTGTATATTTTTGATAATTTTAAGTAAAGAAAATTAAACATATTTTTGAATGTATATACTTTTAGATAATTAGAACCCCAATCCGAAATATCAAATAGTTTTCCTTGAAAAAATTCACAAAAATGACCTCTTTCCGACTCCTAGGTGTATATCTCCCATTAAGTGTAACAACTTTTATATTAATATCTATAATATAAACCTATCAAAGAAATTCATAAAAAGAACCTTTTTTAGCGTCTAAAGTAAGACGACCCCTTAATCCTTCAGGGTCATAACTACCCAGATTAACGAACAATTCGTACGTCTCGGGCATCCTGCGTAGAGATCGTTTCACTTTGCGCGGTGAGTAGTTCAAAGTCGTCCACGAGTCGCCGGTGTCGTTCTAACCTCAAAAATTATTCACCCACGAATTTGGTACAACTATCGTTGTATTTGAGTAAACCATATTTCATTATTCACAAATTTTGTCAAAATGGCAATGTCGATTCCTGGGGACATTGAGCACGAGCAAGTCAAATCCGTAAGTAATTTATTCCTTTTCACAAATTCGATGACATTTTCGCCGTTGTGAAAATCTTTGTTTTTCACCCTGGAACCTGTAATGACAAACATTTTCACATCCCAATTATACATTACTAGTCTAAGATTCGTTATACTCCAATCGACATCCGGTTGTAAATGTATTTTCAATAGCGACACATTTTTTCGTTCGCACGTCAACAAGCAGCCGATGAATCTTTTTTTTCATTCACCAGTTCAAAGATTTTCTTCAATCCTACAATAAACTCTCGGAGATTTGTTTCGTCGACTGCATATCGGACTTTACGACGCGAGACATCAGAGAGAAGGAGAACAAATGCGCCGTCAACTGTATGGAGAAGTACATGAAGATGACGCAGAGGTTATCTCAACGTCTCCAAGAATATCAAATGATACAGAACGAGAATGCCCTTGCGGCGGCTAAAAAGTTGGGACAACTTTAGGACACTCAGTACGCAACGTACAACTATGTTAGTTAGCGAAAAAAATGCTTACCAAAAGAAAGAAAAAACAGCGAGAAAAGTACGAATATAAATGATAAAACTTGTATTTCCCATATATAATTTATTTTATACAATGTACCAGGTTACCAGTCTATTCGCTACTCCTAACTCAAATTCCAAGCGTCGCGTGTCTCCGATGCACATTCAACATTATAATCGATTCCTTGGGCCGGACGCGAACGCAATTGCGTTTTTCTACACGGTTACGACCTCCGAGCACTCGAATCACGGCTTGACGCAAGTTGCGTGAATAAACTTCAGTTTGTCTCGGTGTTCTCCGTTAGCAGGGCCAAGTTTGATAATCTCACATAGCGTAATTGTGGCGGACGCTCCAAATTTGACTTCGATATCACCCAAAACTCATTTCTGTATTCGCAACAAGTTTCCTTACGTAGAGTGCAAAATTTCTCCTTTTAATTCCTACAATGTTCAATGAAAATTCGATTACCGATGCGTCGCTTTGTAAATGACATACAAATTTAAAAAACTGATTCTCCCCGTTCGAATTTACAATTTATACAGGCCCGATATCGGTACAGTCTTGTTGAGCTGCCGAAAAGAATGTTGAAACGAAAAGAAGCAATGTGCAGCACGTTAGAAACGTCCACGACGAAATGCAACAAATTGATCATGATCCTTTTAAGAATTTCAACATTCGTTTACATCTTTAATTTTTCAGCTGAGACGTGGATTTTATTCCGCATATATATATTAAGATGGCACAAATATGGTCTATTTTTTTTCCTTTTTCTCACCATACAATTATCTTTTTCGAAGACAAAAAAGTCGCTCAGCTTCCCAAAAATTCAAGTTTTCATTAAAAAATCGATTTCTTTTTGTTTACTTCTCACCCATGTAATTAATAATTTTTAAATTAACCTCGCGAAAGCCCTAGCCGGCCAATGAATATTGACTGGTCGCTCAAGAGCTTCGAAATTTCCAATTTTCGCCGATTTTTTTTATTACTCTTCTCACTCATAAATTTGACGCTTTGTAAAATGTTCAAAACAGTCCTTTTTTCTTTAGAAACAGTTTTTCCAAATTTACCTCACACTTCTAACCCAAGAATTATAATCTTCGTTCTCATAAAATAATTCTTTAAAGCTCTTGTCCGTAAACAAATGGATTGGTCGTTTTATTCGTAAAACTGAAATGGCAGCGGTTTTCGGCGCATCGTAATGTGTCGCAGTTGGTCTCGTTAGTGAAACTGCGGACCAATCGTAGCTGTACTCTGACGAGCCATTATACAATAATCCGTAATAATACATGATAACGCATATCGTCTAATTGGTGTTTGTTACAAATTATTATAATTATTCAGAAAATGTAACACGTCGCTGTTGATTTTGTTTTCATGCTACAACGAATTATAGTGCATGCGGGATTTATTTTTGGCTGTAAACATTAAATGGTAAATAAATATTCATTGGCTGGCTAGAAGTTTCGCGAGGTTAATTTAAAAATTATAAAGCGTCGAATTCATGGGTGAGAAGTGGACGAAAGAAAAATCGATTTTTGAATGAAAATTTGAATTTTTGGGAGGACCTCTAAATATTGTTTGCCCATCGCAGCTTCGAATTTTTTTTCTCTTTAAAAAAGCTAATTCGATGGCGATAAAAAAAATAGAGCTCAAATTTGTGCCACGCTAATATATATATATATAAAAATTGTGATTTTTAAAAACTTTCGATGTATTTGGACGCGTCAGTACGTCCGTCCTCGTACTGATGTGAACCAGGTTAGAATCCGAGCGATGCACGAAAAAAATATGTTTCCCATCACGCTACATTCAGAATGAAACTAAAGCATAGTTGCACGACCGATGGGGCGAAAAAAAATCACGAAGCGTCGTCACTAAAACAACAGAGCAGTGCAGATCACGCTCGTTCAACTCGATTTCGAGTGTTCGAAATTGTGAAATTTCGTTTTGTGATGTATTTCGACGGCGGGTCCGGGTATGATCCACTCGTAGTGCGAGAAATGTGCCAAATTTTGGACGGAGCCGATGTTGCGATTGACTCCGATACCGGCATTGGAAACTTGTGTCTCGGCATTTTGTATTATCGAGGAATCGGGATTCGGCGAGTTCGGTGGTGTTTTACGGAGTCTCTTGTAGTCGGAAAATCTGTTGAGCGTCACCTGATCGACGCATATGGCTTGCGTCGTGTGTCGTGTCTTGTAAAGTACCGGACAGTTCAAATCGCCCTTTAGACTCAGACTGTAGAGATTTGCGAGACGATGTAATTTTTCACGTTCCGGCTGACAAACCGGATGCAGCTTGAGCTCACTCTGCGAGGGATCTTGCAAGAATCTCGAGACTTTCTCGTTCGCTGATGTTATTATCGAATAACCGGGTGTATTGTCGACGTGACGGCGTCCAGCGCGTATCTCGCGACCGTTCGGCAAGTCTCTTATCCACTGGATTCTCTGACGGTAGTTCTTCTTGGCCTCGTCGGTCAGGTGCTCGTAACTTCCGTGCAGTATCGCCTGGAAGGCTGGATCAGCGGCTACTTTTTCCTCGACCGTCGACTCGGCCTCGTCCCACAAACTCGCGTCTCCTACCCAATCGGATTGCTCGTCATCACCTGAGCACAAACTTTCGTCATTATTATCACACGCTGGTTTTGTTTTCGGTATTAAGGTTGCGAGTGAAAAAATCAACTTTAACGACACCGTCGATATCCGGTGATATAAAATTGTAAATATGATTTTTTTTAAGGAAAAAAGTAGCCGCTGCTTTGAGGCCTTGTATACATTTGTGATGGTCGAAAAAATGGAACATTTTTTTATTGCATATTCTTTGAGGTTTTGGGCCACAGTAACGGGTATTAAATCATGTGCGAATTTAACAATTTTTTTTTCGTACGAAAAAGTGATTCACTCATAAAATTAATCTCATCTATTTAGTACGAATATTAAGCCGTTAGAAAACATTTTTTTTGTTTTCGATGGACTAAATGGCCGACTACCAATATTTTCTTTTATCTTTTTTTTAGGCGCTCCGTGGCGTGACATTTAGCATCCACAATTTTTTACCAAGAACAAAAAGCGAAATTCTCGTCAATCTACAATAGAATACCTAGAGAAGTACGTACGGAATTTAAAAAATATTGTTTTATTCAAAAGTTATAGGTATTTGAACTTAAGAAATGAATTTTTAGTGAACAATGTTGGTATAACTGCGCATAAACTGCTCATAAAATGAGAAGTTTTCGATTGATCAGAAATTCCGTACGTACTTCTCTGCGAAATGCAATTAGGAACGTAACTTTTAAATTTGAAGTAAATCGAGTGAAAATTGTTGAAGTTATTTATCACACCAATTGGATAAAAGCTGTTTCGAGAAGTTTCGAGTAGTCGGCCATTTTGTACATCGAAAAAAGATATATATATTTTTTCTATCAGCTTGATATTCATACTAAATAGATGTGTAATTAATTTTATGGGTGAATCACTTTTTCATACGAAAAAAAAATTGTTAAATTCGCACATGATTTTACACCCGTTACTGTGGCCTGAGGCCTTAAGTGAAATATCTCAAGAATATTCCCACGAAAATTCATAAAGATCGGAGCATTAGTTTCGCAGTTATAGGTATTTCAACCGCACAACTGCGCAAGTCGCGTGTTACGCTTGCCGAGCAGCAAGCTCAAGCAGCCACAAGAGAAGGAAGAATGGCACGTAGGCAGTATCGAAGTAATGTTTAGAGGCTACAGACGATGCAGAAGGATTACTGTATGGCCCTGGAATCGACGACTCCATGTTAGTATGAATATATTAACTTTAAAGTAAATGAAACATACGTGAATCTTAAACGCGATTATCTCAGAATCGTCTTTTTTGAGAAACACCTTTGCGGTGGACACGATTACTAAAAAAACTATTAATCCGATCCATACCAAATTTATACCACTTATTTATTATATTAATAACTAAGGCCAGGACGAAGGATTTTGAATTTTTAGAAAAAAAAAAATTGTAACAAAAAAACCGTAAATTTAGCACTTCAAAAAATGATTTTTTTGTTAAAATTATCATCTTTTTTAATCAACATTTTTACAAATCCGTCGTTCAGGCCCAAGCCAATGCAATATACTAATGAATTTTTTTTTCAAATTCTGATTTCAGATAAACCGTTCTCGAGTTATCAGGTCCACTGCAACTTATGCTCAAAAGAAGGCGCTCCTGGAAGACAGCTGGAGTTCCGCCATTTTGAAATATTTTTTAATGAACAAAATTGTACAAGTACATGAAAATATGTACTAATCGATGTTGTTCGCAGTTCTTCAATAAACATTTATTGTCCCGTCGAAAAAAAAAATCAAGAAAATCACGTCCCCTCGCTACAAGTGTATATAAGGCCTTAAGGTATTCCTTTCGCAAAGTTGTGGGGGCATAAGGAGGGCCCTTCTGAATCATTGGTAAATTACAGTGGCGCATGATAAAAATAATTCACAATCAATTATTATACCCAACGATAAACAGGAATAAAAACATTCCTTGCAAATTTAGTAGATTTAGACATTTTTACGTTTTCTCTGTCGCGGCTACGAAAATTCTTCCGCTAGTCACATTTTTCCAAGTTTTATCGTTAATATTTTCTGTAAACATTCGGTGACCCTCTGTTTTTATCGTAGCTATGGATCTTTAGAATTGTTTACAGACTTGAGCTGTTGATATAGGATGTCCCAAAATGACCTGACATTTCAATTTATCAATCAAACGTATTAATTATTTCAAAAGTACGAATATTTTTATTCAAATATAAGGTACAAACATGGAAGTTATCTGTGGGACACAATATCCGATAAATCATACGTTTTATTAACGGCTTATACGCAGTTAGAAATTAAAAAAAAATCGATTTTTTTAATTGCCTTTTCGGAACGTACGTATGTGAGTATATTCCCTGAAAATTTCAAATCGATCCAGCGAATATTCTCGGAAATCCACACATATTTGTAAGGGCGCTCGGAGCGCTACAAAGTTGACTGTTGAAACTTCAAACGCGTTTTTCTCAAAACGGTGTTTTCAAAGTCGGTGAGCACGATTTCTCAAAAACGGCTCAACCGATCGGTCTGCAATTTTAACGGACCCGGTCAGATATATTCTTCAGGTATTGATCGAAGGAATAAGATTTCAGATAATTATTTATATTTTTTTCAACGATTTGACGAAAAAAATTCGGTCGAAAATCGAAATTGTTTCTTTCCAGGGCCACCATTTTGTCAAAAATTAAAATTTCGACTATTCCTCCGGTTAATACCTGGATTCATCTTTCCCGTAAAAGAATCTTTTTGGTTCTTTCATTTTAGATAATCCAAACCGGAGATACTTTGCCCACCGCCGGACACTTTTTTTTCGCGGACCTCCAGGAGACTTCCTACAGGAGCAATGTTAATGAATATTTTTTAAAATAAAAAATGCCAATCTAAAGCAAACAGATGCCACTGCACTGCCTAATACTTTTCGTTTTGCCCAAATAAAATCCTTTTCCAGAAAAAAAATCGTGAAAACGACTTTTTTGGCCTTGCAACTGCGTATAACGCCTTAATAAATGAAGATGTCAGGCCACTTTGAGACACCCTTTATATCTAGATTTATTTAGTGTATAAATTATTCGATAGAAATTACCATTGAGAGAGAAAAAGAACACATTAAAAAATCGCCGTATAATATTTGATACAAGGGGATAACAAAAAACGACGGAGCACCGTGGAAGTATTGGGCGGCAGAAGATATTCAAGGAAGGATAAGGAAACATGGGCGTGGATGAGTTGTGAAAATATAGGGAGGGATGGAAAAAAGGGAAGTGGAATGGACTCGTAGGATATGCAAACGAGAAAGAGAAACAATGTAGCACCTGATTACCTGCGAAAAAGGAAGACGAGTAATATCTAAGGAAGCGAAAACATTTATAGAGAAGTGTGCAAAGGGGGAAAGGGATGAGAGGGGAGTAGAAGATAAATTGATAGGATTCCTGTGAGAGGAAATAGATGTAAATGTGTGTAATTTTTTTAGAGACATAGAATGAGAGTGTAAGAAAAGAGAACGGTGGTAATGCAGAGCGAGAATGCAGTGTGACGTAAATTAAAATTAATAAAAGAGGGAAGATATAAGTTAGATTGTAAGAGAGCGATGTTTAACGGTGTAACAAGCTTTGTAAAAAGCCGAAAAGCCGATGCAAACCAAACTTCTTACTACTAGATTAGATAGACACGTGGCAAGCAGGTCATACAGCGCCGTATAAATGAGACAATTTTTAGTCGTAATTTGTTGTTAAGAGTTCGGTAACTTGGCTTCAAATGTAACCAGCATACTTGAATGTATTTTTACTTGTTTATAGACGAAAATCATTGGTGAATTTTTGAGTTCGTGAAAGGAATACCTTAAAGGGCTATTCTAGTGTGACAGGGTGGAAAAATCGATTTTTTTTTGCACATTCCATCCCTAGACCATCATAGAATTGATATCCAATTGCTGGTAAAGTCGATTTTCACTTTGTCTACGCACAAGGAACATCGCTTTGGTGTCCTCCTCCGATTTTGTTGAAACTTTTTTATGTGGAAGAGTATAAAAAACTAAGCCACACGTTTTTTTTTATCGGCGTAAAAACGGTTTTAAGGTGTGAAACGCACCCTCAAAAATGGGGATGTTTTTCGTCGATAACGTTCTAACGGTACGAGATATTAAAAAAATTCAAATCGCAACAATGTTTAATTTTTTGTGTACTATACATTGGAAATGAGAACGATAACGTTATCGACGGAAAACGAAAAACACCCCTATTTTCGAGGATGCGTTTCACCCCTCAAAACCGTCTTTCCGGCGATAAAAAAAATACGTGTCTCTTAGTTTTTGATACTCTTCCACATAAAAAAGTTTCAACAAAATCGGAGGACACCAAAGTGATGTTCCTTGACGGTACGTTTTTTTTCGAAACGACTTTTTTTCACCTGGCATTGATGATTTAGGAGAAACGGCTTAACCAATCGGGCTAAAATTTGTACTGCATACCCACCATACGTATGTCTATCGCCCGAACCAGAATTATTAAAAAATATTAACTTGAACTCGTACCTTCACCCGAATTATGACGAAAAAAAAAACCTGTTTTTCGAACACCTTGGCAAAAAACAGCGACGTGTTGTTATTTTAGAATATAAAATAATAATTCTAGTTCGGGCGATAGCGACACTTGTACAGATTAAGAAACTTTTTGAATTTTCTGTTTGAGATTACCTGGAGAGTGCCTATCATCATCGCCAGCAACATACTTTTTTCATGCCTTTACACAATCATAAATTGTTAAGTAAATATACATTTTTATGCAGCGAAAAAATTGTTTTTCATTCTAGAAGAGTGGACCTATAAAGGAAAGAAAAGTTTGTATCGATATATGCAACAATTTTTAAAAAATCTTAAAAATAGCTCATTTTTCCACTGTCATCGAACATCTATAAGTGAATATCCAAAAGTCGAATATCCATAAGTACGAATATCCATAAGTCGAATATCCATAGGTACGAATATCCATAAGTCGAATATCCATAAGTATCAATATCCATAAGTGAGTATAGAGTAGAAATAAGTGAGACTGTTTGGGTTTGTTTGGGTTCCCTCTATTGTTTGGGTTCTACTCTATACTCACTTATGAAGATTCGTACTTATGGATACTCGACTTAGATGCCGTACGCAAATTACGTAACGTAATTGGGGGGGGAGGTTGGTGAAGCGGTACGGTCTACATACGTGGGGTGGGGGTCAAGGTTTGCGTTACGTCACGATTTTCAAACTGCCAGAAATAGCAGAACTTCTGCGCGTTTAAGTTTTTAATTTAAACCTCGCGTGCAACTTTACCGTGGACTTTAAGGGGGAAAGTCACTGTGCAAGAACTTGCACAGTAGCTTTCCCACATCCCCCAAGCAAAATTTGAAGGAAATTTGTTTTTTTTTAAAATAATTCTCGAAATTACATGTATTGAAAAATATGTTAGCAACATTTTTATTCACAAGGCCAAAAATTGGCGCGACCGGTTAGTGCCCTCAGTACCTACAGGTGTGGCATCATTTACCATAGATAAAGTACAGGCTCTTATTATTTTGTGAACTATCATGAAGATGAAGAACCGTCATACCGCCCGCGACTAGATACTTCACTGTAAGTATCAATATTCTAAAACAAAACATAACTTCATATCAAGGAACACGGAACGAAAACTTTGAACTCGTTTTTCTCGAAACTCGTTTTTTCGACCTTGTCCGAGCGAATACCTCAAAACTTATCAGCCGATTTTCAATTATTTTAAAAACATTTTTGTAATCGCAGTGACTAAGGTTGTACGTATCCGCGTTTTTGACATTTGATCATTACTGTTTTTAAAGACTGCTTGAAAACAGAAAAAGGACCTTGAAAATAGAAGAAAAAAAATCCAAACTGGCGGCATTTTGTAAAAAACAAACCAAAATGAAAAACGGCTACACATAACGATAGCTACATTTGCATAGATATCGATGAATTTTTGACTTTTAATTTATAGTTAAACCTTTCATAAAGATATTGACGGGACAGTGAAGACATTTTTTTTTCGTCGTCAAATCAAGGCACATATCTCGATTCATTTCCAAGATTTTGTCATAAAAATTGGTATAAAACTAGATCAATTTATACCTCATAAAATGAGTATAAACCCGATCTTTTCATGATTAGTTATGTCTATGAAAAAAATCGCAATTATTGACGACAAAGCTCCCGTTACGTAACGGAATAGGGGGCCAAGCGTGACGGTCCCGTTACAGGGGGGGGGGGGGGGAAATAAAAAATTGGGAAATGTTGCGTTACGTACTTTGTATACGCCCCCTTATGGATATTCGGTTATAGAAATTCGACTTATGGATATTCTACCCCGATCCATTTTTCGAGCCATCACACTAGAATAGCTCCTTAAGTAATAAAGTATTCGTAAAATGATGGCTCTTTCCGTTCACCTTCGCGATCCTCGTCGTTCGTTATTATTCCAGCTTCGGAGTCACTGGACGAAATACTAGAGCTCGATATCCTCGAACAATCCATCGCGTCCTCGTGGAGAATCTTTCCCCGGCTCTTGGATTTTGAATTTCTCGATGGTTTCAGCGATCTCATCTCCCAATCGATCGAACGTTCGCGGCATGACCTCTTGCGTTTTCCGCACCTTACAATCAAACGCGGTCTCGTAACTCGCATCCGGAAACATTGGTTTTTTTCTTTTTAATAATGTCAAAATGCAACACTTCGCAGAATAAAAACGCACTATGTACAATGTAACTTCAATATTGGGGAATATTTTTTGTCCCATTTGCTACAAAATTAAACTTCTCATACCATATCGTACCGTATCTCTTGTCGGAATCGTTCCGAAACATTCTCTTCTTGCCCACTGAATTCGTTATGAGCGTAACAGTTTGCGATGTGGATGGATTCGAGTCCGAGTCCATGGCCATCCTTTTGAATTTTCTCTTTCGCTTTATATTCGTACGCGGTACGAAATTCTCGTTGACGGAGTCACTCTCGATGTTGCTGGCGTTGTTGAGATTCGAGAAACGAGCGAATCGCTTGGTCTGGTTCGTTTCGTCGCTGTCCGATTGGTATTTCGATGCAGAGGCTGTTTTGGGAATACGCGAGTCGCACAGCGACGACGAACTGTCATCGGAATGTTTGTTGGCACTGAGGGAAGCTGAAAAGCGACAGTATCGATGCAATTATTCACTTAAAAAAAATTAACTCGATTTTACGCTTTATAATTTTTAAATTAACCTCGCGAAAGCTCTAGCCGGCCAATGAATATTAACTGGTCGCTCGCGAGCTTCGAAATTTCCACTTTTTTATTACTCTTCATTGAGAAAAAACCAATTGAATCAAAAAAATATATTGGTTGATTCAAATAAATGTCTGATCGCGGAGTGCCACCGATACATGAGATTGTTACAATACTATAAAATATTGGTAAATGTGATTGATTCAAATATCATATTATTTTACTTGAAAATCTCTTCTGTTCTCTGAATATTTACATTATCCTTTAAGTAAAATTATATTCTATTGAAATCATTCTATATACAATCCGTAGATGTATGGATGAAATAATTAAGCGGTTGCTACATTTTTTATTTCGCACGAAAATATAATCAATAGAATGAATTATTTCTTTACTACATCAAAACGAATATGCCATGAGACGTAAGTTTTTCAATTTGTTTTAAATTTTAAATAAAAAGTTAGCATCAGAATGACCACTCTCGATAATAGTGGAGAGAATATCAGATATTCATGGAATATCGATGGAGAGAATAACAGATATTCAGCTGATAAAAACAGATACTACACTTTGATCTTAGCCACAGGCCAAGAAGCGATACTCTTTAGAGTTTCTCCGGCGTTTAAGTAGATTTTCGGTTCGCGCCGCTTACGAGAAACGAGCGCGCATGCGGCTTCTAGCGGTTACTCCGAGAACTAAGGGTTTCTTCATACCTATAATTTCGGTGGCGCTCGGCCATGATTTGGTTGAATTTTTTCAACCGAATGTGCAAGCAACAAATTTTATTTTCGCATAATTTTTTAACCAATTCAGATATTTGCTTAATATTTTTCAATCACAATAAAATATTAATATTTAAACGAATAATGTACTTGAAAATCGATATCTGATATGGTGAAAAAAATAAAATAACATTTACTCAATAGAAATTTTATCCGAATCAAGCGAGAAAAATTTAATTTTTCTTGTGTACTCGAATCAACAATATTCATGTTATCAATTGAAACGCTTTTTTGTTCGTTGGAGAAAATGCATTGAAAACTATATAATTTGTTCGCGATAATTTTATAGATAGTTTCAATAATATATTGCTCTCGGCTAACAATATATCTTCTGAATGAAAAAAAAACTTTTCATTTTATCATGTTATTAAAGTCAATAGCGTCTTGCTTGGACTCATAAACCGATTATTTACACCAACAATTTTACAATTGAATCAACGAAATTTCATTCAATAACACCAATGATATTGGATCAATGATTTTTTTTCTCCGTGTTCTCACTCATAAATTTGACGCTTTCTAAATTTTTCAAAACAATTAATCTTTTTTTCTTTACAAACAGGTTTTTTAAATTTACCGCATACATCTAACCCAAGAATTATAATCTTTATTCTCATAAGTAATTCTTCAAAGGTCTTGTCCGTAAACAAAATTATTGGTCGTTTTATTCGTAAAACTGAAATGGCAATGGTCCCACAGTTGGTCTCGTTAGTCAAACTGCGGACCAATCGTAGCTGTACTCTGTGACGAGCGACGCCATAATTCAATGATACAAAATAATACATATCGTCTAATTGGTGTTTGTTACAAATTATTATAATAAATTATTCAGAAAATGTAAGACTTCGCTGTTTATTTTGGTTTTATGCTACAAGGAATTATAATGCATGCGAGATTCATTTTCCCTCGTACCACGAGGGTAACCGTGGCACGAGGGTGAGTCCAGTTTTGTTTGTTCATATTAGCCTCTTCTCCTCCGTGCTATTCAAATCCGAAAATTCTTACCGGGCTACATCTACCTAGGTGGGTAAAAAAATGTGTTTTCCGAAAATATTTGTATTCGATCACGTTTTAGCTATATTCCCTGAAAATTTCAGTGACATGTTCCCAAAATTGAATGAGCAGTTTCTAACTACAGCTTCTAACACTCGACCGAGCGAGCGGTAGGAGCACCAAACTTTACACGCGTTTTCCTCAAAGAACTGTTTTCAATGTCGGTGGACATATCTCGAGAACTACTTGATGGATGGTTTCCAAATTTACAGGAGATACGGTGACAAATATTTCAAGGTCGTTGACTATCTCACTTTTTACAAGTTACAAGCTGTGATTTGAGGGGTTATATACAGTTAAGATTTTCGAAAAATCGATTTTTATTTTATTTTCGTAATGCATATGTATTTAAGTACACACACAGAAAATGTCTTGTCAATCCGGCGAATATTCTCGAAGTTACACGCACATTTGGAATGACGTGTTAGAGCATTCGAAAGTGCTTTCGAAACTAAACGCGTTTTTCTCAAAACTGTGTTTTTAAAGTCGGTGAGCAAGATTTCTTGGAAACGGCTAAACCGATCAGTCTCAAATTTTAACACAATCTTGTCAAATATATTTTTTAGTAATTAATCGAAGGTTTTTTCTCACCGATAAGTATTTTCCATTTTATAAACAATTTAAGGCCTAAATTTTTGTCAAAAATCGCTTTTGTTGTTTGTTGAGAAGCCGCCATTTTGTCAAAAATTATTGTTTTGCTTATTCTTTCGATCAATTACAAGATAATCCATGATATTAATGAAATATTTTTGTTTTTTTTTTCATTTTAGATGATCCAGTCCCGAGGTATCGTGCTCACCGCAAGCCGCCTTTTTTTAGAGGTGCTCCCGGAGATCAGCTATAGCAACTTTCAAAGTAATTATTTTTACAAATAAAAAATGTTAAAATGCAGTTACAAGTTACCATAATATGGTAACTTGTCCATTCACCATAATATGGTCAATTTCGTCGGAGTGTCCTCTTAGAAGCGGCGTACACCGGAAACTATACTTTAGATTCGAGTGAAAAAATTCGTATACCGTCTTCTATATGTATATATTGACTATGAGTATTATTTAAAAAAATTCCATTCATCGTTTGCTTGAAAATAATTACGAAAAATACACTCTTGTAACGCGCACGAACCGTGGTGTGGTGCCTTAAACGCGTTTTTCTCGAAACCCCCTTTTTTAAACTGGGAGGACGGATTACTCGAACACCTTTGCATGGATCGATTTGAAATTTTGAAAGTGGCTTCGGAATTACATTCTCTATCGGAGTACGTAGCCGTTTTTTAAATTAAATGTAGACTTTTTTTTATAAACAATTTACTGCTTATTTTTTGGGCAAAAAATCGATTTATTTCTTGTAAAGTGCGCCATTTTTTTCAAAATTTGATTTAAAAAAATCCCTGCGTAGTCCCATAGCTAATAATATATAGATTATAATTTTGATTGGTTTTTGTTCCAGATCTTATGCTTTACGAGAAAACCGTCCTGCCGTGGAGCTATTTGTAAATAACACGTTTTTCAAGATGGGCTCTGTCGCCGCCATTTTGTATGAAAACTATAATAACATTTTTTTTAATACTATGTGTTAAATAAACCCTCTCAAAATAAAGTGTTGTTATCCTTTAAGGCGGGATATACATTTAGACAGGAAAAAAATTTGCACTATTGAGGCATTTTTTAAACTAAGAAATAATTATTCTACAATTATCAAACTTTAGGTATGCTTTAATAGTATATTTAAGTATACAAAACAATTGCTTTTTTTAAATTAATTCATCATCAAAATGGCGGAGCTGTGGCAGAGTGTTACAGCAAGGTCGCCACGGGAGTTGCGTATCGGCGTGCAGTCTAGCTTCGCGTAGACTTTGATTTGAAAAAAAGTTCAAACATTTTTTTAGTTAGAACATGTATAGTTTCTGTATGACGGTAATTAAAATGAGGAAAATGCAAATTTGAGAAAATAGCACGCATTTACAAAAAAAATCAACATTTCACGCAACACTTCTGTGAAATGTGGATTAAAAAAGTAGCTTTTTTTTCCAATTTTTCAGAAACAATTCCCGTCAAGTAGAACGTACCAATATTTCTACCAAGTTTGAACTCAATCGGTTTAATAGTTTTTGAATAATCCTGCACGCCAATTTCGATAATGCAGTTTTGAAGAAAAAAAACGCGTTTGAAGTCCATGCCCGCTCCGAATCCGAGCGGTGATGCACAGCGTAGACGTGCTGTACCGTTTGAAGTTTTTCGAATTTCGCTTTGAAACTTTGGAAAAATATTCTACATATATCGTTCTATCGTGTAAAGAAAAAAAAAAGAAATCGTTTTTTTGATCCTTGTAAATGTATATCCCGCCTTATACCTCCTTATAACGGGTTGTATACAGTTCGAAATTTCAAAAAATCGATTTTTATATTGCATTTTCGGAATGTACAAGTATGTGAGTATATTCCCTGAAAATTTCGAATCGATCCAGCGAATATTCTCGAAAATACACACATATTTGTAAGGACGCTCGGAGCACTACAAAGTTGACTGTTGAAACTTCAAACGCGTTTTTGTCAAAACGGTGTTTTCAAAGTCGATGAGCACGATTTCTCAAAAACGGCTCAACCGATTGGTCTGCAATTTTAACGGAACCTTGTCAGATATATTCTTCAGGTATTGATCGAAGGAATAAGATTTCCGATAATTATTTATATTTTTTTTCAACGATTTGACGAAAAAAATTCGGTCGAAAATCGAAATTGTTTCTTTCCAGAGCCACCATTTTGTCAAAAATTAAAATTTCCACTATTCCTTCGATTAATACCTGGATTCATCTATCCCCTAAAAGAAACTTTTTGGTTTTTTCATTTTAGATAATCCAAATCGGAGATACTTTGCGCACCGCCGAACACTTTTTTTCGGGGACCTCCAGGAGACTTCCTACAGGAGCAATGTTAATGAATATTTTATAAAATAAAAAATGTCAAAATGCTAAAAGATGCCACTACACTACCTAATACTTTTCGTTTTGCCCAAATGAAATTCTTTTCCAGAAAAAATTCGTGAAAAAACCACTTTTTTGGCCTTGCAACTGCGTATAACGCCTTAGAAGGGTCCAATAGGTAAAATAGGTTAAATGGTGAGGTCCAATAGGTGGTGAGCCAACATCTATGTTAGATGCCATTTATCACAGTAATCCAGGATTTTTCGTGACAATCAACCAATAAAAACACGGGTTCGTTTGGACGGATTAATCCCTCTTTGCAAAAATTTCAGAGCTCTAGTAAAGTCAATTAAAGACTAAAAAGTAGAAAATAAAGTGTAAAAAAATAAAGTAAAAATTAATATGTAAAAAATTGTTTTTTAACAACTTTTTCATAAATGTACTAACAAGTAGAAAATAATTTTCTTTACCAAGTCGCCGATATGTGGCTATAAATAAAAGTTTGGGGCACTCAAAATTTAGACAAATAATCTTTAATTTACATAAATCCGATAACATATCAACCGTATTTAATTTACTGTAAAACAACCTTAGATTCATTAAATAAAATCCTGGAACTGAGTATAATTGTGTGACAATAATTTCTCTAATTACTGTTGTACCAAATAAAATACGGTTAATGAAACTGAATTGATAAAATTGATTAAACATTTAAAACGTTGAGTGCCACAAGCTTTTATTTATAATCACAAATAGACTTGATGAAAAACATTATTTTCAACCTTTTAGTACCTTAAAAAAAAGCTTGTTTCCTTTTCACCAACGCTTTCCAGAAAAAATATTCGGAATTTAGCCTTATGTTTCAGGCCATTAGGTAGATGTAGCCTCTTCATTTTACTGTACAACGAAGGCCCAAAAATATTGGCCTTTCTGGCAAAAAAAACAAAAATTCTCCAGTGTGAGCAAAGTTTGATTCGCTGCGATGAAACCCTTACACTTACGAATGTTTCCCGTGGAGCGAGCACGCCGTCTCAGGCCCCATCTTTTCCTGACATTAGTGCCGGTGCTGCTCTCCTCCAGAGCAAGCGTCAGATCATGCACCAATGCCTCCATTTTAACTCTCAAATCAACTGGGACAGCCTTTAAAACGCGCTCCATCTGAAATTCAACGCTTTCACCTGGGAAATCCCAATATCTAATCATTATCGATCGTCCATTCGAATCTAATGTCATACTACCAAACACGAGGGAGCCAAAGAATTCAAGAGTCACAATCTACGTTGTACCGAATCAACCGTAGAAACCAAAGTAAAAAGAGGACCTTCGTACGTAAATAGTAAATGCCAATAGCATGCACAAAAAGTCGTACTTTTTTTTTTACTTACAAATGACACACTAGAATTGTTATCGTGTTTCTGTTAAGGACGTACGTACGGAATACAATCCCAGGCAAAAGTAGACGAAATTTGAAATTCTCAAATATGTCCTAGATGTAAAGTAAAATCAGACGTAAGTGGTATACCGTGTAGGCAGAGTCTTAAATTTTCAATTTAAAGTAGGTTTTTTAACTATCGTTTTGTCACTGTCAACATTTCACTTATCGGCGCAAAACTATTCAGAATGTTTGTTCTGCTGGACTAGAGCATGGATACCGGTTTTCGATAATCCAAAAACTGGATTATCGGACCAAAATTCCGATATTGGACACGAATAATACCGATATTTCGATATCAGAGTTGAAAAAAGTCAAAATATTACAACTGATATTATTTCCATTTAAGTGACCTTTACTTGTTTTTTTCGCTACATTTAACAACTTTAAAGTATTATTATCTACATTGAATATTTCCGAAGGGTCAACTGATTCATCCACGAGTGTCGAATCAAAAAGGGCCTTTTCTTCTGCGGCTTACACCTGCAATAAGGTAAGGTCGTCTCTGAAAGACGAGACTTCAGATGCCCCCCGTTTTTTGCGGTCTTTGTTTCAATAATCTCAATCTCGTTAATTAAAGTGACCATGCTGTTGTCTGCCTGCCACAAGCTATGCGATTTGTTTGCATTCTGGTAGCTATTACTACGCTGACTTGCATGAAATTTCTGGTAATTCTTTAGATAAGTGACTTTCCCGAAAACTGAGTTTGTTTTCAACCCAACATAAGATAAATACAAGAAAAAGCAAAAATAGGAGGCTTTATGCAAATCAAATAAGTAGTAAACGAGAAAAGTTTAAATTAGGAAATACAGCAATTCTTTAGAAAGTGACTTTTCCGAAAAGTGAGTTTGTTCGGGTTTGTTTGGGTTGAACCAGAACAAACGAAAGTCAAATAAGAAGTAAACAAGAATAGTAACAATTAAGAAATCCGGTAATTCTTTAGTTAAGTGACTTTTCCGTAAAATGAGTTTGTTTGGGTTCCACCCAAACGAACTAAGTCAAATAAGCAGTAAACAAGAAAAGTAAAAATCAGGAAATACGGTAATTCTTTAGATGAGAGACTTTTCCGAAAAATGAGTTTGTTTGGGTTCAACCCAAACAAACCCAAACAAACGGTAATTCTTTAGAAAAGTGACTCATCCAAAGAATTACCGTATTTCCTAATTTTATCCATTCTTGTTTACTATTTATTCCATTTGCATATAGGGTCTTGTTTTTTGTTTGGGTTGGTTTGGATATATTTAAGGATGTATTGCTCGTACATTCTCTACCAAAAGTGCATTTTGAGTACATTGCGACAACATTAAAATCTGAAAAATATCAACCGTATTGAAGATGCTAAGAACATTGGTTTTGGATAATAAGAATGCCAACAATTTATGAATAAATTGATTTAATGATTGATTTTTATTGAAATTGATAAATTGATTTATGAATTGAACAATAAACAAAAATTTGTTTAAAAAACTCCGGTAAACGTGATTTTTTGTGACATTAAATGAATTATAATATTTTTCTGAATACATATGATTTTTCAAATAGCTCTCGCTCTCTTTTTCGAAAATCCGGTTTTTGGAATTTTTCAGAGGCGTACCTATGACACTGTTCGTTCAATACCCCGGACCCTTCTTGGATTTAATATGGAACATTGCTCCGAAAACATATTGAAAATTCGTGACGCTTCATCAACTTTTGTTAATTAAAAAAATTAAAATTACAATGCAAAGAGATTCTATGAAAATTCATACCCATTCAGAAAAATCTACTAATTCATTTTATAATATAAAAAAAGTAGTTCTTTTTTGCATTATTATTACCGAAAATTAATGTTCTTAGCATCTTCAATGTGGTTGATCCTTTTTAAATTTTAATCTCATCGCAAAGTACTCAACATTCTTGCCGAAACTCACTTATGATAGTAAATGTACGGGCAATACATTCTTAACGGGAGATATACACCTAGATGATCGGGGTCGAGGATTTAGAAGCTATGAACATTCCGTCGACCGTAGAATACATACACTATGGGCCTGGTATCGATGATTCCATGTAAGTTGACAAATTTCATGATTTATTCATTCCCAAATTTTCAAACGCGTTTTTCTCAAAACCACGTTTTTCAAATCAGTACCCAAAATTCCTCGAAAGCCAATAAACCGATTCCCTTGAGGTTTTTTGTGGTTATTCCATACATCATTATCTAGTACTTGTCATAGGATTTTTGGTTTCCTTTACTTAGTTTTTGTTTTATAGGCAAAATGATAACTGATTGTTGGCCCAAAAATCACTATTTATGTTCAAACATCCGCCATTTTGTCATAAATCGATATTTTCAAAAGCAGCTATGACAAGTGTTAGATTATAGTATCTAATTTAATAATCCTTTTGGTTTTTTTTTCAGATGATTTTTGAAGAAACGCCAGTGGGTATATGCAGATTTTTTTACGACGCTCCAAGGATCGTACAATATCCTTGTATATTTTTGATATTTGTAAATAAAGAAAATTAAACATACTTTCGAATGTATATACTTTTAGATAATTAAAACCCCAATCTGAAATTTAAAATAGTTTTCCTTGAAAAAATTCCCAAAAATGACCTTTTCTTCCAGCTCCTAGGTGTATATCTCCCCTTAAGAACATAGAGTGTGTTTAGAAATATCTGATAAATGAAGATCTCAATGAAAGATGGTGATTTTTCATAAATACTGTGGTTTCACTTAGCTATACACTATAATTTCTACCACTTTCATCTTCTCTTTCTAACTTCTAACGTTTTTAATCCAGGTTTCCTATAAATATAGGAAAATATCGAAATACCGGTATTCTGATATTGCAACTTGTTGATGCCGGAAAAATACCGATAATAGAAAAAGCTCCGAGAGTCCAAGCTCTACTGAACTGATGCATTGCCGTACAGTTTAGTAAGGATGTATGGGGAGGCCAAACGAGAACAAAAGCAGAATTTTAGTATGTTACCATTAATTGCGCTACAATTGTGTAACGAATGATTGTAAAATTTTCCACGATGCTACTTTAGAACATAAATTGGACGCAAAAAATCAGAAATATTTTGCACACGATCTTTGCATTATGCTTTTTCTCGTCGTGTTTCAAAGCTAAGCAACGTCTCGTAAAATCATGTCCAAAACAACTGCAAATAGAGAGCAAAAAAATTCTCGTCCGTGTGATCAGACAGATCTAAAACTTTGCATACGGGCTTAGAACAAACGGAGTGAACCAGCCAATTTTAATCATAATGGTAGCATTTCTTCAAGATTCCCATATATCCTTGGACCAGCGACTAACGATGCCATATACAATGAAGAAAAAATATGAAATGGATCATTGCATCGATTGAATTATTCAACGAGAAAACTACTCGGTAAGTCTTGGGAACACGATGATTTATTCATACAACGAACATAATTCGAATTCAGGTGAAATACTTGATCAAATGTCTGTATATGACAGTTCAAGGTTGTATATTTCCGCTACCATTTCGATGGATGAAAATTTAGCAAGGTGAAAATACAGCGAACGAGTTTCACCGATATCGAGAGACTAAGGGACGATTTTTTTTCTTTTCAATACTTTTTCAAGAGCGTATGGATTAACGGTTTGATGGATAGTGCGATGTTAAACCTTGTTTTGGTGGTAGGACTCACGGCAATTCAGTAATCTCAGTTGTCACAATTTCCATTGTAATTTATTTGTGTCGGGAGACATATTGTAAATAACGTTGTGATTAGATGTTTTTCGCTCTGTCTCTCCGTCTCCCCCTTGTCGTTTTTCCTTCCGATCCTCCGCGAATGCGATGAACTCGCGACTGACCCCAATAATCCAGATACGAATCTGCGAGTCTACGTTTACGTAGTCTTAAAAATCAGGGCGCAGAGCGAGAGACGCGAACTTCGTTCATTTCAGTGATTGGCTGATTTTGCTACCAATCAGTAAAAATACCCCAGATAGACAAGCGTACGATTCCCCTAGGGCACTCCACGGCGTGAAATTACCGTGCCATTACCGTACTGTCACGGCCACGGTCTTACATACAGGTCTTGAAACTCTGGTGGTGGGGGTATGTCACCGGATTGAAGCACCGGCCGTTTCGCCTAGTGACCACGAGTGTCGCTGCGATAGAGTGATGCAGGCTGTGCGAGAGAGATGGAAATCGATTGTTGACTCATAGGAACCTAACCTAGCTGTACAATTGGCTGACGTAGGCAAATTATGATATTCAATGTCAAAAATGGATGATGGACCTAAATTCAATTAAAAGTAACTTTATCGTAAGCCTGAGAAAAACCAAAGACTATAGTTATCCAAGTGGGTAGAATGAATATGAATGTTTTTCATATAGATGTCAATGTGAGCTCGTGTTGGTCGAGGGGTTCAGTGCAAGCTTCGTAATGCTGCTTTCAGGGGTTCGATCCCGTGCGCTCGGTTTTTTAAAACATGTTTTGTCTTTTTTTTTAAATAGGCTTTACGCGTTGTTTTAATTGACCGGACAATAAGTGGCAACTATTCCAGACCGAAGTGGAATCCAGACCGAAACACTTGCAGGATGTATTTCTTGAAAATGAAACAAATACTTAAGAAACAGTGCTTCTTTTGCAATTCTTTATTTCCCCTTCGAAAAATTTTAATGCATGTCCCAAGAAATATTTTCAATAATCTCTACTTTGCAGTTTCCGAAACGGTTTGCGTTGGTACATTAAAAAAAAAAACCTCTTTTCCGACCTTTAAGCGTTGGACTCTCGAGTAGGATAAATGAAAATAATTCACTGACTTTGTTTTATGTCTTCTAGCCTGGAAAGTATTTATTGTAATGATCCCAATAATTTTTCATTTTTTTCAGGCTCCCGGCTCCAACGCCTGTTTCGCGCATTCTCGATGAATATATTTCGGTTCGAAATGATTTTCGCACTCGTGTCTCGGCTCCAATTTCCCAACTCCCGGTATCGCGGCCTCCCATTTTTTTAATTGCGCCAAGTCTCTCGGCACCCGAAACACTGAGCGTTTCGATTTTTCACTCCGAGAGCCTGTTTTACACGTTGGCACAATACACCACTTAGTCATTTTTCAATATCACCGTTTTTACAAGTTTATAAGTAGAGCACGTCGCGTGTGGTCGCGTGAATCAGCGGTTATGTTTGGGTTTTGTTTACTTTTGAAATCTATTTCCGTCTCTCTCACACAGCCTGCATCACTCTATAGCAGCGATCCTCGTGGTCACGAGTTGAAACAGTCGGTGCTTCAATAAGAGGCCATCACCCACCACTGAAATTTTGAGCGAGTTTCAAGACCTGTATGTAAGACCGTGGTCACGGCGTACTATTCCACGGCGTAATGGTACGGTACCGGTACGCCGTGCGATTCGAGCGAATCGTACACGAGCAGTACGACGTCATGTTACCGTACCAGTAGGCCTATTCTGTAACTCGTTATATCTCGGTAACGACAGTTTTCGTTATCGTTAGCTAGCGACAGCCAATAAGAGGCCCCCTTTCGTCTTGGAACGTGCATGCAATTGGCTGTCGCAAGCTAACGATAACGAAAACTGTCGTTACCGGGTTATAACGAGTTACAGAATAGGCCTCCAGCACGCCGTGCGATTCGAGCGAATCGTACACGAGCACTACGGCGTACTGTTACCGTACCGGTACGGTACTAGTACGCCATTGGAAGATAGCTTATTCCACCATCTTCCGCCGGTCTCTCGCGTTACGGCTCTGTAGACAGCGCGCCAAACCCGCCGGCGTGAACATTACTCCGCTTCAGCTTGCACCGAATCCGCATCAGTGACAAATAAAAAGTTATTGTGCGAAAAATATCAATTTTCGTCGCTTAACGAGAGCAATAATTAAAGTGAGAGAGTGTTCAATCGTGCGTTACCGGACGTGTGAAAAGGAACATTTCAGGACATCCGAGGAATCTGCGGGATTCGACGGAAAGCGTCGCACCAAGTGCAACGCCATTTTGGATAAAGACAAACTTTTTTGACAGGGTAAGTTTTTCTTTTGCGCAATTCTTTCCGCTTTGACTCTCCCTTTTCTCCTTACCTCTTTTTTTTCTTCAGGTAAATAAAGAAAATTATTTAGTTCATGAAGAACTAAGTCTCCGCCGTTTTTTATCGAAAACTGGGCATTTATCGTGAAAGAACGGTATTTTCTGTTTTAATGGAAGTATTCGACTGTACGTCGAAATGTTTATGTTTATTCGAAGTATTTGAATAAAACATAACAATAAATCGTTTGGCACGAATTTTCCTTCAATTTCAGGTCCATTTTTTGTCGCAAATGCGCGATGACCTTCGATATATGCCGATATATATATTTTTGTAGATAATGTGTATTTTTTGTAGTCGATCCCGCAATCTACTTTTGGGCCGAGATCAGGAGGACTAGAGGTAAGGAGTACGAACGCCTGTGGCGAGCCCGATCCAAAAGCGTCCGTTAAACTGTGGATTTTAGTAGTTGGTATTTTTACGGCGTGCGTCGCTAGTGCATGACCGCACCGAAGTGAATTAAGCGACAAGAACACCACCGACGTCATGTGTCATCGATGATTCCCGCTCGTCCCTTTTGGCATAAAGCGTGTTCGGGCTAACCAATTTTGCGAATTGTGTTAGATGTAAATAAAAATAATTGTGTCTCGGTGTAAAATATATTTAGTGATCTGCGGTGATAACAATCAATCATAGGTAAGAAAAATAGTACTTACATTCATAAAAAGAATGGTTTCGTTTTATCGTACCATTATCGTACCGAGTGAAATAAAAATTATCACAAACGCGAGATATGGAGCAAGTGTCCCGTCGATGAGACAAAACGTGCAATATATGGATTTTTTCATATATTGCACGTTTTGTCTCATGTCTCGAAAATAAACAAAATGTTTATTTTCGAGGCGTGAAAATGGGAAGTGAGTGGGTGAAATATCGATTGCCATTTTCATAGAAAGTCAAATTAAATAAAAGGTTTGTAATATTGTTTGAATTGTTGCTTTCAGTGCCCGACCGCAAGACAAACTTGGAGTGCAACGATCGATCGAGAACTGACGTTAAAATCAACACTCTCCATCAAGTTCTCTACAAAGTTTCGGACATGAAAAATTTGCAGTACGTGGGATGCTAAGCATACAACGAAGAGCTCACGAAGAGAGTGATAAACTATTATCTCGTCATGAGAGGACATTTTCTAGCGCGATCGGTCAACGAAAATAATCACGCAAGGAAAATAAAAACGAAAGACAATAGGAAAAAATCAAAACTGTAAGATCGATTTATCTGTACAGCGTGTCATAATGTGCAAATATGATGTGTGATAATTTGTTAATCTTTTGTTTGAATTCAAAATTCTTATGAATTTTCTTGTCTATGTTTTTACTGCTTCCGCAACGAAAAAAAAACATTGACTTAATATCTGTATTTCGTTGTTATTCTTTATCTGTACAGCGTATCGTAATGTATAAATATCAGATATGATAATTTGAAAAACTTTTATCTGGATTAAAATTTCTTATGAATTTTCGTGTGTCTAAAAATAAATTTTGTTTGTTACGGTTTACGCAAGGGGAAAAAAACTGACTTAATTTCTGTATTTCGGTATTCTCCAAAGCAATCTATATATAAGAATTTTGTCTATCTATATAGAAATTGCCGTCACCAACTGGTTGTACAATTAATTTCATGAAATGACCGCTCCATATGAAGTAGTAAAGGGTGCTCTTTGCATATCGTACGGGACTGCCTTTACAATTCATTTGATCAAATTATCGCTCCAGATGAGGGAGCAAAGGGTGCTTTCTGCATGTCGTACGGCACTGGTTTGTTGCTGACTTTACTTCGGTGCGGTAGGAGAGCAGCGCCACCCTTCTCGTCCTCGCTTTTGCGGACGTTTCAACGACACGGCGTTCGTACTCCTTACCTCTAGTCTTCCTGGCCGAGATATTCGAGAAATGGAGAACGAGGAACGAGAAATCGGAGAACCAGATGCCCTGAGAGGAGGGTTTCGTGAACAAATTGGAGTCGTGCGACTTGGATTTTACCGATTTTAATTCGGACGACGGTGTGGACGTGCTAGGTCCCGTGAACGTGGCGAACGGGGTGCCACTACTGCTGAGACAAGATCCCGACAATTATCACGTTGCTCGCACCAATTCCGTCATGTTCAAACTCGAGGCCGACAATCTTCGTATAATGGAGACGAGAACTTCGAGAAATTCGAATATTGTCAAAATTTGAGTAAATTGTAAGGAACTTTTGTAAATTGTAAGAAATTTTCGTAAATGCTAAAAGATTTTTGTTAATACTAGGACATTTTTGTAAATTGTAAGAAATTTCTGTAAATTGCAAAAAATTCTTGTAAAATGTAAGAAAATTCCGTCAATTGTACATTTTCGTAAACTATAAGAAATCTCTGTAAATTGTAAATTCTAAGCAATGTTTGTAAATTGTAAGCAAATTCCGTCGATTGTAAATATCTTTCGTAAATTGTAAAAAAAATTGTATATTATAAAAAGATTTTGTAAATTGTGAACGATGTTCGCCAAGGAAACGGAAATAAATCAATAATCCAAAAAGTGTTTCCTTTTTTATTTAATATATATACACACACATATACATGCAAAGAAAAAAAAGTGGTCCGTTCATGTATCGTACTACAATGGTACGGTGTGAGTATTTTGAGCCTAACGAGACGTTATTTTAACCATACTATGAACGTACGGAGTTCGTTTTCTACGGATACAACAGCTTCACTATACCGGTACCGGGAGCGTACGTTAACCGCACGGTAACTTCACGGTACTGGTACATTCACCGTACGCCGTACCGCACGCCGTACTACTCCTGTACCGTACACGAGCGGTACACCGTACTGCTCGCGTACGATACGGCGTGAGCTCGCCGTACTGGTACATTCACCGTACGCCGTACCGTACGCCGTACCGTACGCTGTACTGGTACGGTAACGTTACCGTACGCACGTACGTGGAGGTCAGGGTGACGTTACGGCGTACTCCACCAGAGCAGTACACGAGCGGTACGTGTCTATCTGGGATCTGGCAGAAAAAATGTAGTTAGTATTTCCGCCGGTAGACTGCGCGGCGATGTATCGGTGTGCCACACACAATGATAGAGATTCAAGACACGCCTCTCGCGGTTGTCTCTCTCTCCCTAGCGTATGCCTATCGGACTATAGTGCTGTCCCGCTTGTATTAATGGCCGACTGACCGACCAAGCATTGGGCGGTTTGGTAGGAGACAGCGCATCATTTAAACTCACGTTGCGATATTTCTGTCGCGGACGGCCGTATTTGGGGGGGGGGGGCACTCGAGTCTTTATATATTAAATGGAACATCTGTGCAAAATTTCAGCCAAATCGGGTGTAACAGCTTTTCGGAAGTTCACCCTCGTTAAGGAATCGTTAGATTTTCTTTACACGCGTGAGCAGTTTATATCAGGCATCTAGCGTTGTTTAGTGTATAAATTATTAGATAAAAATGTGCCAGCGTGTAAACTCCATAAAGCGCCGTACAAACAAGACGATTTTGAGCGTTGCAATTTTTCGTTAAAAGTTCGGTAACTTGGCTTGACATTTTACCAGCATACTGGGATGTATTTTTACTTGTTTATAGACGAAAATCAATTAATTGTTAAATATTCAGGTTCGTGAAAAGAATGCCTTAAGACAGGATATACATTGAAAACGATAAAAAAATGTATTCCTATTTTTAAGAATAAGATTTTTTTTAAAAGTAAAACGCTTTTTTTAAAATGTTGTGCGACAAAAATTTGCCGAGATTTTTACGAGTAAAGTCCAACGGTGAGTAAACAATGCCACAGTCGTTTCGGCATCCAAGCGAGCGCGCGCGAGGGTTCGAATCCACATTCGGGCATTCGGATTTGAACTTCCAATTTTACATTTTTAAATTTGAGTTTTAAACGTTATCCAGTCGCCAAATAAAGTATTAAATAATAAATAAACATATTAAAAATTGTCATCCATTGTTTTTTCGAACAAGGGAGTAAACAATTGTTATCCATTGTTTACTCGAACAATGGAGTAAACAATTGTTATCCATTGTTTACTTGAACAATGGAGTAAATAATTGTTATCCATTGTTTACTCGAACAATGGAGTAAACAATTGTTATCCATTGTTTACTCGAACGGAAGATGTAAAGATCTTTAGATCTTTACATCTTTTGAGTTAACAATGGACAATATTGTCTACCATTCTTTATTTATTGATTAATACTTTATTTGGGCGACCGGATAAGGTTCCAAATTCAAATTTCAACACTCGAAATTGAAAGTCTGAACTTTCAATTTCAATTCCCATTTAACAAAAACCAAGGGATTTGCATCCACTTGCGCGAACGGCGATTCGAACCCGCGCCCACTCTTGCTTGGACGCCGAAACTACTGTGCTATTGTTTGCTCACCATTCGAATTTAATCGTGAATATCTCAGCCAATTTTTGTCGTATGACATTCTGTACTGCGTATCACGTTCCTTGGAAGAAATCGCTGAGAGCATGCTAAAAAGAGATGGAACGGGTGGGATGGAAAGGAGCGAGAGAGTAGGAGCAAAAACAGATAGATTTAAAGCCGGGGCTCCCCGGCATAACGAGCACGTGCCTTAGACCGCGCGACCGTCGCTGCCTTTAAAATTGGAATCTGCAAGAGAGCAAGCGAGATGCGAAATCACCTCAACCGTAGTTGGCTCGAGCATAGGAAGAGGTGGAGCTGGGTGGAGGCGAGCGCGCCTGCGGCTGTGTCCGGGCACATCGATACAGGCAGCGCTTTACGTGGTTGGGGGAGTAACTAAGAAACTCCCCCAAGAAATTTTGCCAAATCGCCCCATAAGACCTGTTGTTCCATGTAATATCTGTTCTTTGGCTTCATGCACAGTAACGTTAAACTCGCGTTCGGTCTGTTGTCAAGTGAAGCTAACACTGCAACCCTTCGCGTGATCGCAGCGCCATCTCAGACTCAGACTATAGGGAAGGAGTCCATCTTCGAATGGAGAGACGGTATAAGAAACGTCCGCAAGTTCGTCCACAAAACATGGTGTTAAATATGGCCTGTAGGCGTCGTTCATGTCGTTAGTGTATCGGAAATATAGTAATACAACCAGTGCACAAGGTGAAACTGACTATCATGGCGGCTAATTGTTGACGCTTGTAGAAAAAACTCCTATCGTGCACTAGGATTGTTTGTTTGCGATTTAGTTTGTGTAATTGTTTAATGCAATAATTGGTATAACATTTTTTATAGAGTTCGTAAATTTTTGTTTAATTACGAAAAATTTATTATGACTTTGTAAATAATTTTGATAATGCATTTTTGGATTGTTACAAAAACTATCCACCATCAATAAACACATTAACGTTGATTGCTTTTAGGAATTATGACTATTTTTATTTGCGTTATTATGATTCTTCTAATAAATATAATCAATAATCAAACTAATTTACCGATAAAAGGCATAACAAATCATTTCAATTAAAAATCATTTAGGTTATAATTAAACTTTACGAGGAGAAAATCGAAAGCAATACCTCGCACGGTGCCATACATTTTTTTGATATTGTGCGTAAAATGAAACTTACAAACAAATGCATCTTATTGTTAGTAGTAGTTAGGTTGTAGACTTTGGGCTGTTGTTTTCAGCATCTTTGAGTCTTGATATTATTTTAATAAATATAAAATGTAAAATGTATATTTCCGATGTGACTTTCGGGTGTATCGCTTCAATTCTTTCGATGAGTTGCCGTTGTTTAATGTCTCTCACTTTATGAGCGTTTGTATGTTATGTCCCAGCCTTCACCTTTTTTCTCTCTTTTTTTAAACCACGATCGCAAATACGCACGATAGCAGCATCCTCACTCATCGACCAAAAACCTATATTTCTTTAACGCTGAGCGCGCGATAGCCGAAACGTACCACAAGACCAAAAGTGAAACCGTCGCACGTAGGTCCCAACGCATATACAGCCCCGGATCTACGATTTTTCCGAGCCGGGGCAAAAACTTGACATTGGCGCCCCTCCCCTCCAGCATTTGAGATTAAGGGGGGAGATCTCTTTAGACGCCCGAATATAAGGCATTTTTCATGATTATTAAAAAAATGTGATAAGATAATCGCATCATTTTGAAATTCTGCCATTATCTTATTACAACTTTCAAGTGGTAAAACTTTTTTTCTTTTTCGAACAAAACAAAATAGCGGCGTTATAAGGTATGCCGTCAGGGGTCTTTTGAAAAACTGCTCATAGTATAGCTCAAAAAGTTATCGATCGATCTGGCTGAAATTTTGGGCGGTATCTCACTATAACATTATTGGAAGGATATACATATGAAAATATTAAAAGATATAAAATTGAAAATTAAGTAGGCTTTGTAATCTAATGTTCATATTTTTTACCATCTTCTCGACAATTTTTACCCCGAAAAGGTAATTTATTTACGCGATAACCTTGAAACTTTAGGTATGTCCTTCCAATAGTCTTATAGAGAGAAATCTGGCAAAATATCAGCCAGATCGACCAATAACTCGTTGAACTATAACACGAGCAGTTTTTCAAAAGACGCCTAAAGGAATACCTCGCCAAAGTTCGTCTCCTAGGCAGTTTTATTTTCGATAGCTAGGATCACGACGCCATTGAAACTCACCAAAGCGCCCTGGATGTTAGGCACTTTAGTGAAACAAGTTTTTTCAAACACAAGAATTTGGCGCCCTCTTAAGTTGCCGCCCGGGGCAGGTACCCCGGTTTGCCCCCCCTTAGATCCGGGGCTACGCATATACATAGCCAACGACAGACCAATTTACGAGAGGAGCGTACTCGCAGCCTCGGAAGAGAAACCTTACGCCTAGAGCACTCGAACATATACAGAGACCGAACTGCGCCACAATCCTACCTTGTCCTAAGACCCAAACAATCCGACGAGGAAAACTCGCCCGCGTCAGAACACGTCGCAAGACTCACGAAACCGCGGTCGCTGAACCCGATTCTCGGACATAGAACAATGGCCGCATTTACCATAGCGGTGACCTAATACACGTAAGTAGACGAACAAAACTATCCCCACGCCTGACGCTGACCTATCACGTAAGTCAGCGTACATTCTCACGATTGATTAACTAATCACTAAGCAGCTCCGATCCGAAAATGCATTCCCCCCAAAAAGCTCCTTTCCCTGCAACCAGACTTTCTTAATTTTTATATCACGAAGGAGCAGGCACTCTGTACTCGAACTCCGAACAGAACAGTTGATTTACAAGGCTAAACCCTTTCGCTCTGCATTTCCGTGTATAATCATTATACGCGTAACTATCTCTATACCGAAGTTATAAGTTTGTAAGAGTTAAACGTAATAAACGTGAGAACTACGTGAATTAAGACAAAATCTACGCGTCTGAACATTTATTTGATGAACGATCAATCCATCGCGCGGTTCCAACTCTCTTACCAGAATCGCACACCTTGAATTCATCTAAATCCAAATCGTTATCAAACCGTGTTCGGAACTCACGCGGAAGCCAAACAAAGACTCACTGCGCAATCTAAATCAATTCAAACTTTCGCGCTCTAAATCGGCAACCTCGCGAGTCCCACCTAAATCTTCCTCGGGGACGTAACATGTACATGAACTTGTAGTATAGGCAACACTTATAGTTTACTGAGTGATTTGGGTTATTGCAATTTGCACAGCGGAGGAGCTGTTTGATGAGTCAATTACAGTGCATTTTCCGGGTTCGTGTGAAGCACTACACTTGACGCAGTGGTATGTGAGGTTGCAATTTACGCTCGCCTGTCCCAGTCGCTAACATTTTCTACATACTTTACACACTATAATCTCGGCCACCTAACCACATTTGAATGGAATTTAAATTTACGTCGGATATAAATTGTTATGGCATTTTTTTTTGTAATTAGGTGGGTACTTGCACTACGACTCAAATGTAGAAACATTTTAAGGCACTACTACAGCTACACGGGATTTATTTATAAAATGAATTAAGGTTAAGAAAATCCGAATTGTCAGCTTATGTGACAGCTGATAACAACGCATGCGCAAAATATACGTGTATATATTGTACATGGTTGCTAGCTTCCGAAGCGCCACTTATGCGGAACCTTGTTTCAGGACACTTTTATGCACACGCTAGAATACGGAATTTGACTCCTTCCCTATAGTCTCCTTGACTTCCACTTTGTGGTCTGGCTATAACTATACTCAGGGAGGCTAGATACAGGAGCCTAAACTCCGATGGGGAGCGTTCCAAAAAAAAGCGTGTCCAAAATGAATGCAACAGGGATGGCGCTGCGATCGCGCGAAGGGTTGCAGTGCTAGCTTCACTCGACAACAGACCGAACGCGAGTTTGACGTTACTGTGCATGAAGCCCAGCAATATACAAAGCGTAATGCGCGGAGTGGAGCAAACGAAACATAACGATCGGGGACCTTGTTACCTATCGATTGAACCCCTATGTATGTTGTACGATTTTCAGTGGTTTAAACGTTATTTCGGTTTGTGTGATTCTATTTGTAAGATACTAATTTTAGATGACGGTTCGCAAATACAACTAAACTATTAAGTCTACGCCCGTGTTTTTTTCTCTTTAAATAGTATAATAGTGGGCCTTACGTACTAAAATACGACTTCCACACAAGAGCCGAAAAGTTTTCCAATAAAAAATTAAGTCCTTAAATATTTTTGCAAATCTAGTTTTTCGACCAACATCCAAAGGCTCAAGAGTTAAAGAATTATACAGTGTTGTTTTCTACAACTCGTATATTTGAAACTTATTTGAAAACTACGCACACACACACACACACAAACATTATCATTTTAAAGTATTATTATATTATTATTAAAGTATTACAAAAAGGCTCACCGTTTTTCGCTCTAGAAATAGATTTCTTTTTCACGTGAAAATTACAAAAACAAAATTCAAAGTAACGTCAAATTCGCATTAGGTCTGTTGTCGAGTGAAGCTAGCACGCAACCCTTCGCGCGATCACAGCGCCATCCCTGTTACCTCCATTTTCGGGCATCACTTCAAATGCCGAGTTTAGGCTCCTATATCTAGTCTCCATGACACCTCGTGAAAGTTAGCCCCCCCCCCACTTTGACTAATCGAACTTTTTTTTTACGAATCGTTTGGTGGTCGTTTGGTAGCGTTTGGTAAACCATTCAAATCGTTTGATAGTTCTCCGTTTTTCGAAAAATCGATAATCAAAAATTGGGCAATAAGTTGCCCCCCCCCCCCCCACGTTGACTAAGCGAACTTTTTTTTACAGATCGTTTGGTGGTCGTTTGGTAGCGTTTGGTAAACCATTAAAATAGTTTTGTAGTTCGCCGTTTTTCGAAAAATTGACAATAAAAAATTGGGCAGTAAGTTGGCCCCCCCACTTTGACTAAACAAACTTTTTTTTTAACGAATCGTTTGGTGGTCGTTTGGTAGCGTTTGGTAAACCATTCAAATCGTTTGGTAGTTTCCCGTTCGTTCGGAAAATCAAAAAGGAAATTTCGATCCATAAGATAGGACGATGAGCAGCGGAAAAATACTCGAGAACCAACGCCATCTATCGCAAAAACGTCGTATATTATCGCGACCAATCGCAGCCTTCCGTTTCGGATACGCGTAATTTATTTCGGTTCGGTCGGAGTTTATTAACAAATCTAATTATGAAAATGTCACATCGATCTGCCCCTGCGGCTTCTGGCGACCAATCACAGCTCTCTATTCCTGATACACACGTATTTTGTGTTATCGTATTTGAATGATCGACTACCAAACGTCCCGAATAGAATACCAAACGCTACTGGATGTTTTTCTATCGATCGCGGCCCATTAGAACGTAATCGGACAAGAAATATCGAGTAAATCTACGCTAATAAATAATTCTGCCAGTGCGGCTTCTGGCGACTAATCCCAGCGCTCCATTCCCGATTCGCTGTGTTTTGCGTTGGCATTATGGCCTCTGCACACTGCGCGCGATTTGCGATGAGCGATGAGCGATATCCAATGGGAGCTCAGGTATTCCAGAAACCCCCTGGGAAAGTGAAGCTCCCATTGGATATCGCCCATCGCTCGTCGCAAATCGCGCGCAGTGTGCAGAGGCCATTATTGATTGATCGACTACCAAACGACTTGAATAGAATACCAAACGCTATGATTTATTTTTCTATCGATTAAGTCTCATCACAATGAATTAGCCACAAAATAATGGGTAAATTTTTGTTAAAAATTCTTTTTTTCGCTGCGGCTTCTGGCGACTAATCACAGCTCGCCGTTCACAATAGACACGTATTTCTCGTTGGCACAATCTAGTGATCGACTACCAATCGTTCTAAATTGAATACCAAACGCTTCCGGGAGTTTTTCTATAAATCAAGACTCATTGAAGGGAAATCAGACAAGAGATGGTGAGTGCATCCGTGTTCTACAATTTTGCTCTGTGGTTGGACCTTCAGTGACCAATCGCAGTCCTCTAATCAAGACGCCAGATATTCGTTCTTGGTTCCGTTATGACTTTGGATCCTGATCCGTCATAGCCGAGGCGTCAGATTTTTTTCATTCGTGACCTCATTTCGAAATAATTATTTAATTGAAGTGTGCGAAAACTTATTACTAATAGAGAATCAAATCAAAAGAACTCAACAGGAAGTCACAGAAGAGAGACGACCCAACGATGAGCTAAGTTTATGGTGGTATCTGGGCGGCCCATCGTTGGGTCGTTTCTCTTATAAAACGGAAAACGAAAACTCTGATATATTAACGGAATAAGTTCGATTAGTCAAAGTGGGGGGGCTAACTTTGACGAGGTCAAAAATATAAGTAATACAGCCAGTGCACAGGGTGAAACTGACTGTCATGGCGGCTTATTGTTGACGCTTGTCAAAAAAACACCTATCGTACACTAAGATTGTTTGTTTGCGATCCAGTTCGTCTATTTAGTTTAATGCAATAATTGGTATGACAATTGTTACAAAGCTCTTACATTTTTGTTTAATTACGAAAAATGTATTATGATTTTGTAAATCATTTTTATAATGAATTTTTAGATAGTTACAAAAAACCATCAACCATCAATAAACACATTAACGTTAATAGATTTTAGGAATTATTACTATTTTTATTTGCGTTATTATGATTCTTATAACAAATGTAATCAATAATCCAACTAATTTACCGATAAAAGGCATAACAAATAATTTCAATTAAAAAAAATCTTTTCAGCTATAATAAAACCATAAGAGGAGAGAATCGAAAACAGTACCGCGTGCGGTGCCATACAGTATTTTGATATTGTGCGTAACGTTAAACTTAACAAGCAAACGCATCTCAGTAGTGGTTAGATTGTACACTTTGGACTGTTATCAGCATCTTTAAGTCTTGATATTATTTCAATAAATGTAAAATGTAAAATGATGGCTCATGGTACCGGTGAGTCTCCTGATGCTGTGAATGATGCTCGCTACTGCGTAGAGAGTCTCTGTGTTGCTACTGTCGCTGTGGGCGGTGCCATAGCTTATGCAAAGGACATTTCCGATGTGCCTTTTGGGTTTATTGCTCCAATTCTTTCGATGAGTTGTCGTTGTCTAATGTCTCTCACTTCATGAGCGTTTGTATATGAACTTGTAGTATAGGCATCACTTATAGTTCACTGGGTGATTTAGGTCATTGCAATTTGCACACGGAGGAGTTGTTTATCTGATGAGTCATTTGAAGTGCGTTTTCCGTTTTCGTGTGAAGCACTACGCTTGACGCAGTGGTATGTGAGGTTGCTATTTACACTCGCATGTCCCAGTCGCTGACATTTTCTACGTACTTGACACACTATAATCTCGGCCACCCGACCACATTTGAATGGAATTTATATTTACGTCGAATATAAATTGTTATCGCATTTTTTAGATGTTTTTTTTCGTAATTAGGTAGGTAACTGCACTACGTCTCAAATGTAGAAACACCTTAAGGCATTACTACAGCTACACGAAATTTATTTATAAAATGAATTGAGGTTAAGAAAATAAAAATGTTCAGCTCATGTGACAGCTAAAAACAACACAGACATCTGATAACAACGCATGCGCAAAACATACATTGCGCATGCGTTGTATGTTGTGTATATATAGCACACAACGACTAACTTCCCCAGCGCCGCTTATGCGGAACCCAATTTTGTTCCACTTTTACGGACGTGCCAGAATACGGAGATTGGCCTCCTTCCCTATAAGGTGCGGTCCACTTAACGTCTGCAACGCTCACTGCGCTCCCAACCGCGGTTCACTTAACGACCGCGGTCGCTGTCTGGTCGCAATGGCTGCGTTGATATGCGCGACCACGGCGAGCTCACGATGACCCACCATTCATCGTGGGTCGGCATACGCGCCTGCGGTCGCGCATGCGCAATACAAATAAACGGCCGGGAGGGGAAACCTTCGTTCAAAAACTTCCGGTCGCTTTTGCCGGCATCATTGTTCATCACCACTCGTTAGCTGTAAGGCCCGTATTCACAGTCGAATCGTAAATATAAGTTCAGTCTTAAGACTCGATTTGTGAATGAAAACACTCGGGATAAGTCAATGGATACGTGGTCTTAAGATCGCCTTATATTTTAAAAGAACCGATTGTGAATACGGGCCTAAGTGAAAATGGAAAAAGTGTCCCTGTACAATCACGACTGTTGATGTTGCAACTGTTACGTCTGGCCACTTCCGCTCCAGTCGCCCGCGTTGCCCAAAATGCGGTCCACTTGTATTTTTGCCCGCGGCGCCCGTGAGCGTGTGCCAGTTAGTGGACCGAAAAATCTTGTGGTCGCGGTCGTAGGCGTTGCGGGCGTTAAGTGGACTGCGCATATAGTCTCCTTGATCACACCGACCGAATTCTACATAGCCTGTGGCGGTCCTGCTAGTTCCACCATCTCGCCGCTAGGCAGCGAGCCTGTTACCCACACACACACACGCGCGCGCGCACACATACACACTAAAACATTTAGTTTTCCAGAACTAATTTTTGTCACAATATGGATATCATTTGTATCTCGTCTCATAACATTGTTAGTCATAGCCTGAGAACTCGCTGGGTGTATCTAATGCTTGCGGTATTATTTCAAGACTTTCGGAGTGCTATAACTTCCGTAATTTTAAATCCTCGAACGTTAAATGTTTTGATAATTTTTTCGTGGCAAACAAAACTGTATGTTCTAATTCAAGATACCGAACAAGGAGCCTATAGGAAAGGTGTCCAATTTTCGTACGGAAAGACGGTATAAACGTCCGAAAATTTGTCCTGAAATATGGGGTTAAATACGGCCTGTAGGCGTCGTTCGTGTAGTTCGTGGTTCAAAAATATAGTAAGGCAGCCAGTGCACAGGGTGAAACTGACTTATGGCGGCTAATTGTTGATGCTTGTCAAAAAAACAGCCATCGTGCACTAAAATTGTTTGTTTGTGACGGCGACTTTGAAAGAGTATCGGACGAGGGAGTATTTACCGAAAGAAGGCATAATAAATAATTTCAATTTAACAAAATCATTTCAGTTAAATAAAACTCTTCGAGACGAGAATCAAAATCAGCACCACGCGCGGTGCCGTACGGTGCTTGGATATTGTGCGTAAAATTAAACTTGACAAACCCATCTTAGTAATAGTTACATTATAGAATTTGGGCTGTTGTTATCAGCATCTTTGAGTCTTGATATTATTTGAATGAATATAAAATGTAAGATGATGACTCATCGTAGCTGCGAGTCTTGGGATGCTGCGGATGATGCTTGCTACGGCGTAGCGAATCTCTGTGTCGTTACTGTCGCTGGGGGTGGTGCGATAACTTATACATAGGATATGTCCGGTGTGACTTTCGTGTTTATCGCTTCAATTCTTTCGATGAGTTGTCGTTGTCTAATGTCGTTCTCACTTTTGGAGCGTTTGCATATGAACTTGTAGGATAGGCATCATTTATAGTTCACTGGGGGACCTGGGTTATTGCAATTTACACAGCGGAGGAGCTGTTTGTCTGATGAGTTAATTAAAGTGCATTTTGCGGGTTCGTGTGAAGCACTACACTTGACGCAGTGGTATGTGAGGTTGCAATTTATATTTGCATGACCCAGTCGCTGACATTTTCTACATACTTTACACACTATAATCTCGGCCACTTGACCACATTTGAATGACATTATTATTTATGTTGGATGTAAATTGTTATTGAGTTTTTTAGGTGTTTTTTTCGTAATTAGGTGGGTAATTGCACTACGACTTAAATGTAGAAACATCTTAAGGCACTACTACAGCTACACTAGATTTATTTATAAAATGAATTAAGGTTAAGACAATTAGAATAATCATCTTATGTGACAGCCAATGGTCGTGTTCGTTGGGTCTTATCATTTTGATACAAACAAGTGCGCATGCGCATAATGATGCGGAACCGGCAACTGCGCAATGAAACGAGGTGTTCGTTTTGCGCATGTCTCGTTTCATTTCTCAGTTGCGCGTTGCGCATCATTATGCGCCTGCGCACTCGTTCGTATCGAAATGATGAGATCCAACGATCACGACCAATAACAACATACGTCGTGTTCGTTGCGTCTCATCATCTTGATACGAACAAGTGCGCATGCGCAATTGATGATGCGCTTGTTTCATTGCGCAGTTGTGCGTTATTATTATGCGCACGCGCACTTGTTCGTATAAAAATGATGAGACCCAACGACCATAGACAGCTGATAACGACGCATGCGCAAAACATACGTGTATAATAGCACATAATGATTAACTTCCGCAGCGCCGTTTAGGCGGAACCTTGATTCAGGACACTTTTACCGACACGTCAGAATAGGGAGATTGGACTCCTTCCCTATAGTCTCCTTGATACCGGAGTTTGCAATGGAAACTAGTAAGCGTGTCGCCGGAAAAATGTTAATATCGTGATATATTGTCTCTCTCGAATCCATCAAGCAGCAAACGTTTTTCCATTCAAATTTATATTTATCAATTATTCGGAGTTTGCACTTAAGATGGTGCACTTTCCAAAAACATCCTAGCAAAGGACATGGCAGCAAGTTTTGTTTTCTCACGGCTGATTCATGTGTATCTTCTGACAGTGGCAATAACGAAGCAAATAAATGTATGTAAAAAACCAGCGCGCTGAGGAAAGGATTGGACAATGAAGTGGTTTCGTATCTCAGAAGAATGTTGGAAATTATACTTTTATTTGATTCTCTGCTTCCGTTTCCGAGTAATACATTATTTGCATCAGTTCCTAAGTTACGTTTCACAAGTAAATTTTTCAATTTTTTATGCCCTGCTACAGGGCGTAATTTATTTCTCCGGGCAGGATCGGCAAGATACAAAATTTTTGTCCATGTTCAATAGTTAAAAACGACGACGTTTTGGCGCCTCCGAAATTACAGATGGATGCTGTGAGTTTGTAGACGGTCTTCATTTACAGAATCTTCTATGAATGTTTTAAATTTTACAACGTTTGTGAAGTAGCAGCCATGCTTTTGTGTTTCAGGTGCCTTGCCAGCTATTCCGATGATTCTCCGTTTATAAACAAGGGGTCCACCGAGATCGCGCTGCAATGGGAAGCGTATACAGTAAGCTATACGAGTAAATAATCTATGGCTGATTTGGTGCGCTTAGGCAGACGATTCGGTGAGAAGAATCTACTCTAAGACATCCCCATGAGACTTTTCCGAAGTGAAATCCGAGCAATTATATTGATACCATAAAGATGATATAGGTAACCATTGCAAGAAAAGTGAAATTTAAAACTAGTACTGTAGAAATATTTGCATGCAACCGTCCCATTTTTTTAAATATGAACTGTCATATAGAAGAAATTGTATACCGTAATTGAGCTACTTTTTGTGACGTTCAAAATGATGCTATTGTTTTAAGATGTACAGAAATCCGCTCTTTCTTCAATTACTATATACAGCCTCGATTATTATTGTTAAGATCCTTGATCTTGATCATTCACAGATACAACAACGGGTTCATATCATCTGCTTGCCGACCAATGCTCGCTGGCAACTTCTTTTATTCTTGTCGGTAGAAATGTTTTGTGGCTACGTGTGTTGTAGAGCAAAATGGTAATGGTTCAGATCCGTGCTTCTGATGCGTTTGTGCATTCGAGCGTTTAATGGAAACATTTCACGTGAAATAACGAATATTCATTTACGTGATCAGTACAGTAACAGGTTACCCAGCGTCAGTACTTACGGAGGCTATGAATTGGTGACTTCCCAGCGTTCCATAAAAGACTGGATCATAATCATTTGTATTGTTCGGAATTCCGTTGTAGCGATTTATTTTCACCGTCAGTTCTTTCAGGCCGTTTTTCCATTTTTTAGAAGACCTAAGTTGAAATGCCGTAAATGTAGCGTGCTTTCCATAAGGTAGCTCTGCATTTGGCAATGCTATCCAGCTTTGCCTTATGTTCCATTCGACGTGCGATGATAACTGCAACGTATTGGGAGAAAACTGGTAAAACTTTCAGGTGGTTAGGTTTAGGTTTATGCGACGACCTTGATTTAGAGAGTAGCCATGGGACTGTGACCGGGTCCACATAGGTCAATTGTGATTTAATAATTCAGTGTTTCGATATATTAGAAATTCCGATGACGTGCTAATGCAGACTCATAAATCAAAGCGATAAAGCGCGTGGAATAAATATTTTTCATTCTCGTACCGTGATGACAGCTATGTTGCACCAGGATTTTTTCTCCAGGAAGCCTTCATGTGGCGAGATTTTTTTAATTGACCATCCACGAAGTTTTCGATCAATTACATTCCTCCCGCTCACCACCCGTGTGTTATAAAGATGCCTGAATGATTCATCCAACACACAATGAGCCGCGGTGAGCACGTGTTGTATGGTTATGAGGGCGCCACCGCATAGATTGTGCTTTCCTCGCCATAACGATACGAAATGTGGTGCCTCTTCAAGTGATATTTTCTTTCCGCCACTGGCACGTTTCGAACGGCCACCCATTGCTCCTACGACAATACATATGAGGATCATTTGTTGCTGTCTATCAACTGTTAATTCATTGGTCGGTGTTTTTAAGCGATAATATCATGAGTGCTTTCGGAGCAAATTGATTATGGCTGATTTTTGCGGCTACATTGAATCGAAAGATGGTGGGTTTCTTAGTACATAGACAGAATATGTACTTATACGACAATTGTGATAACCACCGACTTTTATTTTCGAGATAAAATAAATATGCTCTTTTGAAAAATCGGTAATTGAGATCTTCATTACAGCAGCACCAAACTCGGAAGAAATATACTTTGACAATTGCTTTACACGAACACGACTCTCATAACATCCAATAGCAAAAAAAATACGTTTTCATTAGGATTGCCGTTAAGATGTCAATAAAAAAATACATGCATTCGGGGAAACAACAGAGCAGCCATTGAAAGCGCTGCAGGGCAAGCGTTCGAGAAGCTCAATAGGATTGGCAAACAAGAGCTGTGTTAAAACACAATTATTGCCGTTTTTATAGCGGTCTCAATGTCTGCATTTTCAAAGAATGCTTATGGTCGCTAACGTCAAACGATCAATACAACACACGCGAACGTATTGCCCCTTTTATGGTTACATTACGTTATAAGTATCAATCGTGAGAAATAATCATTCAATAATAGCGAGCCTCTATTGTTTCATCATTTATTGATTTGTTGATAAAATGTATGTCTCGAAGATTCTTGTATTGACTTTACGAATGGTCGTGTATGCAGAAAGCTATAATACTTGTCTCAAAAAATCCTCACTCTCACCTCACGAGACTCATGTTGAATGTACTTACCGCCAATTGCAAGGCAGATGAATAGTAAGATGATCTTCATTACGACTAGACTTCGAAAAATGCAGTAGACCCACGAACGTACACCTAGAAGTATTTTCGTCAGGAAATTCCATTGTCAAATTTGCGTACCACAGCGAATAAAAATCGCAATGAAAAGTACGAAATGTACTTCAATTACTTAATAACGGACCGGTTCGAAGAGTTCATGACAATCCGTTGAAAAACATTATTTAAAAAAAGATAACATTCACTGCGCTGAATCGATTGAACATTGAAATTGGTCATATACACCGAGGGAAAACTCTTTGCTGTTTACAACAAGCACCATTGGCAAAGATATATATAAAAATGAATCGTTCGTTGGCAAGACAATAATAGCATAGCTGACGTAACTATATTAAGATTGTCCAGCCAGTAAACTGCGGTTGGTATAGGTATAAAGTATACTTGTATATAACTTATTGTTTGCAATGGGAACTTTTCTAATTCAGATCAAAACGATAATCCGGGTAATTATATTTTTACAATTTTCATTTGGGAACACTGTTACCTTATTAAATCTTTTATGGTTGTGCCCGCGTAATTCACTCCGGTAAGACGGTGTTTTGAATGAACTTGCTCTGATTGGAGGCTACGAACGTTGATGGCACGAGACGCGGAACAAAATGTGGGAACTTGAAACTCTGCTCAGATTTATATATGCATCACGATGCATTGCATGTGAATTTCCACCTTTGTGCGAATAATTATTCACTTCTTCATCGCTAGCCTGGGTTCTAACAATGAGAAGTGAATTGTTATAACGTCACGTAGTCCGAGCGTTTGTTCGAAAGAAGTTATCGTAAAAACTACTTATCGCTCCTACCCCTATGCGCATTTCATCTGACTACATTGTCACCTCATAACCGGAATATAAGCAAATCCTTCGATTTTTTGTTATTACGAAAATGAACGCAAATTCATTTATAATATAAACGAAAATACACATCATTGTTCTTTTTTCACTTACTGCTAGTGCACATATGATATAATGAAATACCGATTGCAAAGAGCATGAAAAAAATCGTCACAAGAGATATTCTCGAAAATAGCATCACCGTTGACATCGATTTTTAATATTCTATATACTATAGCTTGGGGCCCCGAAAAGAGGTCGATTTTTAATGTATTTCTTATGCTGAGAGTATCGGAGTGACAAGGTCAGGATTCAAGGCGAGATATACATTTTTTTCTTAAAGGGGTCTTCTCACATTAGACGCTGAAAAGGCTATTTCATGATTTTTTTATGGGTTTATATTATAAATATTGATATAAAAGTTATTACTTAATAAATATACGAAATACATTAAAACATTTTTTTATGTATTTATGTAATCGAAACAAACTTTAAACGCGTTTTTCTCGTACCAACGTTTTTCGACGGTTTGTTGATAAAATCTTCGAAACTACTGAACCGATCCTTATGAAATTTTGACCACATATTCTTTACAACTATAGCTATAGCGCACATCAAGGATTCAAAAAAAAATTATATTTACCATTTTTTTGCCAAAAACGGTGAAAAATACACGTTTTTTTTGTTGTTTTTTCGAAAAATGTCCGCCATTTTGTTATTATTGCATATATCAAAAATCGTATGATATGCGCTATAGCCATTAACATACTGAATCTAAAACCGTTTGATTTTTTTGTTTCGTATGATCCATCTCCGAGATTTCATCAACAGCGCAGAACTACAATTTTTGTAGGAAATTTTTTTTACTACCATTTTCGTCCAAAAATAGTGACTTAAGGGGCTATAGCAATGTGAACGCTGAAAATTTGGGTGATTTTCGTGAATTTTCTGGAAGAAAAGTACTCAATTAAATGATTCGGAAAATTAAGAATATATTTGGCTAGATTTAACTTATATTACATAATTCTTTCATAGAAAAATATTGAGATCCAAGCGACTTGTGCGATGCCTTCGGAGGCGCCAAAAACAAAGTTCCTCCACTGCTGCCATGATTCCGGCCGATTGAGTAGCTGAAACCGAAAAAGGAAAAAATGTCGTTAAACTGGAAGGTATTTCCTGTACAATGACGTAGGATTTTCGAAAAATATCAAAATTTAACAAAATGGCGTAGTTATGAAAAAAACGTCTGTTTTCTTGCCTACAAAATGGTCGTTTTTTTCAATGCCAAATCGTCAATTTTCATCCAATCAAAAATTTTCTACGTCATTGTAGTGTAAATATATTTAAGAGTACTCAGTTCAAATTTCAAGTCAATCAGATAATTGCTCTTTGAGTTACACTGTCAGTAAATATGAAAAATCTCATTTCGAGAAAAACGCGTTTAAAGATTTAACTATCGATCGAACATTCGGGAAGTATTAGAGATACAGCCTTCAAATGTTTACAGGATATTCTTGAAAGTATAAACTGTCGCAAAAGGGAACAAAAAAATCGGTTTTGCGAAAGTGTCACATTGATATAGCCCCTTAAATAAATAAAGTTTTTTCAAAATGAATTTCGAAGGTGCATTTATTGAGTGTAACAACTTTCACATCAATATCTATAATATAAACCTATCAAAAAATCATGAAAATAGCCTTTTTAGCGTCTAAAGTGAGAAGACCCCTTAAACGATACAACAATATATGTCGAATATTTTTCCAAAGTTGCGAATCGAAATTAAAAAATCTTCACACGCCACAACCCTTCAACGCTGTGCCTCATCGCTCGGATTGAGAGCGCGTCCCGCAGGTGGAAGCGAAAGCGCAGAGGCAGGCAGAGATAGGCAAAAAGTAATTCAATTAACAACTAACAGTTATAGTTACAGTAGTACTACTGTAATTATAACTGTTGCGAACTGTCGGGATTTGAAGTGGGATATGACGGGGAATGTAATAAGGGTAAAGACCCTGTACAATGGAAGCTACAATAAAAAATAAAACAAACAATACTACTGTAAGTGATAATTTAATTGCTTTGTAACCGATTACTTAAGTAAATAATTACTACTAGTACCTCGTGCAATTTAATTCAAATTCTCAATATGTAAAACGGGTTCTTCTCAAAACGGCATTTTCGAAATGGGCGTGCTGGATTGCTCAAAAACTAATAAGCCGATTGAGTTGACACTTGGTAGAAATATTGATAATATGGCTACCTTCTACTTGACAAGAACCGTTTTTGAAAAATTAGAAAAAAAACTACTTTTTGAATACAACTCTGGCATAAAATTTTGATGTTTTTTTAAATGCGTGCCATTCCAGGTAGCAAAATGTTAACTACATGGTATCCGAAAGATATCCTGAAACGGATATGGATAACTTTTTCGATGTCCAAGAAGATGCCAGTTTGAATTACAAATAGTATCGCTAATGACCGCTTCACGGATAACAAAATTGTATCCAATAAGTTAATTATACGGCAACTTTTAATGGTTAACAAATTGACAACCAGAGGTTAACAGTACCTTTGATATTGTCCATTGACACTGAGGGAAAACATTATGGTGTTTACAGTAAGCACCCGTAGTAAAGATAGAAACAAAGATAATTAGCTTGTTCGCAAGGCAATTAAAATATAGCCATCACAGCTACATTAAGATATAGATATAGATATAGCCCAGCCAGTATCGGTGTAAGTATACTTATATACAAATATAGAATTTGTACATAATAGAGGACTTATATACAATTTCTCTGTAAGTATCCTTATAATTATACTTATATACAAATTATAGTCTTTCAATAGAAACTATTCTGACGCCGGACGAAAAGATCATGTGGCTAATTATATTCTGTCAAACTCACTTTGAGAAGAATGTTCCTAATTTTAATATCCCTGCATCTGTGTAAATAACCCTGGTGCAATCGTGCTTCAGACGAACGGGGCAAAGAAACGATTCGCTCGATTTGAAACTTTGCTACGACTTAAAAATATATATAAATTACAAGGTATATATATAAATCACAAATATATATAAATCACAATATATATAAATCACAATATATATAAATCACAAAATATATAAATCACAATATATATAAATCACAAGGTAATCTCATTGCACATGAATTTTCATCTTTTGGCGAGTAATTATTCACTTCTTCCCCACGTGTCGTCGTTCTAACAATAAGGAGTGGATTGGACAAATGTCACGTAGTCTGGGCATACATTGGAAAGGAATAATCGCCACAGCTACTGATAATCTTACCTATTTCTGCGCATACTTGGCTCAAATACCAACACTTCGAGTAGAGGGGGGAACTGTGTAACAATCCGCGAAAGTATACTTGGAAATAAAGAACTATACTATACCAACACTTCGATCACCTCGTAACAAAAACATGCACAAATTCTCCAACGGATCGTTTTTTCCAGTTTGAAAAATATATGTAGGCCATCTAATTTATAATGTAAATGGCAGTAATCATAATTTTTTTTATTGAATACAAAGGCGGAGAAATAGAGTATATAATGCAAAGTTCCTGAGAAATAAATTTTATTCCGAATGATATTGCGAGATCGATTAAGAAATTATTTTTATTGTAAAATGAATTGATCTACCAACAATAACTTCGACATTATTCGTTTTTTCCAACCATATGTTCAGTACAATTACTAATATAGTATAAGGGTTATTATTCGAAAGTTATCAAACGTCATCGTCATCAGAACTGTTATGGGACTTTTTTAAATCAAGTGGGTTTCGATGCACTTAATTTTATGGGTAAATACGATACGAATGACATTACTGGAGTAAATTCTAGAATTCTGCTCTCCCCGATGACAAAACGCTCGGAGAGTGCGATCGAGCCGCAGCAACTTTAAGAAAGTTGGCGCGGTCCAGTTGAGTCAAATGACGGTTTATGATTGTTTTTCAATGAACCTTAGAAATGCTCACGAGGTGTAGATTTATCCTGTACATACCAGTTCATAAAATATATAATCGAAGGGCAAAATTATGCTGTTTTATATATTCATTGCGTAAATGAGAAAAAAATGGTGTTAGTACTAACTTAACAAAATATAACGTTATCGATTATTATTATGAAAAAACTGCGAATGTTTTATGCAACTCGGAATGGAACTTCGAGTCATTTATAATGATGCCTATTCACATTTATGTCACGAGATTATTTATTATTACCATTAATCAATACAAAGTGTTTCCGAAATACGGCATCTTCGCGAACATTGAGATTGGCAGAAATGCTCTTCATTCGCCAGTCAAGATTCGTAATATTCCATGAAACCTTGATGGTTCGATATTGAATATATATGGTTTACGTTCGGCAACATGGGTTTTTTTCTAAAGGTTTACGCAGGTTTAGTTTGCATTAAGGCGTCTGGCCACACTGCATTTTTTTTGTTTCATAATAAACCTTGAAATGTGACGAACAATTTAAGCAGTAGTTCGTATTGAAAATCGCAAAACTGTCGAAGTTACAGGTATTTTTCGGTAGGAAGGTCAAGCCGCTGCGAGCGGCCGACCGCGCAGTTCGATCAGTGTATATGTAAAGTGTGTTTCGTAAAGCACAAAAGAAACACGTCAAGCCCAGCGCAGCGAGATCGCGCGCAAAAGTTACCCCCTCTCTAGTCTCTGACGCGCCCATCACACAATCATAGTAGCGCATGTCCGTGAGCGAGCGACGCTCGGACATCTTCGGAAAGAGCCGAGCGCGCCGAAGTTTCCCGACCGCGCCTTCGGCAGCTATACCAATACATGGACGCTGAGCATGCTCATGTGCAGCCAAGCCGAAACCAGCCCCCTGACGATGGCCTACTATTTCTATAAACGCCTACTATTTCGATAAACGAAAACGCGTTTTGTCTCTACTTTTTAGTTCTTGAAATCGCCACTGCCTAGCGTTGGGTGTCACGTGACAGCCTTCAGCTCTAAATACTCCGATCAGCTGAACGATTCGATACTTTCATGGCTTTCGTCCTGTTATCATTATTGCGACGTTATTTATTGTGTTCGAACGGAAAATCATTAGAACGAAAAATCATTTCAAATATATCAATACACTTTAATTCATGTAAAATATTCGAAACACCGGCGCAACATACATATATATGCATGCGTGTCACACGACTACTAGCTCCACAGTGCGGCAAGGACATTTTGCGAACAGCATTTATCTACCAGGGTCAGGGGGCTGGCCGAAACGAAGGCTTCGAGGGAAAAAGCAATCTGAGCACGACTCGCGCGTGACGTCACCCGACAGCACGCGCGAGGCTTTCAGATGATTTCAATGCTTATTTAGCTCTTGATTCTCTGCGTTATTAATGTATACAAAACGTTTCAATGTTATATCAATGTGTATTTTTCGATTATTTCATATTTAGAAAAATGTGATACATTTGGCGACAGCGCGCTGTATCGCGAGTTTATTTTTTTCATGGTTGGCGATGCTTATTCTGTCACCACGAGCATCAGCGAGTACAACTCACGCAGTCCATTGAAAAGAAACATTTCTATTTCTTTATTAAACCGAATCGATTTTAACCAAAAACTACCATATAAGCGAAAAAAGTGAAGAGAGAATTTTTTCAACTGAGGCGGCACTCAAGAAACGGTTAGAACAAATTGAAAATGGAATGACTCGGAAAAAAGGTTATGGATGACACATCCAATTCTTCTCAGATGGAAGGGAAGCGCACCGTAAATTTTAAAGTTCTCTTCAAACATCTGAACCGTACCAGCTGCAGATGCTCATTGAATATCAGTATATTGGAATTTTTCAGTATTAGGGCAAAAGTGGGATAAATGTCTCGATAGTAACCCGACATATTTAGACACACGCATTGACACGCTGACTCGCTCCCACTGAGGTGCTAGTACTTTCCATATTATAGCATTGAACTTGTCAATGCCTGTTTCTAAGTATGTCGGGTTACTATCGAGGAAACTATCCTCCTAGGCAACTTTTACCTTATAATAAATAAAATATATCACTTTTCTTTAAAAGTGTGTTTTATTGGATGCCTAACCGCGCCACGGCGATTAGTGGTATTCGAACACGGTCGCCATGCAGTACTCATGCGACATTGCCTCACTTCGTCCCTACGTTACGTCGGTGGGGAAAAACTGATCGGTATCATTTAGAAAAATGTCAATGGTTAATAAACGCTGCAGACGAATCATTTAATTTTTGGGCGACAAAGTTGTCATAGTGTACTGACAAGGAAACGTTGCGAGGTCGATGTCTCCGATTTCGATGAAATTTGGCATGCTGGTAGAATGGGTAAAAATAGGCGACACGTATTTTTTTATATCGGCGGAACCCGATTCTTAAGGGTTGAAAAGCATCCTCGAAAATTGGGGTGTTTTTCGTTTTTCGTCGATAACGTTTTAACGGTACGAGATATGAAAAAACTTCACATTGCAACAATGTTTATTTTTTCGTGTACTATATGTTGGAGATGAGAACGATGCAGATAGCAACAAATTTCACATTGTTTATTGCAAAAATGCAATTTTTTCAACCGTATCTCCGAGAATTTTTAATCGATTGGGATGTAAATTTGCATACATGTAGAGAATGGAAAAGTGCAGATACGGATTTTTTCTTTTTCCGATATCTCACAATTAAGGAGTTGAAACTGCCCGTCGATTTTTTTGCCGAGAGCATCGCATTATCAGCTAGCCTTTTGGCATTTCGATCTAAATTCACGTCAATATATGTTCGTATTATGACGCAATTGCATATTTGTAACATTCTAGCCCCCCCCCCCCCCCAACGGTCCCTCTCTCGAAAGGCAAACGTTCAAAGTTCTTACCGTGCGGCATGGACGAAAATTTGTAGAAATAAAAATGGGTTACAAAGAAAGTATACAATCAGTCAAAATAGTCGACACACATTTTCTCGTTTTGGCGGAACGACCCTTAAGGGGTCAATGCAACCTTAAAAACGTCGTCCTTTCTATAGCTCGTAAACGGGCCGAAATAAAAATAAAGTTCGAAAGGAAAAAATGTTGTATTCTTCGACTACTAGACGTTCATGATGATAATGATGAGTACAGCAATAAATGGCGTATTGTTTATTGCAATAATTCGTGAATTACTTGTGAAAAATCACTCTTCAGTTTTCCATTAATATGGGCAGATGCAAGGATCGCAATCACGGACTGACTTCGTGCTTCGGGAAGCAACTGGATTACAATTGTATATTTACGAAGAAATTCTCTCCCGCCACGTACTGCCTTTGAAGATAACAACACAATCGGAAAAGTGTTCTCACGCTTACTCATTGAGGAAACGTTTCAACTCTATGTTTTTTTATGGATTATACTTATTGCAATAATGATAGTCATGATAAAAGTGTTTGAAACAAAGAGATTTCTTACACCACGCACAAGTGATGATAATAGCTGCTTCGCCGCATATACCGCATGTCGGTACATTTTGTGAAAAGCAAAATTCTACCGGATTTTCGAAGTTTGGTGGTCTTTCTTCTTCGTACCCGCTTTTGTACCACGCATATTTGAAAAGGTTTGTAAACCGTGGAGAAGAAAACTGATTGTATGTAAAAGATTTTAATTTAACAATATTGTCTCTCAAATGCAGATTGACGTCGTAATTGTATAATATTACTGCGTCAGAAAAGTGTTTGACGAAGTTTTTCCATACACGGAAGCCATAAACATCAAGGGGCTGTATCATTCCAGTCGTACCTGCAGGAATTACTAATTATCATATGGACTAATTGTCTACAGAACTAATGAAACTGGTGCAATATCTTCACCTGCTGAAATGGTTAAAACTTTAATATCTTCCCCTTGCATATCTATTTCTTTAAATGCAGTTGGACATTGACCGCTCCAAGAATCCAGAAGTATTACCGATTTTGGACCCGTATTGGGAATATATACTTCTTGGAACCATCGCTTGAAATGATTAGTCGTCAATTTTCCGGATTTCGAAGCCAATAGAAATATATTTTCGGCTCTGAACATAGTTTGTTCCACTTGAGGACCAAATTTGCCAGTAGGTCCGTTTAACACGATCAACATAGGTGCCAAAAGCTTGCCACTCGCAGAAACCAAAGGCTGTATAGTACAACTGTGTGTTGTTGATGTTTTCGATTGCACGACTGTCTCAACGGATTTCTGCCCTTCTTTCGCCAATGTGCGGCCTATATGTAGCTCTAAATTGAATCCACTCTGATCAGAATTAAATGTGTTTTCAGCCCCAACGTTGGCTATGTTGACTTTCACCATTTCTATAAATTCGATAGCTTTGTTTTGAAGTGTATCAGCGTTTAATAATTGTTGTTTTGTTACATATTCAGTAATCTTCCGTGACACAATTCCATGTTGGTTTTTAAATGGCCTTAGCCAAGAAGCGGATGCTTGGAAATTTACGGCTGGTATTTCTACAATTTCTCGTGCACGTAAGGCCCATCTTTGAAGATCTATATCATGGACAGGCAGCCTTTTGTCCAAAGCATCATTAAAATTGTTTAACGAGTAGTGAGCTATCTTTGTTAACTTTTCTTTGTAGGTGTCACGCTTATTTATACTATGGGCCCACCGGCGCAACTACGTCTCTGAATTCACCTTTTGAATTTCGTTTGAACACATGATAACTTTCTATTCCTGTTTGCCCCGGATCTCCAATAATCTACAGCTCTTGTCTTGTATTCGTAACTCAATCCTTCTATATCTTGGGTATATACATTTTCATCAATTTTTGGATCTAGGTATCGTTGTCCGTGCCAATATCCTGCACTGTCATCTTCTATTGCGGCTGCTTCATGAATTTAATGTGGTGACAGAAAATCCAAACCAGTTGTGACTTCCATTTTCATAGGATGATCCATCGCTTCAATGATCATGTTTTCTAGATCCTCACTGAACTGTTTTTCCTGTTGGGTGATTGGAGTGCGAGGCAAATTCATAGCACTTATCGCTATGGATAGAAGTTGAGTAACATTCACCGGATCAACGTACATTTTTATTTGTATTTAGAACTCAAAGCTGGCTTCTCCGTCGTAACTGCAGCAATAATGATCGTTGGTGAATTTATATGACTTGAAACCCAATTGATAAATACACACCAAAAAAAAATAACGACGACACACGCTATTGCCAGAACTGCTATTAATCTTCAATAAAGCGATTTTAAGGTTATCATGAGAGCCGCTCTTTGCACCGTAGTCGCTCTTTGCGAAAATTTATTTATTTCGTTGATTGGTTCTGCTGTTTGTGAAAGTAAAGTTAAAGATAAAGATTAAATTATGCTGCGGTATAAGCTGATAAAGTTAAATTATGCTGCGTTATAAGCTGATAAAGTTAAATTATGCTGCGTTATAAGCTGATAAAAATGTTTGCATCATTCTGTTCATGAGTTGCAGCGGCAATCCAAAAACGTGTAATCTCTGCAGATAATGCCTTCGATACGGCGAGCGGAGTGGAATTTCTTCGTAAATATACAATTGTAATCCAGTTGCTTTCCGAAGCACGAAGTCAGTCCGTGATTGCGAGCCTTGCCTCTGCCCATATGAGTGGGAAACTGAAGAGTGATTTTTCACAAGTAATTCACGAATTATTGCAATAAACAACACGCCATTTGTTGCTGTACTCATCATTATCATCATGAACGTCTAGTACTCGAAGAATACAACATTTTTTCCCTTCGAACTATATTTTTATTTCGAAAACGAGAAAATGTGTATCGACTATTTTGACTGATTGTACTTACTTTGTAACCCATTTTTAGTTCTACAAATTTTCGTCCATGCCGCACGGTAAGAACTTTGAACGTTTGCTTTTCGAGTGGGGGACCGTTGGAGGGGGGGGGGGGGGGGGGGGGGGCTGGAATGTTACAAATATGCAATTGCGTCATAACACGAACATATACTGACGTGAATTTAGACCGAAATGCCAAAAAGCTAGCTGATAATACGATGCTCTCGGCAAAAAAATCGACGGGCAGTTTCAATTCCTTAATTGTTAGATATCGGAAAAAGAAAAAATTCGTATCCGCACTTTTCCATTCTCTACATGTATGCAAATTTACATCCCAATCGATTAAAAATTCTCGGAGATACGGTTGAAAAAAATGCATTTTTGCAATAAACAATATGAAATTTGTTGCTATCTGCATCGTTCTCATCTCTAATGTATAGTATACGAAAAAATAAACATTGTTGCAATGTGAAGTTTTTTCATATCTCGTACCGTTAAAACTTTATCGACGAAAAACGAAAAACACCCCAATTTTCGAGGGTTAAAAAAATATTTTTAACCCTTAAAAATCGGGTTCCGCCGATATAAAAAAATACGTGTCGCCTATTTTTACCCATTCTACAAGCATGCCAAATTTAATGGAAATCGGAGACATCGACCTTGCAACGTTTCCTTGTGAGTCATTTGACAATTTTTCATGACATTTTGCACATTTTTACACACTATTTAGTGCGTAAAACTGCCATTCCTGATAGGCGTAGGCATCTTCCTATGTTAAAAAGTGTTTTTTTTTCAATTGTGAATTTTAAAGAAACGGTGTAGACGATCAATTAAAAATGTCGAGTGTCTATTCAGTATAATATGACATAGAATTTACTGTATAAATTTAAATCGAATGGTAACATTTCTTTAATTGTCCAGAAACTCTTTAAACGCGTTTCTCTCGAAACTATGCTTTTAAAATCAACCACGGTATCTCGATAACCAATTGGTTGATTGAGCTGAGACTCGGCACACACCTTCAGTAGAGTGTTTTTCAAACTTCGTAGCAAAATTGAGTCGAAATTAATTGTTTCTCCATATAACTCGTAGGATGATCAGAAAAATAGGACAAAGTGTTCATCAAATTTCAGCATGCCACCGTCTAGTAAACATTTTGTTTCTGAATCGGACCATATATCACAACACATATGGATTTAGAAAATGTTTGGTTTATTTTTTCGGATTCATACAACGTCCACAACAGTAGTCGCCAATTGGAAGCATTTACCGCGCAACCGCGCACGGTTGCAAAAAAAATTCCCTAAGTACACGACAGTACATTTAAGAGAAAAACTGTTCACATTCTTGAAGAATCAATAAACATGTGTATTTAATATTTTAGGTATTCATTCGGTTATTCCAGCTCAAAAATCCCCACCAAGACAGCGCCTTAGACAACAATACTGCATTAAGGCCTTAGGCCACAGTAACGGGTATAAAATCATGAGCGAATTTAAAAATTTTTTCCGTATGAAAAAGTGATTCACTCATAAAATTAATTACACATCTATTTAGTATGAATATCAAGCTGTTAGAATTTTTTTCTTTCGATGTACAAAATGGCCGTCTACAAATATTTTCTTTGTTATCTTTTTTTAGGCGCTCCGCGGCGTGACATAGCATTCACAATTTTTTACCTAGAATAAAAAACAAAAATTCTCGTCAATGTACATTAAAATACCTACAGAAGTACGTACGGTATTTAAAAAATATTGTTTTATTCAAAAGTTGTAGGTATTGAACTAAAGGCCTTAGGTCACTCTAGAGGCCGAAAAAATAGGCGTTTTGGGGATTTTTTTTCGAAAAACTACAAAATAAATCGAGATTACAAAAAAGGGTGTTTATTATACATATCAATGACTGTATACAATAATTTTTTTGAAGCGATTAATTCCAAAATGGCGGCTGTGCAGCGTTTATCATAAAACTGCATTTTTTAAGTTGGCCGGAAACATAACTCGGACAATTTTCAACCGATTGACTTGAAATGTTGAATATATGTTGAAAAATAAATTGTCTCTGGAATTGTCTAGTTCATTTGTTATTAACAATTATCTGACGATTTTTTAGGCAAATTTTTGGAAAGTGAAAAATTTGCCTAAAAAATCATCAGATAATTGTTAATAACAAAATAACAAAACTAAAATGATGAGCAATCAGAAGGGATTTTGTACGGTACAGGAATTGCCGATTGAGTTTAGGTAAGAGTTTTTCACAGAATAAACTTCAAACGCGTTTTTCTTGAAACGTTTTCAAAATCTAGCTCCATCGTATCTCTAACACTAATAAACCGATTCTCTTGAAATTTGAACCACATATTGTAAACATGATTCGCAATAAGATGACCCTCGATGGTATTCAAATTTTGATTTTTACTCTTTTTTTTGTTGCGAAAAACTGCGAAAAAACGCGTTTTTAAAAACTTTTTTGTTTTTCATCTGCCCTTTTATTATTTTTTGATAAAACTTTATATCCGAGGGTCATTTTGTAGCTGGTGTCATACTGTTGTTGCCGAGTTGTGATGGAGCTACCCAGCCCACCTATTTTTAAGGCGTTACGTTAAACTATAGTTTTTGTACTTAAAAATGAATAAAAATGAATTAAATTTGTTTTAAATGTATTACAAGACTTTATTCATCAAGCCCAACAACTTTCATATTCATATCTTTTATAAAAACCGCAAAAAAATCGCGAAAATAGCCTTCTTTACGTGGCTCCAAAGTGGATTGGCCCCTTAATTTTTATATGGCTGTATCTGCGTACAATAGCAGGGTTGATAACACAGATATTTGTTTGCGCCGTTTGTGCTTCGGACCTGGTATTTTACCAGGGTTGATAACACAGATATTTCTTCGCGCCGTGCGTCCTTCGGACGAACGGCACGAAGAAACGAATCGCTCGGCGTGAAACTTTGCTACGACTTAAAAAAACAAATATATATAACTCACAAAGCGAATTCATTGCATATGAATTTCCATCTTTCAGCGAATAATTATTAATTGTTTCGTCGCCTGTCGGAGTTCTAATAATAAGCAGTGGGTATTGGCATGTCACGTAGTCCGAGCGTTTATTTCAAAGGAATAATCGCCACAGCTACTAATAATTAGACCCATTTCTATGCATACTCGACTCAAATACCAACACTTCGATCACCGCCTGACCGAAACATACGCGTATTCTCCAGGCATCGTTTTTTTTCGATTTTAAAAATATAGACTGCACGCCGATGCGCAAGTCCCACGGCATCCTTGCTGTAACATTCTGCCACAGCTCCAACATTTCGATGATAAATGAAATTTAAAAAAGAATTTTGTATCATAAATATACTATTAAAATATACCTACACTTTGATTAATGTAGAATACTTATTTTTAGTTTAAAAAATTCCTCAAGATCGCTCAATATTTTCCCGTCTAAATGTATATCCCACCGTAGGAAATTATTTTTATTTTCGAATAAATTGATCTACCGACAACGACTTCGATATCATTCATTTTTTCGAACCTTTTGTTCAATACATTTACTAATGTAGTATCACTGTTATCATTCAAAAGTTTTCAAACGTCATCGTCATTAGAACCGTTATGAGATTTTTTTAAATTAAATGGGTTTCGATGCACTTAACTTCATGGATAAATACGATTCGAATGACATTAGTGGAGTAAGTTCTCAAATTCTGCTTTTCCCGAAGACAAAACGCTCGGGAAGCACCGTCGAAACGCCGCAACTTTAAACGCGTTTTTCTCGTATCTATGCTTTTCGAATTGGCGACCATGATATCTCAACAACCAATTCGCCGATTGAGCTCAGATTTAGCATACGCTTTCAGTATACTGTTTTTCAAACTTCGTAGCAGAATTGAGTCGAAATAACTTTTTTTCTTTATATAACTCGCACAATGATCAGAAGATAGGACAAATTGATCATTAAATTTCAGCATGCCACCGTTTTGTAAACATTGTTTTTTTCTGAATTGGGTACCAAACATCACAACACATACAGATAAAGAATAATGTTTGGTTTATTTTTTCGGATTCATACAACGTCCACAACAACGGTGGCCAATTGGGGGCGTTTACAGCGAACAGTTGCAAACCAACGTCCATAAGTACATTACAATACATTTTTTTATTGGTTGACATTCTTGCCGATTCAATAAACATGTGTATTTATGAGTTCAGTTATTTATTTGGTTAAGTCAGCCCAAAAATCACATTCAAAACAGCGCTCTGGACAACAATACTGCCTTAAGGGGTATGCATAACCCTTGAAGTTAAAAAAACAGATCGATTTCCAATTTTTTTTTTCGTCTCAGGTGTTGGGATGATAAGGTCGATCTTTCGCACACAGATAGTACATAGTCTTGACATGTCACCGTTTTTTTTTATTGCAAAATATACATAAACAACGTAATTATTGTCATTTAACCTCAGGACTGTAGCCTCCGCACGGCTCGGTCGCGTGATTTCGGTAACTATATTCATCTAAAGTAAAAAATGGAAAAATATACTTTTAGTACAATGGTGAAGCTACAAACCCACCGGATACTTTTCTGAAATTTTAGTGTTTGCATAAGTTGCACTGGTTTGAGAAAAAATGTCGATTTTCGACAAAAAATTATGACTTTAAACGTTTTTTATTAAAAAACGGAGGAACATATGAAAAAATCATCCGGTTTGTCGATTGAATATGTTATTCAATATGTTCAGTCCAAATTTAAAGTAAACCGGACGATTAGATTTTGAGATATGACGTACGCCAAATTGCAAAGTATACTTTCGAGATAAACACAAGAGAAGAGAATGTACTAAATCCACTTTTTCCGTATACAATTTTCGTATAAATGTTTGGGTCTGCTCAATATCTTCGGTGGTTCTTTATGGGTTCGGGCACGGGTAATACGAATAGGTCATTTATTTTGTTCTGGAATCGTTTTTTTTTCTCGTTATAAACAATTTCATCGTTATAATGACGATTGTGACGAAAAAGTGCATTTTGTAGAAAAAAAGTTTGAAATAAAAGATGTTTCTTTTTTAATTGACAATAAAAATGTCCCTTTTATTTTTTTTTTGCTAGCTCCATTATTAGTAATGGAGATATGATCAAGGAAATTTTTTATGAGAGAGACGGAACGACGAGCGGAAGGGACGAAACGATGAGTGGAGGTGATGCGATTAATTTTCGTCCACCAATTTTCACAAAATCTTGAACCAAATCAAAGTTGTGACTCTACGCAATAAGAAAATAAAATAAACCAAAAATCGATATTTTGAAATTCCAAGGTTAAGCATAACCTTTAACAGAAAGTCTTGACGCAGGTCAAAAAGATAATGTGAGTAATCATATTTAGTAAATTTTAATTTGATATTGCACGAGGGTTGATAACACAGATATTTGTTCGCGCCGATCGTGCTTCGGACCTGGTATTGTATCAGGATTGATAACAGATATTTCTTCGCGTCCTGCGTGCTTCGGACCAACAGCATGAAGAAATGAATCGCTCGATGTGAAACTTTGCCACGACCCAAAAAGGCGCATACAGTAAAACCCCCATTAAGGGGTGAGATGCAGTCAGAATTTTCAAAAAATGTTTTTTTCAAACATTTTCTTGAAGTATGATGTTTGGAAAATATTCCCTGAAAATTGCAAGTCAATCCGATAAATAGTTTCCGGGCTATCCCACAATTAGTGAAGGGGCGTCGGGTTCCCAACGTATAGACGTGGCTGACAAACGCGCAAACGATAATACCCGGGACTTTTTTGGACAATTTCGAAGATATTTTGGAAGCTTCCACATCGGCATAAGCCCTATTGTATGGGCCAGGAATTGATGATTCGATGTAAGTAATCTTTTAATTAGTATTTCTATACATAAATCAAGTAAACTTGGAGGACCCTTTCAGAAATTTTCAAAAATTTATTACTGAAAAACTATAAACTTTGGCAAAATTTTATAAAGAATACTTTCGTTTTAAAATTGCCCAAAATGTTTTAAAAAAATTATTCATCCTGAAAAACTCTACTTTTTTGAAAAATTATTTTAACAATTGGCTATAAACAATTGAATGCTCGACTTTTGGGCAAAAAATGTGATATTCGGATTCAGCGGATCAAAATACATCTAAAAAAGTTTAGCTTCATCCATCGAGCTCCAAATTTTATGAACATATAATACCGTATCCAGATCGAAAAACTTTAAACGCGTTTTTCTCGAAACTATCTTTTTCAAGTCGGTGACCACTATAATTCAAAAACCACTCGATGGATTTTTATGACATTTGGTGTGCTTATTAATAGCATTAAAAATTAGTCCTTAATCGAAGGATTTTCATTTTTGTTGAAAATTTCTATTTTTTTTTAACAATAAACGAGCCATTTTTTGTTCGAAAATCGAAAGTTATCTGTCGGAACCGCCATTTGGTTAATTTTTGAAAAAAAAAGCTTTGATTAAGGATTAGATTCATTATTAAACTAATGATTTTTTTATTTCAGATGATCCAGTAAAATTTTAGGGTGGTCACCGCAGAGCACTACCATCGAATAACAGCCACTAGATTGCGCCAACGAGAAATCCGTGTGTATCGTAAACAGCGAGCTGTGGTTGGTCGCCAGAAGCCGCAGCGGAAAAAGGAATTTCTAATAAAAATTCACCCATTATTTTGTGGCTAATTTCATTGTGATAAGACTTAATCGATAGAAAAACATCCAATAGCGTTTGATATTCTATTCAGGACGTTTGGTAGTCGATCGCTAAATTATGCCAACTCAAAATATATGTGAATCCTCAGTGGACGGTTCTGATTGGTTGCCAGAAGCCGTAGTCCTAGAACGGCTGAAGTAGATATACAAGGCGAGTTCTGGACCAGTTTGACCTCATTTGACCCCGAGAACGCGTTGGAAATTCAAAAAGTTCTGAGTCATCGCATAGGTTCTCGCGATCAGTGGCGAGGGTTACCCGGGTTACCGAAGATAATAATAATAATAATATAATGCTAATAATGAGGATGATGTCATCCTGCGAACTATGCAGTTGACTTACACACACACACACACACACACACACACACACACACACACACACACACACACACACACACACACACACACACACACACACACACACACACACACACACACACACACACACACACACACACACACACACACACACACACACACACACACACACACACACACACACACACACACACACACACACACACACACACACACACACACACACACACACACACACACACACACACACACACACACACACACACACACACACACACACACACACACACACACACACACACACACACACACACACACACACACACACACACACACACACACACACACACACACACACACACACACACACACACACACACACACACACACACACACACACACACACACACACACACACACACACACACACACACACACACACACACACACACACACACACACACACACACACACACACACACACACACACACACACACACACACACACACACACACACACACACACACACACACACACACACACACACACACACACACACACACACACACACACACACACACACACACACACACACACACACACACACACACACACACACACACACACACACACACACACACACACACACACACACACACACACACACACACACACACACACACACACACACACACACACACACACACACACACACACACACACACACACACACACACACACACACACACACACACACACACACACACACACACACACACACACACACACACACACACACACACACACACACACACACACACACACACACACACACACACACACACACACACACACACACACACACACACACACACACACACACACACACACACACACACACACACACACACACACACACACACACACACACACACACACACACACACACACACACACACACACACACACACACACACACACACACACACACACACACACACGAAAGAAAAAAAGTTATTTCGACTCAATTCTGCTACGAAGTTTGAAAAACAGTATACTGAAAGCGTATGCTAAATCTGAGCTCAATCGGCGAATTGGTTGTTGAGATATCATGGTCGCCAATTCGAAAAGCATAGATACGAGAAAAACGCGTTTAAAGTTGCGGCGTTTCGACGGTGCTTCCCGAGCGTTTTGTCTTCGGGAAAAGCAGAATTTGAGAACTTACTCCACTAATGTCATTCGAATCGTATTTATCCATGAAGTTAAGTGCATCGAAACCCATTTAATTTAAAAAAATCTCATAACGGTTCTAATGACGATGACGTTTGAAAACTTTTGAATGATAACAGTGATACTACATTAGTAAATGTATTGAACAAAAGGTTCGAAAAAATGAATGATATCGAAGTCGTTGTCGGTAGATCAATTTATTCGAAAATAAAAATAATTTCCTACGGTGGGATATACATTTAGACGGGAAAAAATTGAGCGATCTTGAGGAATTTTTTAAACTAAAAATAAGTATTCTACATTAATCAAAGTGTAGGTATATTTTAATAGTATATTTATGATACAAAATTCTTTTTTAAATTTCATTTATCATCGAAATGTTGGAGCTGTGGCAGAATGTTACAGCAAGGATGCCGTGGGACTTGCGCATCGGCGTGCAGTCTATATTTTTAAAATCGAAAAAAAAACGATGCCTGGAGAATACGCGTATGTTTCGGTCAGGCGGTGATCGAAGTGTTGGTATTTGAGTCGAGTATGCATAGAAATGGGTCTAATTATTAGTAGCTGTGGCGATTATTCCTTTGAAATAAACGCTCGGACTACGTGACATGCCAATACCCACTGCTTATTATTAGAACTCCGACAGGCGACGAAACAATTAATAATTATTCGCTGAAAGATGGAAATTCATATGCAATGAATTCGCTTTGTGAGTTATATATATTTGTTTTTTTAAGTCGTAGCAAAGTTTCACGCCGAGCGATTCGTTTCTTCGCGCCGTGCGTCCTTCGGACGAACGGCACGAAGAAATATCTGTGTTATCAACCCTGGTAAAATACCAGGTCCGAAGCACAAACGGCGCAAACAAATATCTGTGTTATCAACCCTGCTATTGTACGCAGATACAGCCATATAAAAATTAAGGGGCCAATCCACTTTGGAGCCACGTAAAGAAGGCTATTTTCGCGATTTTTTTGCGGTTTTTATAAAAGATATGAATATGAAAGTTGTTGGGCTTGATGAATAAAGTCTTGTAATACATTTAAAACAAATTTAATTCATTTTTATTCATTTTTAAGTACAAAAACTATAGTTTAACGTAACGCCTTAAAAATAGGTGGGCTGGGTAGCTCCATCACAACTCGGCAACAACAGTATGACACCAGCTACAAAATGACCCTCGGATATAAAGTTTTATCAAAAAATAATAAAAGGGCAGATGAAAAACACACACACACACACACACACACGCACACACACACACACACACACACACACACACACACACACACACACACACACACACACACACACACACACACACACACACACACACACACACACACACACACACACACACACACACACACACACACACACACACACACACACACACACACACACACACACATATATATATATATTGTAACGGGTCGGAATATGTTAAAATAAAATTTATTTGTTCGGGACTCGATCAGTGAGGAAATTCATTGAGACTCTTTTGTTTTGTGGTATTTTATAATAAAATGTAATTTATTCAGCTTTAATGACTCGATATAATATAAAATGCTCGCTGTGTACAAGTGTTATGTGTTTTTTGTGTCGCTGTGTGTGTTTCGTGTGCTTAGCATACGCCGCTACTCCGTCGGTCAAATACTTGGATCGCGGATTGGGTCGAATGATAAATGTGCTGGAACGCGATCGCTTTACCGTGGGTTGGTAATTCTCTTCCCCCTCTCCTATCGTACTGTGACTCGCGGCCAGTGTTGGGCGTTTTTTAAATTGATGATACTCTAATTACAAATTACAAATGTAATTTGTAATAAGTAAAAAAAAATTGCTAGTTACAATGGCATTTTGTAATTAGAAGGAAAACAATTACTAATAACAATTGTCATGTGTAATTAAAAAAAAATTAGTTACGAATTACTATTATAATTCATAATTATAAAAACTGTAAATACAAATTGGGAACGGCTTTTTTTTCTAATTACAAATTACAAATGTAATTAGAAATTTTTTCTTTCTAATTACAAATAATAAATGTAATTAGAATATTTTTTCTTTCTAATTACAAATAATAAATGTAATTAAAATATTGTTTCTTTCTAATTACAAATCACAAGTGTAATAAGAGTCGATTTTTTTTCCTAATTACAAATGACAAGCGTAATTATAATTAATTTTTCTTCTAATTACAAATCTAATCAGCATCGATTTTTGTTCTTATTACAAATGACAAATGTAATTTGAATTAATTGTTTTTCATAATTAACAAAATTCACATTCCTCAAAATTCAGGAATTCAAAATGGCGGATCGAAATACAAAAATTTACGCGATTCGCACGATAATTGGTATTAGGGGGTGTACGAGGTCACTGGTTATGAATCCATCCTCAAATTCATAAATCCACAATGGCAGATCGACGGACCCCGTGTGCAGCTTGTTGATGCCATATGGCCCACATAGAGTATTTCGTGATTGGGTAGACTTGACTGTCGCAAAATTTGGTACTCGGAGGTTTCCGCAGTCTGCTGATTATGAATTAAAGGTCAAAATTAAAAATAGCGGATCCAAAATAGCGGTTTAACACTGAAAATTGATTCAATTTGACTGAAAATTGGCACTCGGAAGTTTTCGAGATTGCTGATTACAAGTCTGTCCTCAAAATGCGTAAATTGAAAATTGTCGATCGATCATCGTGAACTATAATACAATCATTTACTCTATTCTCACGATAGTTCGTATTAGGGGGGTTTCGAGGTCGAGGCGGGACCGAGAATATGAATTTGGCTCAAGACAAGACCGAGACTCAGTTTTCACCTTGTCTCATCTCGAATTTGATCGAGACGAACTGAAGTATCGTCTTGTCTGATTTTGTGGCATCACTAGAATAATCACTCCAAAAAAATATTACTGACTTTGGGTAATTCCCCCACATAAAATATCAAAAGTAGATGAAAATGAAAATCAGAACACAAACATTTTCTTCACCCCGATTTTATATATTTTTTTCTCGCAGTAAAGTGCCAAAAAATATTTTCTTATGCCGATTTAATATAAAAGACATGTAATAAAAAATTAAAAAGAAATATGAAATCGGAATAGCCGGCAGTAATGGTTGGTGCACAGCTTTGCCGGTCACACATGTTAAACAGCATAGGCCTGGATTGTGGATGGGTGACCACTCAGCCACCCGATAGTTTGCGTGCCGACTTCTGAGCAGAAGGCAGTCTTTCTACGTACTTGGTGGTGGTAATATACTTGAAACTCAGTAAAAATAAAAGCCGCCTGTGCCGGTATGGATTTTCCGCAGTTTCCCCATATCCACGGTGAATGCAGTACAGTCTAGCTAAAAGGCAGCTGCAGATGCTACGGCCTTTAGATGCTTTTTACTCGATTTTTACTTGGAGAAAAAGTACGAAGTCGGAGTAAACATTTTTTTTACTTCGATTTTATATAACAGAAATTTCGGAGTAATAATACATATAAACGTAATGGAAAAAATCTTAAAATTCCAGATTCAAAATGGCGGATCCAATATGGAGAACTGAATCACAATAATTTACTAGATTCGCACGACGGTCGGTACTCGGGCGTTTTTGAGGTCGCTAATTATGAGTCCCAACTCAAACTATATAAATTCAATTAGTGGATCCAATATGACGGACCAAAATCCAATCATTTACTGTATTTGCATGACAGTTGCTATGAGGGTGTTTTCGAAGTTGCTAACTACAAATTTGCCCTTCAAATTCAGAAATTCGAAATGGTGGATTCAATATGGCGGACTAAAATACCATAATTTACGCGATTCGCTCGATAATTGGTATCAAGGGGTTTTCGAGGTCACTGGTTATGAATCTGCTCTCGAAATACAGAATTAAAAATAGCAAATCTACCATCGCGTGTAAAAATGCAAACATTGACTGGAATCCGTGGAAACTTGGTACTCTGGATCCGCTATTTTTAATTTTCGAATTTTACAGGCAGATTTATAATCATCGACCTCAAAAATGCCTTACTACTAATTATCATTCGAACCAAGTAAATTCTGGTAATTCATGCGCAATGCTGGACCCACTGTTTTATTTATGTATTTTGAAAGCAGATTCGTATTCAGTGACCTCCAAAACCGTGTAATACTAATTCCCATGGGAATTGAATACATTATTATATCATGGTCTGCCATATTGGAGACACTGTTTTGAATTTATGTATCGTGACTTTGGACTAGTAATCAGCGGCCTCAAAACCCCCCTACTATCGAGTTTTATCCGATTGTAGTCAATTTTTGCATTTCGTTACGCCATATTGGATCCACCATTTTGAACAAAAGAAGAGACTTCTTCTGTTGCTGTTTTCTTTCCAACGTCTTTTCCCCTTCCCTTACTGCTTACCTATCGTTATCTTTTTCTACTGTTTTTGTTCTTTTCTGTTTTTTCTTCTCTCACTCGTCTTTCCTTCCGCTTATTGTTTTGTGACCTTGAGTATTTGTATTTACTTGTGCCCTTAAAGGTCGTACCTGTCCACTTGAGTTATTATGATTTATTATTCCCCCTCCCCTACTCTCATAATGGGTCGGTTTGTTTGAATTTGTGGTGGGGGTATGGCGCCTGAGACGGACCTGTACGTCTCAATATATATATATATATATATATATATATATATATATATATATATATATATATATATATATATATAAAATTATATAATAAACTACGCAGTTGACTTAATAACAAATGTGTGTATCCCGTTGTGAGGGTAATGCGAGTCATAGAAAACCCACAGTTGATGGCATCGCGTGAACAGTTAATTTGAGCTCACACATGGTATGAAAGCGAGGGTAATATGAGTATGTTTTCGAATGTTCTAGGAGTCACCCTATCGCTGACAATTAATTTTTAACAGCAGTCGATAATAAAGTTCTTATTAGAATCTTATTAACTTCGCGCTACATCTCCGTGTGACAGAGAGATACGTTAATAGTCCGGAATTATTGCGATGTTCTTCTACAGAGTTCCGAGAAAGAGCGACGACGTTCGAGTTATTGGGGAGTGCAACGAAAGTATACGTGGCAGCAATGCCGCGACAAATATGCGACCTACATTTTTTTCTCTCTTCCCCGTATTCGGTTATTTCCGATAAGAGATTTACGGCAAACCTCAGCGTGCTACAGCTGTTCATCGTCCACGCTCTTAATAGAATCTGATTAGCTTCGCGCTACATTTATGTGTGACAGAGAGAGATACGTTAATCGTATTGCGATGTTCTTCTATAGAGTTCCGAGAAAGAGCGATGACGTTCGAATTATTGGGGAGTGCAACGAGAGAATGCGTGGCCGCAATAACACGACAAATATGCGACCTATATTTTTCCTCTCTTCGCCGTATTCGGTTACTTCCGATAAGAGATTCATGGCGAACATCGGCATCATACAGCTGTTTGTCACCTACCTCACAAGCCAGTGTCACTGGACACGGATAAAGAAATCCTTGAGGTTATTCGTATATCGTTTTTACGTACCCTTTAATTATTTGTAAAAGCTCACATGCTGCTTGCATGATCAAAGGATGATAGAGGAGGGTTTTGAAAATAAACATAAAACGTGTATTATGTTTGAGATTGATTTATTGAGACGAAAAATTCAATCATAAGGTTCGAATATCCAATTTTTTAGCGTGTGTGCATTTTTCGTAGTCGTTTCGTAGCTACTTTTGACTCGAAGGGCAGTCTAGAAGTTCTGTATTAACGAAGCATCCTCCATCACGATTCCTCCATTCTTTTTTCTCCGATCCCTTCACATAGATTGTTCGAGAATTTTGCAAAATGCGTCAAATTATTTCAGGTGCTGCTTGGTGTGGTGGGGTTTGATGCTCTTGAACGTTACATGATGACGTCATCAACCATGTAAGTGAGCTCACACATACACGGCATGAAAGCCGGGTTATAGGAGTTAGGAGAGTGAGGGGGTAGGGGGATGTTCTCGAACCTTCTATGATGACGTCATGCGATCGGTCATGACGGATCCGCGATCGTTCCTGTCTGATTCCAAAATCACCACTGTCAAGCGGCTCTCAAACGTGCTCACAAAGGACGGAAATTTGAAGGCGAACGTCGTGTTGGCGTGCAAATTTGCCACGATGAAAAACGGCCAAGTTATTGAAGAACTGAAGTACTTCAATACTCGTAACGAAGTGATTCTTGCATCTACGGACATAACGAAGTGGTTCGACGAGAATGTGACGGATCGTCTCCTGGTCGACATCGAAGAGTTTCAAGAACGCGATTCTGGATGGTCGATGCGTGAGAACATCAACTTGACGGTCAACATGAACCGTTACGTGCCACTGCGTGGAGGCTTCTCAACCTATGTCGATCTTCCACAGGATATGCAGAAGAAGAAGGCTGTTGTGAATATCAAAAACGACGACGGATTCTGTTCCTTGTGGGCTGTGACAGCAGCACTCCACCCAGCCGAAAATCATGCTGATCGCACAAGTTCTTATCCCTACTTCAAAACAGTGCTAAAGTACGACGGTATCAATTTCCCAATTGCATTGAAAGACATTTCAAAATTTGAAAAAATGAACGATTAATGTATACGGTATTGACAAGTGTCGTAGAAAAAGTGAAGTAGTTCCGTTATACATAAGTAAAAATAAGTCGGATAGGCCTACTATACACCTCCTTATAGTGGAGGGGAATATCGGTATGGACGTAGATGGGGAAGACAATTTCCAATCAATATACCACTTTGCATGGATCCGTAATCTGTCACGTTTGCTAAGTGCCCAAGTAACAAACTATAATCAACACGCATGGTCTTGCGATAATTGCTTGAATCACTTCAAACTTCAAAGTTCTTTCGAAAATCACAAAAACGATTGCATGAGCATACGTAAAACAAAAATGATTTTACCGATCGATGGAAACAAAATTTTGAATTTATAAAATTATCGGTACAAAGAAGATGTGCCGTTTGTCGCGTACGCTGATCTCGAATGCCTTCTCGAATCAACCGGAAATGAGGTACAGTGTCAAAAGCATGTCCCGCACAGTGCTGCGTATTATTTGAAATGTGCCTTTAACGATTTGCAATTAAACGTGGATCCGATTGTATCGAGTGGTCAGCCCCGGATCTACGATTTTTCCGAGCCGGGGTAAAAACTTGACATTGGCGCCCCTCCCCTCCAGCATTTGAGATTAAGGCGGGAGATCTCTTCAGACGCCCGAAAATAAGTCATGTTTCATGATTTTTAAAAAATGTGATAAGATAATCGCATCATTTTAAAATTTTGACGTTATCTTATTACAACTTTCAAGTGGTAAAACTTTTTTTTCTATTTCAAACAAAACAAAATACCGCCGTTATAAGGTATTCCTTTAGGGGTCTTTTGAAAAACTGCTCATGGTATAGCTCAAAAAGTTTATGATCGATCTGGCTGAAATTTTGGTCGGTTTCTCACTATAATATTATTAGAAGAATATACCTATAAAAATATTAAAAGGTATAAAATTGAAAATTAAGTAGGCTTTGTAATCAAATGTTCATATTTTTTACCATTTTCTCGACAATTTTTACTCCGAAAAAGTAATTTATTTACGCGATAACCTTGACACTTTAGGTATATCCTTCTAATAGTCTTATAGTGAGAAATGTGGCAAAATATCAGCCAGATCGATCAATAACTTGTTGAGCTATAACACGAGCAGTTTTTCAAAAGACGCCTAAAGGAATACCTCATCAAAGTTCGTCTCCTAGGCAGTTTTATTTTCGATAGCTAGGATCACGACGCCATTGAAACTCACCAAAGCGCCCTGGATGTTAGGCGCTTTAGTGAAACAAGTTTTTTCAAACACAAGAATTTGGCGCCCCCTTAAATTGCCGCCCGGGGCAGGTACCCCGGTTTGCCCCCCCCTAGATCCGGGGCTGCGAGTGGTTCATCGACTAATTACATAACATCGCAACAACAGTTGATTCTCATTTGGTCAATATTGTGCCGATGAAACCACTCCACCGATGTAAAGCACCGTGATCATTGCCATTTCACAGGTAAATTTTGCGGTGCTGCGCATCGTGGTTGTAATTTGAACTATACAAAATCCCACAGTATCCCAATAGTTTTTCACAATCTTTACGGCTATGACTCGCACTTCTAAATTAAATCATTGGCTACACAATTTGACGGTACAGTAAAACTTCTTGCCGTAAACAAAGAGCGATATATTTCATTTACGAAATACGTTAACGGTATAAATATCAATTTACGTTTTATCGACTCCTTCAGGTTCATGGCTAGTAGTCTGGAAAAACTGGCCTCATACCTGACGGGTGATGATAAATCGATTACACGCAAGCACTGTAATAATGTGGCGGAATTCCAGTTGCTCACGAGAAAGGGAGTTTTCCCTTACAAGTATGTGGTCTCGTGGGCGAAACTCGACGAAGAGCAGTTGCCATCGAAAGAAGATTTTTATTCAAAAGTAAACAACGAACATATTTCAGAACATGATTACGAGCATGCGAAAAACATTTGAATTGCCTTTAACATCCCATCATTGGGCGAATATTCGGATTTATATTATTTTACAGCTCCGGGACTTGCTTTTGATGCGATGCTCAAATGTACCGATGTTGAGCTTGAACTCCTCACGGACCCCGAAATGCTCCTGTTTATCGAGAAAGGCATTCGAGATGGCGTATCGCAATGCTCGAATCGATATGCTCATGCAAACAATCGATACATGGGTGCAGATTTCGATCCGAGCAAAGAGGAATCTTATCTAATGTACTTTGACGTGAATAATTTGTACGGTGCAGCTTTGTCCCAGTATCTACCGGTTGGTTCTTTCGAATGGGAGCACGAGCCGATAAATATGCTTGATATTCCCGATGACTCGCCCACAGGATATATCCTCGAAGTAGATTTGGAATATCCTGAGGAGCGTTTCGAGTCGCACAAAGATCTCCCCCTTTGTCCCGAGCACAATGTACCACCTGGTAGTAAAAATTCAAAATTAATGACGACATTTTTGCCAAAAGATAAATACGTTATTCATTATAAAAATTTGAAACAATGCTTGAATTTGGGAATGAAATTGACAAAAATTCACAGAGTCTTGAGGTTTAAACAAGCTCCCTGGCTCAAGACATACATCGATCTCAACACCGAATTACGGAAAAAATCCACGAATGAATTTGAAAAGAATTTTTTCAAATTGATGAATAACGCGGTATTCGAAAAAACAATGGAAAATGTAAGGAAACAGAAAGATGTGAAACCCGTGACAAAGTGGAAAGGTTGATGCGGTGCAAAGGCTGTCATTGTGAAACCCAACTTTCATAGCTGCACCGTATTCGATAATGATATCGTGATAATTGAAATGAATCGCGTCAAAGTACATTTCAATAAGCCCATTTACGTTGGATTTTGTGTTCTCGATCTATCGAAAACCTACATTTACGATTTTCACTATAATTATATTAAGAAGACCTTTGGCTGTCACGCAAAATTAATGTACACGGACACCGACAGCCTCTTGTATCATTTTAACGTTCCCGATATATACGATTATGTAAAGCGTGGAGTACATAGATTTGATACTTCCGATTATCCAGCGAACAATAGTTATGGCATACCATTAGTAAATAAGAAAGTTCTCGGTCTAATGAAAGATGAAATGAATGGCAAAATAATGAAGGAATTTGTAGACTTACGAGCAAAATTGTACGCGTTCAAAGTTTTCGGTAAAGAAAAGGATAAAAAACGAGCAAAGGGTATAAAACAATCCACATTTGAAGATCATCAAAAATGTTTATTTAATCAGCAGAATGTAGTGAAAGACCAGTATTTGATTCGAAGCGAAAAACACCAAGTCCATACTGTTGTAATATTCTAACGAAGGATATAAATGGCGCTCATGGCGGCGAGTAGTTCGCGTAGAGAGATGGCGCGAGAGTAGAGAGACGAGAGGAGAGAGACTAGCGACCAACGTTTACGAGATTCATTGTTCTTCTATTCCAATTCTTCTTACGAAAAAATAAAAAGGCATCATTAAGAGGCATCGGACACGAGAGTTTTATTTCTGTCGACGTTAATGTTACATCAGGAAATCAGAAGTGGGATTAAGGCGACGATTTCTGGGTATTGCGGCCAAGAGTGGCGATAACGCGATAAAAAGTATAGAAATTCGTCACCGAGAATCGACGCATCGTGGCGACGTTACGGTCAGGACGCGTGCTGAAGAATCTCGAAAAACGAACGGGCGAGGTTAGCGCCGAAAACGTTTGTGAGGACAGAATATACAGGGTCATGAGTGAAGAGAGTTCGGCAAATGAAACAGTAGTATTAACGGAGAATATCGACAGAAAAAGGACTATCGAGATTATGAGTCGAAACGATGATGCTCGTACGGACAGCATCGATGGCGTGCCGTCAATGGACGATGATCCGCGATATTTTCGGGACATACAAGACGCTTTGCCGAAGTTTGACCCAGTGACGGGCGATATTACGGTAGAAAATTGGATAGAGAAAATCGAGGAATTTGGATCGTTGTATAACTGGGACGACGTAGCAATTCGTCATTACGGGTTGGTCAAGCTAGCTGGTGTTGCAAGAAAATGGCGGGATAGCCTGCCCGTTCAAAACTTGTCGTGGCAAGAATGGAAGGACTTACTGGTGGAATCGTTCCCGTCGGACGACAGCACACGAAGAAATGATTGGAAGCGCAAAACTACAAACGAAAAGGCGGACAAAATATAGTCGAGTATTTTTACGAGAAATTGTCGCGTTGCAATCGAGCTCGTATGATGGATAAGGAAATCATTGAATGGATTATTTTGGGCATCGAAAACACGAGGATCCGTGAGTACATTGGTCCACTAAGCAGGTATGATAACCCAAGTAAACTATTACCTGATCTTAAGAGCGCGGAACAATACATACAAGAGCCCGAACAGTCGAAGCGAGGGAATCTCGATCAGAAAACATTTGTGTAATCGAAGTGATGTTTCAAATGCAAGGAGGAGGGGCATATTGCCAGTAGATGCACGAAAAGTCAAGCAGTCGTTTGTTTCAAAGAACAGATATTACATGGAACAACACGGCTTATGGGACGATTTGGCAAGATTTCTTGGGGGAGTTTCGTAGTTACTCCCTCAACCACCTAAAGCGCTGCCTGTATCGATGTGCACGGAAACATCCGCAGGCGCGCTTGGCTCCACCCAGCTCCACCTCTTCCTACGCTCGAGCCAACTGCGGTTGAGGTGATTTCGCGTCTCGCTCACTCTCTTGCAGATTCCAATGTTAACAGCAGCAACGGTCGAGCGGTCTAAGGCACGTGCTCGTTCTACCGGGGAGCCCTAGCTTTATATCGATCTGTTTTCGCTCCTACTCTTTCGCTTCTTTCCATCTCACCCGTTAATTTCGAAATTAATTATCTCAAATTTAACAAGTGACTAGTGAAAAGTTGAAAAAAAAGACGAAAAATATTGGTCTTTTCATTTTGATGATGATTACACGATGTTTAGGAACAATACACTTGTTCCTTTCATTGTTTTGTAAAACTTCCTATAGATAAAAACCTGGCAACATTAGTATTTTTATTCATATTTGTGAAGTAGTGGTAGATTTACTGAAAAACCATAAAATATCGATTTTATGCTTCATTGTTGGGTATAATAATTGATTGTGACTTATTTTTTACTAAGCGCCACTATAATTTATCACTGATTCAGAAGGCCCCCCTTGTGCCCCCCACCCCCCAAAATACGGCCGTTCGCGACAGAAATATCTCAACGTGATTTTAAAGGACGCGCTGTCTCCTACCAAACCGCCCAATACTTGGTCGGTCAGACGGCCATTAATACAAGCGGGACAGCACTATAGCCCGATAGGCATACGCGAGAGAGAGACAACCGCGAGAGGCGTGCCTTGAACCTCTATCATTGTGTGTGGCACACCGATACATCGCCGCGCAGTCTACCGGCGGAAATACTAACTATATTTTTTCTGCCAAATATTATCACGGGTCGTGGAGTTCCATGTAATATCTGTTCTTTGGTTTGTTTCAAGTGTTCTGAGAAGGGCCACTATGCAAGAGATTGTAAATCAGGTGGTGGCCAGCACACGAGTAAACCTGTCGGAGCGTTGTCAAATCCTGAAACGACTACGAATAAGAAGACAGTGATGCAGATCACGACCCAGCGAACGCACAGCAAATATTTCAAGGATGCGTACATCAACGACCGGTACATTAAGTGTTACGTTGACTTAGGAGGCAGTTGCGTAACGTTGCGAGAGGACATAGCCGAGAGCGAAGGATTTACTTACCTGGGCGACGGAAGCTAAGGTGATTCCCAACAATTTCCTGGGCCATGTCGCTGTGGCCGGAGAACTTCGAGGATGCGACGTTTGCGTCGAAGGAGGAATTCGCGTCGAAGGAGGAAAAACAATTATTCCCGTATTGAACATTTCCGGCGTAGATTTCACGGTTAAGGAAGGATCAACCATCGCGAGAGCCGATGTGTCCAACTTGTACGATCAAACAAAAAGAGTGAGACCAGAAATCAACGAGAAAGAGATAACTCTGGAGGAGATTGACACCGACCTTCCGGAAGAAGAGGTTCCAAGGCTACTCAATGTGCTGGAACAATACAAGGACCTAGTCGCACGAAACATGAAGCAAATTGGGTGTACCAACAAGACCGAGATGAAGATCGAACTAGAGAAGACGACGCCTGTTCATTATATGCTATATCGAACATCACAAGCAGAACTTGCTCTCGAAGTTCAACGGATGATCGACGAGTTGAAGGACGCGTAAATCATCGAAGAGAGTAACTCGCCATTTTCGAGTCCGGTATTACTCGTGCGTAAGAAAACCGGAGATATACGCATGTGTATAGATTATCGCGCAGTAAATCGACAAACCATGAAGCAGCCATTCCCAATGCCGAGAATAGAAGATCAGGTAGATCGACTACAAGGTATGCGATATTTCACGACATTAGATTTGAGTAGCGGGTATTATCAGATTCCAATGGCGGCAGATTCGAAACATATTACAGTGTTTTGTACGACCGATGGGCACTACCAGTTTAAACGTATGCCGTTTGGACTGTGCAATGCGCCAGCTGTATTCCAGCGATTGATGTACACTGTTCTTGGTAATCTCAGATATACTACGGCAATGGCGTATTTGGGCGACATAATGATTCCGTCACAGACAGTCGAAGAGGGGTTGCATAAATTATCATTAGTATTCGACGCGTTGAGAGGGGCGGATTTGACTCTGATTCTTGCGAAGTGCTGAAAAATAGAAAATCTCGGTTTTGAAATCACGATTCATGGGATAGCGCCAGGTAAGCGCAATACAGAAGCCATTCGAGAGTTCCCGACGCCTGAAAACACGAAACAGGTTAGAAGCTTCGTAGGACTTGCAAGTTACTTTAGGAGATTTGTCAAAGGCTTCGCTATACTTGCCCGTCCGATGACTGACCTGCTCAAGGGAGAACGTAAATTCGAGTGGGGATCAGATCAAGCAAGGGCTTTCAGCGAAATAATGGAAAGATTGACGCACAACCCGATACTTAGTGTATATAATCCGGCCGCGGAAACTGGAGTTCACACTGATGCATGTTCATTAGGAATAGGGGGCGTTCTGTTGTAGAAAAAAACCGACAATAAGCTTCACCCAGTGTCGTATTTCAGTCGGAAAACGACGCGTAAAGAATCAATGGATCATTCTTACGAATTGGAAGCCTGAGCGATTGTCTGTACCTTGGAACGATTTCGCGTGTACCTCATCGGGATTAGGTTCGTCATTAAAACCGATTGTAACAGCCTCAAGCTTCTGGCGTCGAAACGAGATCTTTAGCCTCGAGTAGGTCGTTGGTTTGTACGATTATCAGAATTTGATTACGTCATCGATTATCAAAAGGGGGAATGCAACTCGGTTGCGGATACGCTAAGTCGTAGTCCAGTCGAAGAAGCGGTTGAGACAGAAGTCGTAGGATTACCTGTACTGGGAATTACCATCAGTACTGACTGGGTGGCTGCAATGCAGTGGGCGAGCCAAGAAATACTACGAGTCCGCGAAAAACTTGAATCTGGCGATTCTAAGACACACCAGAAATTCACGATGTATAAGGCGAGAGTGTATCGTATTACCAAGGATAGATGGCGATTATACCTCCCCGACGAATTGCGGTACGATATAGTTTCAGAGGCTCACAAGACACTTTGTCACATGGGGATTGATAAGACATTAGCTGCCGTGAAAAAAGCGTATTATTTTCCGAAAATGCGTGTTTTTGTATGGCGGTACATAGGGCGGTGTATAAACTGTATTTATTACAAGACACCGACTTGAAAACCAGAAGGCTATTTACATCCGTATGACAAGGGGAGCCGAACGTTTGAAGTTGTTCACGTCGACCACGCTGGGCCGTTTATATGCACGGCGAGAGGAAATAACTATGTAATTGCAGCTATAGACGGATACAGCAAATATTGTGTGTTAAGAGCTACCCAAAGCGCAGGCACCCGAGAGGCGATAGAGTTTATTAAGGAATTCGTAAATAATTACGACAGACCTGTGAAAATAATCACCGACAGAGGCGCCGAATTGAATATTCAACATGTAAAGATAGCGTCTGCGACACCTCGTGCGAACGGTCAGATCGAACAGCTTAACAGGGTTATTAAGAACGGTCTTGCTGCGGTAACGAACAAAGAAGGAGACGATACAAAACGTACACCGTTTGAAATTGTGTTTCATCATCGAAGTAGAGGCGTGGCAAACAATCCGTTGACCGCAGAGATAATAAAACTTAATGAAGAGCCGAATGTAGAGGACGAAAAAGAACCGGTAGAAACTTTACTGGCTAAAAACCGCGACATTCAAAAGAGGCAATTTGATAAAGGGCGGAGAGAGGCTAAGGAATTCAAAGAAGGAGACCTAGTCATGGTAAGAAGCGAAGCTCCAGCCACTGGCAGAAGCAGGAAACTAGAGCCCAAATATCGGGGACCGCATGAAGTTGTAAAGGCTTTAGATAAGGATCAATATTTGATACAGGATATCGAGGGTGAACAACAATCGTCCAGAATTTATAAGGGTATTCTTGCTGCCGACCGGCTGAAAGCTGTGCCCCTTGATAGCTGAACATTATCCTAGTTGTAATATACCTAGGATTGATTAGTTTATAAGATTGTTTACAGTTGTACTCAGTTTATAAGCATGTATCAGTTATATAATATTGTTATGTTGGGTTATGTAAGTACAAGCTCAAAAAAGGGGTTCTAAAATGTAATGGGTTAATCAAACAAACTTAAGGTTGAGTCCATGGTACAAAAAAAAGAATGAAGTGTGACGAGGACGTCACATAGCAGGATGGCCGAAACTGTTGTAATATTCTAACGAAGGATGGCGCTCAGGGCGGCGAGTAGTTCGCGTAGAGAGATGGCGCGAGAGTAGAGAGGCGAGAGGAGAGAGACTAGCGACCAACGTGTACGAGATTCATTGTTCTTCTATTCCAATTCTTCTTACGAAAAAATAAAAAGGCATCATTAAGAGGCATTGGGCACGAGAGTTTTATTTCTGTCGACGTTAATGTTACATCAATACCATTAGGCAGAAAAAAATAGCATTAAGTTCGCTAGACGATAAGCGTATTATTTTACCCGATACTACGGGTATTGTACCATGGGGATATAAATTTAAAAAAAAAGGAAAAAAAAATGACATGTATATATATTTAATTGTTTTTATTTGAAAAACCTTTACAGCTCCTCTTCATTTATACAACCGGCTGTGTGAATTTTCGAAACCAAACCATTTCACCAGCCTCACATTTCTACGTTTTCGCACTATTTTTCCATAAGGTAAATATCCGGATTTCTGACTGGAGTGAGTTCTTCCTGATAAAAACCACCTTCGATCGGCTAACCCTGATAATCCTTAACCTTGTACGTTACAGGGTCGGTATTTCGTATCTCGTTTATAGTAAAAAAAAAATTCAGTCGTTCAACTCGGTGTATAACCGTTATCAAAAAAAATTAATAAATAAAATAAAATAAAAAACATGTTTGTACTTGCTGATTCGAACTTTATCTCCAATTTTAAACTTTATTTTCCGCGTACGATTGACTCGATAATGTCCAAAAATATTGCGAACAATCTTTTTCTCATTCTTAGCGGTGACATCCTTCGGTTTCATGAGAAAAAGCGTATGCATACAGATCAAAGATCGCGGCAGCTTTACTTGCTGGGCGTCCTATTATTATCTACAACTCAATCTTTGCTACAAGACACACTTCGATCCTGCGTTCAATACTTAGAAGTGAATAATGCATTTTAATACTGCTATCACATTGCTCTTTCTTTATTTTTTTGATCTCAAAGACATAAGCATATAGAGTTATATAAAGAACGCTTTGGTGGACTGGGTGTTACATATCCACCATCATCATTATCGTCATCATCATTATCATCATCATCATCATCATCATCATCATGAGAATTATTTTGTCAGTGACCAGTAAGTAAAGCTGCTGCGATCTTTGATCTGTATGCATACGCTTTTTTCTCTCTCTCTTCGCTATGGCCGGAAGTATTGGGTGACTTGCGATATTCATCTATAGATTTCCGCAAAAGAGCGATAGCTTCATATTTGTTATTCATTGATTTTTTTATACGAGCGAATTGAAGCAGTTTCAACCAATCAAAGAACTCGTCCAATCCCAAAAGAACTCGAACAGTAATAACATGGAAGAATATATTTTTGAATTTACTGGCATCAATAGTTGAAATTTGTTTTATAATTCCTACCTAGAGTGTTTACTGTTTCCCTTTATCTCATTGACTCGCGAGCAGTCATCTCCATTATTATACACATAGTTCGATAGCTGCTGTGCTGGTGTACACGACAGATATATTTATGTTTGACAGGCGCAAAGAATTTTGCCGCCATAACACGGCCAGTTTCACCTTATGCAGTTTTGTATTACTATATATTATTGGCTCTGAAGAACACTAGCGACGCCTGCGGCGGAACTGAGCACTACACCTCTGCGACCGATTGAAAGAACTGTTTAAGTAGGGAGTGTCGACTCTTTCTCTCTAGTTTCCTTGTGCCCAATTTTTGATTATCGATTTTTTGAAAAACGGAAAACTACCAAACGATTTGAATGGTTTACCAAACGCTACCAAACGACCACCAAACGATTCGTAAAAAAAAAGTTCGATTATAGTCAAAGTGGGGGGGCTAACTTTGATGAGGTCTCCATGACTATACTGTTCGGTCACCTGTAGTTGAAGCGTCGCGGGTGGTGAAATTTTGTACTTGAACTTTTTACAATTTCGCGGACGCTTATTTTACTACCTACTTTCCCTATGGGCTTCGCGCCTCTACGTTACGTCCACACCTGTACAGTTCCCTAGGTAACGCCAGATCATCCCTACCACGGTCTTACATACAGGTCTTGAAACTCGCTCAAAATTTCAGTGGTGGGGGATGGCCTCTTATTGAAGCACCGACTGTTTCAACTCGTGACCACGAGGATCGCTGCTGTAGAGTGATGCAGGCGGTGTGAGAAAGACGGAAATAGATTTCAAAAGTAAACAAAACCCAAACATAACCGCTGATTCACGCGACCCCACGCGACGTGCTCTACTTGTAAACTTGTAAAAACGGTGATATTGAAAAATGACTAAGTGGTGTATTGTGCCAACGTGTGAAACAGGCTCTCGGAGTGAAAAATCGAAACGCTCAGTGTTTCGGGTGCCGAGAGACTTGGCGCAATTAAAAAAATGGGAGGCCGCGATACCGGGAGTTGGGAAATTAGAGCCGAGACACGTGTGCGAAAATCATTTCGAACCGAAAAATATTCATCGCGAATGCGCGAAACAGGCGTTGGAGCCGGGAACCTGAAAAAAAAATGAAAAATTATTGGGATCATTACAATAAATACTTTCCAGGCTAGAAGACATAAAACAAAGTCAGTGAATTATTTTCATTTATCCTACTCGAGAGTCCAACGCTTAAAGGTCGGAAAAGAGGTTTTTTTTTAAATGTACCAACGCAAACCGTTTCGGAAACTGCAAAGTAGAGATTATTGAAAATGTTTCTTGGGACATGCATTAAAATTTTTCGAAGGGGAAATAAAGAATTGCAAAAGAAGCCCTGTTTCTTAAGTATTTGTTTCATTTTCAAGAAATACATCCTGCAAGTGTTTCGGTCTGGATTCCACTTCGGTCTGGAATAGTTGCCACTTATTGTCCGGTCAATTAAAACAACGCGTAAAGCCTATTTAAAAAAAAAGACAAAACATGTTTTTAAAAACCGAGCGCACGGGATCGAACCCCTGAAAGCAGCATTACGAAGCTTGCACTGAACCCCTCGACCAACACGAGCTCACATTGACACCTATATGAAAAACATTCATATTCATTCTACCCACTTGGATAACTATAGTCTTTGGTTTTTCTCAGGCTTACGATAAAGTTACTTTTAATTGTATTTAGGTCCATCATCTATTTTTGACATTGAATATCATAATTTGCCTACGTCGGCCAATTGTACAGCTAGGTTAGGTTCCTATGAGTCAACAATCGATTTCCATCTCTCTCGCACAGCCTGCATCACTCTATCGCAGCGACACTCGTGGTCACTAGGCGAAACGGCCGGTGCTTCAATCCGGTGACATACCCCCACCACCAGAGTTTCAAGACCTGTATGTAAGACCGTGATCCCTACCTTCTCGATCCCATCTGATGACGATTCACACACAAGTCCAACTGTCCCATGCGCAAGTTCACGGGATAAGTAGTTTTTCAGTGTTCGTTCTAGGGTGCGACTGTACGAATGTTTGTCAGCACATCGAAGAATAATGTCTTTTAGTAACGAACGAACGATAATTCTATCGATAATCACGTGTCTCGTAATAAAAGTATGCGCGAGCGAAGATATCTTGGGATGCGACGGATTTATCAAAAGTCACGCGAACATCGATTACACCAAAATTCATGTAAAACTGTGAGTACCGAGGAGTTCTTCGCTGCGCTCGTGGGGTTATGACGCGGCATGTTTCATTATCCAATTTGTAAGACTGTAATTGATGAATGAAAACTTCGACCTGAAAATTCAGCTACACTAAAGCCGGAATCGTGAAGGATGAAACTGAATGTGCACCCAACGGATATTGGTTTCTACCTCTTTACGATAAGGGAGACTACATCATTAAGGTATCGTAATTCATCGGAATAAAGTCCACTGCATACGTCTCGTTGCCCTGAATTCTATATTATTCGTTTTTGTGAACCATTTTGTATATTCGTCGCAACTTTGTTGCTACAAATCTATTATACCAACCTGACTAATCGTCGACTAGATTGAACCTCCTCGCGGCTGGAGTTTTGAGCCTACGGAAGTACCGTTGTCCATAGACGGCACGAGCGCTGTTTGCAGCCAGGAAAAAGAAATCAATTTTACCTTCAAGGGCTTTGGCATCGCTGGAAAAGTAAGAGCACTAATTTGCCCGATTTCGGCTGAAAATTAAGAGCAATTATCCCGTCGGATATTATATGGATATTCGGCTCAAGGTGACGAGTCTCGGATCGAGCGAAGGGCCGAGCGGTGTGACGGTGTCTCTTTTCATCGATACTACCGAGGGGGATCCCATTGGAACTACGACCACCGATGTGGGAGGAACGTTTTACTTCACCCCTATTCAACCGGGAAAATATGTTTTGGTGGCCTCTCATCCTGTGTAAGAATATAATTTCATATTTCATTAAGGGGTAAGGCCACAGTAGAATTAAAAAAAAATCGATTTTTTTTCTCGTTAAGACGGTGCTTTATCACCATAAGAATAAGTTACTATTCGATTTATAGCAAGAACATTTTTTTTTTTCACCGTATCACTTAAGCCCATCTCTGGCACGGCCATAGAGTACCTAATACCTTAAACGCGTTTTTCTCGAAACGGCTTTTTTCCAATTGGCATGACAAATAACTTCCACAATTTTCACTCCATTTACTTCGAATTTAAAAGTTATGTCCCTAATTGCATTTCGCAGAGAAGTATGTACGGAATTTCTCATTGATTGAAAACTTTTCATTTTATGAGCAGTTTTATACGAAATTTTTCATTGAAAATTCATTCACATACCTACAACTCAATTCAAATACCTACAACTTTTGAATAGAACAATATTTTTTAAATTCCGTACGCACTTCTCTAGTTATTCTAATTTAGATTGGCGAGAATTTTTGTTTTTGTTCTAGGTAAAAAATTGTGGATGCTAAATGTCACGCCGCAGAGCGCCTAAAAAAAAAGATAAAAGAAAATATTAGTAGTCGGCCATTTTGTACATAAAAAAAATTTCTAACAGCTTGATATTCATACTAAATAGATGTGTAATTAATTTTATGAGTAAATCACTTTTTCGTACGAAAAAAAATTGTTAAATTCTCACATGATTTTATACCCGTTACTGGGGCCTAACCCCTAATGGGTCTGCATAAGTTTGCAGCTAAGAAAGCATTTTCAAAATCCCACAGTGGTGGTACCCCTTGAGCGATAAAAATTGCAGTTTCTCATGATTTTTTTTTTAATGAAACATTTCTTCACTCTTTTTGGGACTTAGGGAATGGGGTAGTATCGAGTTTTATTTGCACAACTTTTTTGCAAAGCTTTTTACAAAACATTAATATTGCACATACATACTTTTTACTTATTGTCTACACCCTACATTCGTACACTCCGTGTTATTTTCACATTCTCCCTTTCTTCATTCATTCGTCCACTCCGTAGATCTCTCCTCCCCCATTCTACTTACTCATCTTTCTGCACACTTCCTCTATTCCCCTCAAGTACTCGCATATCCCATTTATATTTCCTCTCCCAGCATATTTATGATTTCCCCCTTTACTGCCAAATCATCCATTCCTTTCATCCGCCCTTCTGCTTTCTTCGGTGATTTCTCTGATACTAACTTCCTACCTTTTTTACATATCAGTAGGTGCTCCAATAACTCATTTTTTTTTACATATCCTGCACCTCTGATCCTTTTCCCCTTTCTTTTCCGCCCTTCCTATATCGCCACATCTTAGCCTCACCCATATTCACATGGCCTTTCGTCCTTCTCTATAATACATTTATACTTATCATTGTACGTCGATTTGCTGATCTTTTCCTCTTCCCTCATTAAAATTCTGTTTGTCGAGATTTCCAGTCCCTCTTCTATCCTTTCGTCAATTTTTTTGACTTTTCGCTGCCCTAGAGAGAGAAGTGATGATAATGGAGGAGACAAGGTGGCCAAAAAATTGCTTACTAGACGAAATTAGAGTGATAACAAACGGTGACCCATCAAAATGGGGGAAAAACCTGGTGAAGGTATTAAGAGATCTAGAGATAGAATATATAATAACAAATTATTATATATTCTATCTCTTAATATCTTCACCAGCTTTTTCCCCCATTTTGATGGGTCACTGCTTGTTATCACTCTAATTTCGTCTAGTAAGCAATTTTTCGGCCACCTTGTCTCTTCCATTATCATCACTTCTCTAATATATCTCAACGCTCTTTCCCTTATCAAATATTCTATATTAGGCACTCCTAGTTCTCTCCTCCATATATAATTTAGCGACGTTCTGGGGACTTAGGGAATGTTTTATCACTGTTCTTGGCTGTTACATGGTGTTTTTGGTAAAAAAATCATCTTTAAAAATGGCGGTGGTATGCCACTGTCTTCTAAACGGGTTGCGGCGGATCTTGTCAGACTGCGTGACGCGTAGCATCGGCGGTATTCATTTTGAAAAAAAAAACAAACGAAGGTTTTTCTTTGATTAAGGCGGGATGTGCATTTACAACGATCAAAAAATCGATTTTTTTTTCTTCACCCGATAGAACTATATATGTAGAATATTATCCCAAAGTTTCAAAGCGAAATTCGAAAAACTTCAAACGTTACTGGCCGTCAATGTCGTGCCTCAGCGCTCGGATTCGCAGCGGGCGTGAACTTCAAACGCGTTTTTCTCAAAACTGCATTATCGAAATTCGAAATTGGCGTGCAGGATTACTCAAAAACTATTAAGCCGATTAAGTTGAAACTTGGCAGAAATATTCATAATATTGGTACCTTCTACTTGACGAAAATTGTTTTTGCAAAATTGGGGAAAAAAACGACTTTTTTAATCCACATTTTACAGAAATGTTGCGTGCAATGTTGATTTTTTTTTGTAAATGCGTGCCATTTTGTCAAAGTTGCATTTTCTTTATTTTAACGACCGTCGCATAGAAACTATACATGTTCTGACTGAAAAAATGTTTGAACTTTTTTGCAAATAAAAGTCCACGGGAAGCTTGACTGCACGCCGATTTGCAACTCCCGCTGCGACCTTGCTGTAACACTCTGCCACAGCTCCGCAATTTTGATGATGAATTCATTTAAAAAATTGTTTCGTATACTTAAATGAACTATTAAAGTATACCCAAAGTTTGATAAATGTAGAATAATTATTTCTTAGTTTAAAAAATCCCTCAATATTGCTTATTTTTTTCCTGTTTAAATGTATATCCCGCCTCAACACTCATACGCAGAATATGGACCAAGAAAAAGTGAGAAATGTTTAAATCGATGAAATGGTACACTTTGAAATAAAAAGATTGAATTTTCCAAAAAAATGACTACACTGCGTTATAAAATCCTTTTTTTATTTTTACAACACTTAGCTCATCTTTTAGACAATAAGATTAAAAAGATTTATACCAAATTTAATTAGCGTCGGTCAATTAGTTTTTTTGCTACACGTCACGCCAGTTTTAAAAATGCAATTTAGAAGACCGTGCCAAACACCCGGCATTTTTAAAGATTAATTTTGAAAAATACCATGTAACAGCCAAAAGTAGACGCAAAACATACCCTGAGTCTAAAAAATGGTGAAGAAAACGATCCTTTAAAAAAAAATTGAAAATCAGCAGGTTTGTTCCTCGTCTAAAGGTATTTCCCCCTTAACAATGGATACACGTGTCAAAAAATCGTCCAGCCGTACGATAGAAAATGTCGTAAACTATACTCTGTCCGCATTTTAAGTGAATCGGACGATTAAATTTCGAGATACGTCTCACAGCGTTTCATAAAACTGTTTCGAGAAAAACGCAAAAGGAAAAAGAATAAATCACAGTGGACGATCTGGCCCTTCACAAAAACCGCCACGACTCGGTCAATTGTTTGAATTTTTACAAAATCTTTGTTGGAAATTGAATTCAATATTCTAGGCTATAAAACTAAACTGTAAAAAAAAGTATTTTTGGAATCAAGCTAATGCAGACCCCGTAAAAAACAGAGAATTACGTTAAATTGGTGTCACACAAATTACAAACCTTTTCTACTTCATTAATTTTCTGTTGTTTGATCGGCACAGTTGGACTTTCCAAAAAAACGTGGTCGTGGTAACGGTACGAGAGGGGAATACTGAACTGCCGGACAACAGTCTCGTAATATTCGGTTACGACGTCAGCGGTCGGGTGACGAGCGGGGGCGAGCCGGTCAACGGTGTTTCCTTCATTCTGTTCGGCGTTAGTCTAATCTCTTTACCGATTTAAGGGTACCCTCTTATCGAAGCCCCCAGAAATCGCAGTGTCCCTGAAACAAGCATAAAGAAATAATTGAACAAAACGAACTATTTTCTTCCTCGTAATTTCGTAACTTGTATAAAAAGTAGCTATTTATTACGAAAATTAAACAGACACTGAAACTTCACAACTAAGTTAACTGTCGGCAAAATTAATATAGTTTTTTAGCTATACGTCACGCCAGTTTTGAAAATGCAATTTAGAAGACCGCGCCATACCTTCGCCATTTTTAAAGACGAATTTTGAAAGATACCATGTAACCGCCAAAAGTAGTGATAAAACTAAACTAAGTCTAAAAAAAGGTAAAGAAATCTTTCCTTGAAAGAAAAAATTACGAAAATCGGCAAATGTTTTTTCTCGCCTCAAGGCATCTCCCCCCTTAAAGTCTTCTATTCGTAACTTTGCTTTGATGATCTGCATTCAGAGCGATCTGTCTTCCAAATCTGAACAATTCGAAATTTCGACTCGAAACGTGGCCACGCAATTCTTGAGCTGTTGAATGAAAATATGAAAAACATTCTGTTAAGGCCCTAGGCCACAGTAAGAGATATAAAATCATGTGCGAATTTAACAATTTTCTTCGTATGTAAAAGTAATTTACTCATAAAATTAATTACACATCTATTTAGTATGAATATCAAGCTGTAAGAAAATATATTTTTTTTCTCGATGTACAAAATGGCCAACAATTCTTTTGTTGTCTTTTTTTTAGGCGCTCGGCGGCGTGACGTTTAGCATCCACAATTTTTTACCTAGAACAAAAAGCAAACATTAGAATACCTAGAGAAGTACATACGGAATTTTAAAGATATTGTTTTATTCAAAAGTTGTAGGTATTTGAACTTAAAAAATGAAATTTCAGTGGAAAATTTCGTTATAACTGCTCATGAACTGCTCATAAAATGAAAAGTTTTCGATTAATTAGAAATTTCATACGTACTTCTCTGCAAAATGCAATGAGAAACCGCACTTTTAAATTTGAATTAAATCGAGTGAAAATTGTTGAAGTTATTTGTCACGCCAATCACTTTTTCACACGAAAAAATGGTTAAATTCGCACATGATTTTCTACCCGTTAGTGTGGTTTTGAACATTGAGGCCTTAATGTTCAACGAAAGGGTACCCTCAATGACACGTGCCAGGATCGTCGATAAGATAGCCAATGATTTCAGGACGGCGCCGCGAAGAACTGCGAGACGAAGCCGATCGAAGGTTTCGCGTCGGAGAAGCCGCTGTGTCACGTGACTTCGGATGAATCCGGCAGATTCACATTTCCGGCATTGTCGATCGGCGAATATCGGATAATTCCGCATTACGCCGGATCGGGAACGAAATTTTACGTTCAACCGACAGAGCTCTCGTTCAAATGCGCTCACGCCAGTTTGATATTGCCCGTAGCTTTCAAGGTCACCGGCTTCACCGTTTCCGGGACCGTGCTCACGTCCTCCAAGGGTGCTCCGCTGTCGGGCGCGAAAGTATTCATGTCCAAACACAAATTTGCAACAACCGACGAAAATGGCGTTTACACGATCGAAAAGATGAAGGCTGGAGAGTACACCGTGAAAATCGAAGCGGCCAATCTGCGCTTCGACGAGACGACGGTCAAAGTGTCGCCGAGTTCGCCGGAAGTGCCGGTAATCGCGCCAACTTCCTACAGAGTATGCGGCGCCGTGACACTTTCGGCAAAGGGAACCCTGCATCATCGCAAAATTGCCGTGGAAAAGACAGCGTCGACTTATCGCCAGGAAGTCGAGACGGATCCGGAAAATGGACAATTTTGCCTCTACCTGGAGCCGGGAAAATATCAATTCAGCGTTATCGTTAGCAATGAGGAAAAAACGAAAGGCTTGCAGTAAGCGCATTTATTCGTCTGTCCTTTCGTTACGCCGTTTATCAATCTTGTGTATTTGTTTTCTTAGATTCTTCCCTCTTCAGCAGACCATCGACGTGACATCGTTACCAGTCAACGATATCAATTTTCTGCAACTCAAAGCGATCGTTCGAGGCTCGGTAAGGTGCTTGAAAAATTCGGACTGCAGTCAGGTGTCCGTGACGTTGAAAGTGCTCGATGGCGTTACCGTGAAAACTTTGCAAGCCAAAGGTAAATTTCCTGTGATACTTGTGATCCGGCGAAAATATCGATCTCTGGTTAAGGGGGAAGACACCTTTAGGCGAGGAAAAAATAGCTGAATTGCATGTTTAAAGAAAAGAAAAAAAAATCGATTTTTCAATCGTTGTAAATGTATATCCCGCCTTAAGTGTAACAACTTTTATATCAATATCTATAATATAAGCCAATAAAAAATTCCTGAAAATAGCCTTTTTTGGCGTCTAAAATGAGAAGACCGCTTAAGATTTTTATTCATCGATGATTCGAATCGAGTACCCGTGATCAGACGGGTATACTCGAACTTTATCGAGTACCCGAGTTTTTCAAGTACTCGTCTCGGATCGGGTAGTCGATAAGCCGTGTTGCCGAAACAAAATTTCAATTTTCGTTTCATAGTGGATAGCGCCACGGAAACGTACGAGAACGGACAAAACAGACTCAATCTTTATATTCTCTACCCTTCGCCGATAGGTTGGGGTTCATAAGAAATACAAATAATTGATTTAATCATCTTAGTATTTTTGTTATGCATATATTTACCATTTTTTCCGGCAACCTTCTTTTAAGACACTCGCATTTCCGGAAATATCGAGATATTTGAATGTCGAAAAACTGAATAAAAGATTCTTCATCGAATTTTCATTCTGTCTAGCGCTAACTGGTAATTTCGGCGATTCATTCTTAATTTAATTTTTTGTCATTTAAAAAAAAATTGTCCAGGTACAACTTGTTCTTCCAACTCTTATATCTCTGAAACGCGTTAAATTGACACCTTGAATTGTACAGACAATGTAGACGAATGGCTCGGTTTCGGGATGAGGCAGCGTTGCATCGATGCATCGTTGCGTTATCTCGTGGCCGCGCGTCGAACAACGAAAAATTCGTGTTTTCCCCCGGCTGGTCAAAGTTTTGTTTCATCAAGCAGACGGACGTTACGAGTTCACGGAGGTCTTGCCTGGCCACTACGAGGTTCTCATCGACACGGATGTCTTCTGTTGGGAAAATGCCGTGCATCGAATATCCATAACGTCCGAACGTGCCGAAGTTCCGCCATTCCAGCAAACCGGCTTTTCCGTAACGTTTATATCGTCTCACGACACGGCCGTGGAATATACCGAGCCGGGCTCGTCCAAGATAATAAGCCTCGAGCTTCCGCTCGGTAGTACGCGCCACTGCATCTCCAAATCCGGCGAGTACAAATTCGTACCGATCGGCTGCCACGTTTATCCGAGAGCCTCGTACGATTGGGACACGAGCAATCTGGCGCCGATAATATTGACGTCGACGGAGCACAGCCATCGCGGCAAAATCACCAGTGCGGCTGCTCTCGATGGCGTCAGTGTCAACATTGATATTATGGGCGAGACGAAGACGTTCGGACCATTGAAATACTCGAAGAATATTTCAACGCTCGGTTATCATTACGTGTATGATTTCGAGTTCATCGCGAGCATCGATAATGTTTACACGATCACACCTGTCTCGGATATTTTACTGTTCAATCCGCCAATGGTCAAAGTCGTTGGGGTCAACGACTGTAACAACGACGTCGTCACCTTTGCCGGCGAGCTCGGAAAGGTAATATGCCCTTTGTACCTCAAGATGGTTGTACTCTTAAGGTAGTTCTGTAGTTTTGGTTAAATCTTAGGAATTGGCTGAAATCTAAGTATGGTGTAGATATGACCTTCATGGACTGATGCCCAACAATTCAATTCGATTCACCGTTTAGTTCATGAGATAATTGCAATTGAATATGGGTATTTTTGTACGCGATCCCTATACCTATCACGTAAACCGATAGGAGTTTGCTCGCATTTCTCGATATAGGTTCTAAACGGATCTTAGGATTTCAAAATAAAAACACACGTGTACGCAATACTATGGTGGGATTGATTTAAAAAAAAATGACAAACTTTGACCGTTTAGTTTCGGAGATATCGACTTATGAAAAGTGGTAATTTTCATAAGTCCACACCGAACTCGGGCCCAACCATCTGTAACGAAATGGCAACAGTGTACGCTGCAGCCAGCTGATTAGCGCGTGGTCTGGGAACTCGAGTCGTGTTTTTTTTTCCCCGAGTTCTAGTCATTCTGAGACGGATGAGAAATAAATTTATTCGGCAAACATATTTAATTTGTTCAATTTATGCATGTACTTGTCTTCGTTACAGCGAAGACAATTTAAGGGAGACTTTGTCCTTGGAGTGCCATATTTCAGGTGTTTACATTTTTTTTTTTAAGGAAACGAGTAAAGCTTTTTGAGTGCGGTTTTTTTTTGCTTTTATTCATGATATACAGAACGTTAAAAAATTAAAAAAAAAACCAAAATGGCGGCCGTTGCAGCTCCGCGAAAACAGGTCCTCAAATCGCGGGAGGTAAACGGCTGACATCACTGTCCCCTCTTTGTTGATCTGAAACACAACTTCAAAGCATATTATCAATCTGTGACCCTTTGGTCATGGAATGACGGATGGGTTTTTCGTTTAGTACAAATTTCGGAAAATGACGGCAATTTAAAAAAAATCGCATTTTCGCGTTTTTTTTCGCATAAAAAGATAAATAATAATTGCAAAAATGTATCTATCGAAAAAACGATCCGTCATTCCGTGAAGACATATTTTCTGAGTATGCTCTCCGAATTTCAGGTCGATATGTTAATTACAGCGGTCAGGAGAATGTCAGCCATTTTTAAAAACGTGTTTTCGAGAAAAACGCGTTTTAAGTTTTGTAATGTGTTTACACAAATGTGCTTATAATTACCGCTAATCGGCAATGCCTGGTCCATAGAGGCATCCCGCCTCTTCTTCTAGCTGCTCATGTTGAGCCGCTAACATCTCCCGCTGCATTTCAAGGACAAAGTCTCCCTTAAACTGTCGGCAAGATGTTGTAAATCCACGATCCGACGTCCTTGGACAGCAAATTTTTGTTGCTGATCGTTGAGGTTATGGTTATTCTTATCGCGTTTAGCCGCATTTGCTTGTCACATGGCTGCCACAGCTTTCAATCTTTTAGCAAGCGCCTTTTTTCTTGTAAACTTTCTTTTGTATCGCATTTGGGTTGACATTTTCACGCTTTTTTTATTTATGTAAAATATTTCGCGAAAAACGGATCGTAGGAAGCTCAACGCTATGACTTCAGGAAAATCGCGCTGTTGCCACGATTACAGCGCCGCTCTCTATACGAGTATGAAACCTATCTTTGCACGAGGTGCAAATGTGTGGGACATATATGGGGTACAACTCTGTAAAAAAATTACAACCAACAGCATCGTATAGGAATTGGATATTACGATACGCTTGGGCTGAAACTTTTGGCTCATAAATGTACCTATAGAACTACCTTAAGGGCGGAGATATCTTTTCGCCAGGAAAACATTGCTTGGGGAATTTTTTGAAAATCTGGTCGGATTTACTTGAAATTTGGTGTTCGTGCTTCTCGACACAATTAATGAAACACGTATGTCAGTGTTTTTGGAAATTCAACCTCTAAACATAAGGGAGTGGCAAAGTTTGTACGGAAATCTTTTTAAAATCGGCTCAAATATACTTAAAACTTTGTATTAATGCTCGTAGACACAATTAATGAAATTTTAGCGTTTTTGGAAATTCAATCCTTACGGGGTAGCAATGTTTGTATGGTAAAAAATATCCGTTCAGATTTACTTGGAACTTAGTATTAATACTCTTTGACACAATTGTACGTATTCCTTAATGCAACATTTCAGGAGCATATTTCATTAACCCTAGAATGGCACACTGGGGTACATTCGTGCTCCACGAATTTCGTAAAATTACTCAATTTTACCGATTGAAAATTTTCTCTTCCCGTCGGATCAAACTTTGACACACTTTTCGAATTTTGTGAAATTTATAAATGGTAACATCATCTTCCTGGCTAAAAGACGAAGAAAATCATGTGCTTCCAAAAATTTTATTCACTATAACCCCGATAATCGGGTCCAACGCGTGGGGTACATTTTTGCCCCAATGTGCCTTTAGAAGGCAAACAAAATAAGTGTACCATTCTAGGGTTAAGGAGCATTCACCACAAGTCTACGCGAGCGAAGCTGCGGGCGGAAAGCTAGTAACAGAATACCACTCACTTTGGACGCTAAAAAAAGGCTATTTTCATTATTTTTTTTTGATAGGATTATATTATAGATATTGATTCAAAAGTCATTACACTTAATAAATACACTTTCGAAATACATTTTTTTTAAATTTCATGTATTTATGCAACCCAAACAAACTTTAAACACGTTTTTCTCGAAACAACGTTTTTCGACGGCTTGTTGATAAAATCTTCGAAACTATTGAATCGATCCTTATGAAATTTTAACCATATATTCTTTACAACTATAGCTATAGCGCATATCAAGGATTTTGTTAAATTTCAATATTGACTATTATTTTACAAAAAACGGTGAAAAAAGTTTTTTTTTTTGTTTTTTCAAAAAATGTCCGCTATTTTGGTATTTTGGCATATATAAAAAACGTATGATATGCGCTATAGCCATATACTGATTCTAAAACCGTTTGATTTTTTTGTTTCGGATGATCCATCTCCGAAATTTCATCAACAGTGCAGACCTACAATTTTTTTAGGATTTTTTTAAACTACCATTTTCGTCTATAAATAGTGACTTAAGGGGTAAGGCCACAGCAGAATTTTCAAAAAATCGATTTTTTTCTCGCTAAAACGGTGCTTTATCATCATGAGAATAAGTTACTATTCGATTTATAGCAAGAACATTTTTTTTCACCGACTTTACGCGTATAATGTGAGCCCACCTCTGGCACGGCCATAGAGTACCCAAAACTTTAAACGCGTTTTTCTCGAAACAGCTTTTCTATGTTCCTAATTGCATTTCACAAAGAAGTACATACGGAATTTCTGATTAATCGAAAACTTTTCATTTCATGAGCAGTTTTATACGAAATTTTTCACTGAAAATTCATTCAAATACCTACAACTTTTGAATAAAACAATATTTTTCAAATTCCGTACGTACTTCTCTGGGTATTCTAATGTAGATTGACGAGAATTTTTGTTTTTTGTTCTGGGTAAAAAATTATGGATGCTAAATATCACGCCGCGAAGCGCCTAAAAAAAAGATAAAAGAAAATAGTAGTCGGCCATTTCGTACATCGAAAAAAAAAATATATATTTTCTAACAGCTTGATATTCATACTAAATAGATGTGTAATTAATTTTATGAGTGAATCACTTTTTCATACGAAAAAAATATTAAATTTGCACATGATTTTATACCCGGTACTGTGGCCTAGCCCCTTAAATAAATATTTTTTTTAAAATGTATTTCGAAAGTGTATTTATTAAGTTTAACAACTTTCATATCAATATCTATAATATAACTGTAGAAAAAAATGCATGAAAATAGCCTTCTTTAGCGTCTAAAGTGAGAAGACCCCTTAAAATTAATCGGCTATTATTCTCGAGACTGTAAATTAGAAATTCACGGAAAAAAATCCTTTTTTTTTCCCAATGTAACGGTGTCATCTCCTGACTGATGATTCCACGTAATAACCTGAACGACGCAACGAAAAACAATCACACACACACAGAGAAAACAGCGCATTCGAGTTTTCGAACGTTGCGATTTAGTACTTGAAACGTATTAAAAATTTCGCAGATCGTTAGCGGAAAAACAGTGCCGCCGTTGGAAGGCGTCACCATCCGAATATTCGGCAAGGACAAAAACGCGCCGGTCCACACACTTGTGACGGACAAGGAAGGAACCTACAGAGTCGGACCTCTGGATGGAAAGGTCGAATACACGTACGTCCTTGTCTTGGTTCCCAGTCCGAAATGTCGATCTTCCAAGGCAAAACTCATTATTCGTCCGTAATTATGATTTCAGCGTGACGGCGGAAAAGGAAGGTTACGTGATAGTCGGGCCGGACGCCGATGGCGCCTTCCTCGCTCACAAATTGGCCGAAGTGATCGTTCGCGTTTCCGATCAAGCTGACGGAGTCTCGCTTCAGGGCGTTCTGCTCTCGCTCTCGGGTGGTCAGAGTTATCGCAAAAATAGCGTTACGAGCGAGGACGGTGCACTAACGTTCAATTCCCTGTCGCCCGGCGAATACTTTCTACGACCGATGATGAAGGAATATCGTTTCGAGCCACCCTTCAAGATGATCAACGTCGAGGAAGGCCTCACCGTGGATGTAACACTCACCGGTATGAGAGTCGCATTTAGCGCATACGGTTCGGTCACTTCGTTGAACGGCGAGCCCGAACGAGGCCTGCTCGTTGAGGCTCAAGGACAATCCGACTGTTCCAATCTACAAGAAGAGGCCACTACTGAAGATAACGGCAATTTTCGGATTCGAGGTCTTCAGCCAACGGTAAGGAATCCGAGAAAACTCAGGGAATTCCTTTTCCCCTGGAATGATCAAGGAAAAGGCAGGAAATTTTTAAAATTCTCTAGAAATTTTTCAGTACTTGTTGCAAGAATTACGAAAAATGAAATCGACCTGAAAAAAAGTAAAAAGTATAAGAATAAATGTTTTTGTTCATTTTCAATATTTATATTATTACTTTTTGCAAGAATTACGAAAAATGAAACCGACCTGAAAAAAAGTGAAAAGTATAAGAATAAATGTTTTTGTTGATTTTTAATATTTATATTATTACTTTTTGCAAGAATTACGAAAAATGTGAACAGAAAGAATAAATATTTTTGTTTATTTTTAATATTTATATTATTACTTTCTGCAAGAATTACGGAGAATGTGTACAGTAAGAATATTTTTTGTTTGTTTATTTTCAATGTTTATATTATTCTTTATTATATACACAAAAAAGTTATATCAGTGCAGAACATTGTACATTTCAAACAAAAAAAAAACTATTTTTCCCCGAAGCTTTATACATTTGCATTGATTTGTTGAATCAAGTAATTGAAGAGAATCAGAAGATTCTTCGCTTCCGAAGCGAGCTTTTATTTTTTATACTTTCATAATAATATGGTCAGACTGATTTGAAAAATGCAGAAATGACATTTATAAAAATGTCTGATGTGTGCGATATTTTTGTAGGTGCAAAAATTTTTACGGTTTTCTATATGCCAGGCTTTCTTGTAGAACACCAATGGGGTATCATAAGAAGTACATTCGCGATTAATTGTTATCATAATCGTTGAACTTGGTTTTTCAGGCAGTTTGACTTTTTGTTAAGATTTTTTTGTGTCGCAACTTTTGCAATATTTGAGATATCTGGATATATTTTCGGACGAGGAGAGAGTCCCGTACAAATCATTTTCAGAATAAATTGCACGAATATCTTCGAAACATGATAAATTTTAATTTAAAAAATGAATATTCATTTTTTGTTTATTTTATTTTATTTTAATTCTTTTAAACGCGTACTGTAATTGTAAATGATTTTTTTAATCAAATTTTTGACAATATTCACTATTGCGGCAGTTATCATTTTTAGGAAAGTGTGATTTTTATTTTAAAAAAATCTCGAAATTCGAGATGTCCGGATGAATTTCTATACACGCGAAGTTATAATACAAAATAAACGTTTGACACAGCGATGAACAGAATTGTTTGACATCGCATTCTCAGAGGACAGTTTTGGAGAAAAAAAATCGTACAAATCGGAAACTTGGAGATTGCCTCCATTTAATTTCGTTCACAAAGCTTGCTCTGAGAAATGCACTTTCGATTAAAGATTCAGTGGAAGCAATGTGCAAGTGTGTAGCGTGCCCAGCTTTTTCCCAAGTTTCAACATAATCGGGAAAAAATACTAAAACGTAGGTACTCTTCCAGTGTATCTACGCGATCCGCTTGAAGCCGGATGTCGAGGCGAACGCGCATATCCAGCGTGTAGCACCGAGCTCCATAGCGGTTCAGCCAACAAGCGACGTTCAAGGTTTGAGGCTGATCGCTTTCTATCCGACATCGCGTACCGACATATCGATCCACGTGATATCCGCGCAACCGGAGCACTATCGAAATCTCCGTGTGAAACTCTGTCGTGAGGATCAGCCGGATTCGCCGATTCACACGTACAAGTTGGAATCGCAAACGTCGAAAATCGGCTCGGTCTATAACACCGGTTACCTCATACATTTGCCACCTCTGCAAGCCAACGGCAAGAAATACTTCGTACAATTGGAGTCGTCTTTGTCGCAATCGCTCTACAAGTACAAAACGGTGCCGTTGTACTTCGAGGCGAACGCCTCGTTCAAGCAATTCACACTGAATTTCCAGGCCGAGAGAAAGATCGATCAGAACGAGATGAGCCAAACGTCGATGATCGTGCTGCCCTTCATAATGCTCGTGGCTCTGGCCTTCTCGTATCGCGAAAAGTTGTGGTCTTGCCTGAACTCGCGGGTCGAACAATGGTCGAAAACGCTTCCGGCACCGAGAGCACCCGTTCAAACGATACCCATCGATCCGCGCGCCGATGACATCATTGTGGAGCAAATAATGAACATCAACAAAAGAAAGACTAAGCCCCGAAAAGCGTAAATTTCGCGGCTGCGGGAAGGAGAGGATAAAATCGAGGGGACGAAAAATCACTGTAGAGGTTGAAGTTGAGACTCGCTGTGCACTGCCACAATTATCTTCTCCTATGAACATCGAACTTCGTTCATGGAGAATAAAGACATTGAATTCCTGCAATTGTCAAGAACTTAACAATCGGCCGTTTTAAAGTTGAGTAGCGAAACGTTGCTGTTTGTCACAATTGTACATATTACGTGTAATCGAATACGTCCGACGACGACGAAAAAAAGAGACAATTATTTCAATTCGTTGAAGTAAATTGCAGCGTTATATTTATTGAAGTACATCCAGCTTTCGATGAGTCGTGGTCATTTTTCGTCTACCTAATCAGCGAATCGATAAACGCGTCAGGCTGTCTAAGCGACGAAGTATACCTGGAAGAAAAAAAGCGCTCGATCAGTTCAGTTTGGTCCATTCGTTGTTGAGTGATTACTCGCTCGGCTAAGATTCGGTCGTTGGAAGAATCACCTCTCGACCCTCCTTGTAGAAACATTTTTGGAAATTGTAGGCTTGTTCACACAAATCCTTCCCAGTTGCTGCAAAGTCAATCGCACAGAACGTTAATTTTATCGTCCTTCGTTTTGTCGGACTGAAGCGTGAGGCGAGAAAATCTTAATACTCACACATAGTACGACATTTTTCGACAACTGCGGTTCCTTTTTCTTTATTCGATGCTGGCACTATATCAAGCATCGCCTGGAAATTTATCGCGTCGTCTTCGATCTAGAACCAAAAGAATCGAATTTTAAGAGTTTAGGGGAACAACGTAACGTGCGTGGGTAAATAACATCGTAATTGATTTTACCAATGAGAATTGATCGAGGACACATTTCAAGTAGCACTTCAGTTTGTCATCATCCGCCAAATCGCCGTCGGCAGCTCGATCAAGCAGTTCTAAAAATTTCAAAACACATGACATACGTGAAAGGAATTTTGTGGATCTGCCTTTTTGAACAATAACTTTGAAATATTTGGCTAAAAAATCTCCCGTTCATTGAGTAAGCCTGTGATTATGATTGCCTCTAATTGGGGTCAATTGGGGGAAGGAAGTTAATGCAAATTCGCTTATTAAATACTTTTTGCAGACAAGCATCAAAGGTTTTTTCAAGGGTATCATCAGAAAGGCTGAAAAGCGCCTTCTTTTGCGGATTCTTTTCTCTTACGGTGTACTTGAGTTACTGTGAAAACTTTTTTAAAAATCGTTCGTCGCTTGAGGCAACTCAAATTGAAGAGGAAGGTCCAACATATGGTGCAGGAATCGCAGTTTTGAGGTAAACTTATTATTACAACGATAAGACTGCGAGTTGAACTTCAAACGCGTTTTTTTCGAGACCATTTTTTGTAAACGGTGTACACGACTTCTGGACATCCAACGGACGGATTAACTTAAAATATGGTACACTTGTGTAGCGCGGTCGTAGTTTAGTCTTGACTGATGTTTTACTTCTCAACATTTTCTTTCGTCATTAGTTATTAACAATAATGATGCCATTTTTTCTCGAAAAAGCTAACAAAACCGATAAAAAAATTTCTTTTGATGATTCATATATCATAACAAAAAAAGCTTGTTTAAGGCGTCTGGCCACCTTGGCCGAAAAAAAATCAGCTCATTCGTGAGTAGTGTCGCGACAATGTAGCATAGCGGATTTTTTTTCGACCATTAAAAAAATTATGGTGAGCCGAAGAAAAAAGTTTGTATTTTTCACCGAAATTTTGGCTCACCATAAGTTTTTTAATGGTCGAAAAAAAACCGCTATCCTACATTGTAGCGACGCTACTCACGAATGAGCTCATTAATTTTTTTCAGATGTGACATGACCGGGTAACAGCTGGGACTACGACCGCGCGTATCGTGCGGAGGGCCTTCTCGGCAATGTGCATAACGGCGCCATTTTTTAATATTTTGAACGGAAATTTATTAACGTTATTCTTAAAGCCCTTTCTGACGTTGTGTAAAAAAATAAAAGTATTCCGGCCCATACATTCGAGTTTATTATTTTTTATTAAATATACCCATTTTTCGATCGGCCAAGGTGGCCAGACGCCTTAAGTCTTACAAGGGGAGGGTACGAACTTGGTCGCGGGTGTTGATGCCTCTTTGCGAGAGTAAAGTACTTCGCAATAACGTAGTCGGCCCAGTGGCCGTCAGGATCCTAGTGATCGTCATGTTTCCGCATTAAATAAGCATTTTAAGATAGAAATCAGTGCTTCGTGAAGATCTGTGGTATATTAGCTTCCAGGAGGTATTTACCATGTTGTATTACATTTTCACACCCGTAAGTATACGTACAAAAGAAAAATCGAATTAAATATATTCCGCTACGACGTCTAGCTGTCATTTCGGCCTAATACTTCATTAGGAGGTTAACGTGAACCATGTCACATCTCGGGTGATTTGAGAATGCCTGTGGACTTGCGTGAAGTAGGTTTTCCTTCACGTGATTAACAAGGATTTTAGTTTTGCGTTCAGCATAAAAAATTGTAGTTTTATGATAATTTCAACGAATTTTCATATATGACGATTACCGGTTCAGTAACATAAACACTCTGCCGATTAATTACCACGGCTGTCGATAACTGGGAGAATGTTAGCAAAAAAGAGTCTTACGAATCGAATATTAGTTTATAGAAAATCAGGAAAGAAATATTGGGTCCGTAATTAGCATTGTCTGAAGGATCCACGGACCAGTAATCGTCATACACATATTCGCGATAGTAAAAAGATATACACATAAATAAATGTTGTCGATTACTGGGTCGTGACCATGTCGATAACTAGGTATGCCCTGAACACAGGTGAACAGCACTCGATCGAAGGAATATTAAAAATATAATTTTGATGTAACAGGCAATAATTATTTTTATTTTTGAAATTAATAAAGTTCCATGGAAGAGAAATTTATGTTTTAAACTCTTTATCAAATGTTTTAATAAAAATCATAAAGTTTGTGACAGAGTGCGTAAAAATGATTCTGCCGTTCTATGTGCAGACATAATCGAGTCGAAAGAAGGCTAGAAAAAGACGCACATTTTCGTTTTTTACGAATGTAAATACGTCGAATCCTGCCAAAGATACAGCTATTTGAATGGAAAAATGTTAAAAAATGGTAATCAACGAGAAAAAACGTCAGAATTTTTTTTAAAATGTTGACACTCGGTGAATATTTTTCAACAAAGTAACTCGATTTTTCAAAGTTATTTGTGGATTTTTTTTACTGTCTGCAGTGACGTGCAATGCCCTAAATGTGGGATGCGCGAGAGAAAAATATTGGGATAAAAAAGGGCTGGCGGGGGAATCGAAGGATCAATGGGCAAGTTTGAGGTACGGAAATGTGGGGGAAAAGGTTTCAGTAGCTGGACCTGTGGACTATGCCGGAAGGAGGATGAGGGCCTGGAACATATCTGGACGTGCGAGATAGCGAGTGGGGCGACAAAGGAAAAATGGGCGGCGGCAGCGGCGGCCTGGAGAGGAGGGAGGGAAGGCGAGGAGTTCGAGCGTTGGACGAAAGACACGCTACAAGGAGAACGGGTGCTGGTAATCTGCGAGTACTCAAGGGCGTGCGCGACATTAAAAAGGGCGACAACTGACGACAATCAAGAGGTGGAGGAATAAGAAAAAAGTACAAAAGCGTACGGTGCTTAGTGTCAAATATTGTAATTCTCATTTTAATTTTTAACATTAATTTTAATTGATTAGCTTATAGGTTAGAGATAAGGATGGAAAGGGGGGGTTGTAAAAAAGCGAAAGCTGTACAGATGGAATAATAAAAATTATCTATAAATATAACATACATAAATATAAATAAAATAATGTGCAAAATACATGTCGTCAAAATAACGTGAAAATATTTCGGGTTACATGTTCACTATAAAAATACACTCGCTTGTTCTTCACCATTTGAGCGCTCTGGTTTTCACTCCCTGTTAAAATATGCCTGGTATGCTGCAAAATTGATGTCGGAAACATCAACGAAATCTGCTTCCCTCAAACCCTTTTGAAAAACCACTGTGCATGTAAAGGCGTATCCATTATAATGTGCGCATGGTGTGAGTTGAACTTTTTTTTCGCGTGCTTTTATGATGCCTCTCACCCTGAAACTTGTAATCCTTCTGCAGAAAGTGACGAAGATGATGAATGAATGCTTTGTAAAAACGTTTTTTGCAGTTATTAATCATTGTGTGAACAATTGTAAAAAAAATTACACCATGGCATATTATTCTATAATGTGCATGATGAATAAAAGTTTCATGTTCGTACCCTCCCCTTATTAGTCAATATTATCTATTTTGAGAAAAAACTTTTTTCTTTTAGATCACCCGAGTGGCGAAAATCAGGCGAAATTGTTTATATTTCGTGTGTCAAATTTCATGAAATTGTGAGTCAATTTTTCTATTTTTTTTCTTCTTCAAATTTTATGAAATTAGATACACAAAATTTGTTAATGTACATACAATTAAATATCAAAATGATTTTTCAATCATCTTATTCCTTCAATAATAATTTCTTTAAACAACTCCGATGTTTAGTTTGTCACAGTGCCCTAACCCCTTAAAATGTATGCTAAATATCCGGGGAAAAAACCCTTGAGGGACGTTTCACGCATATTTCAAGTACGCAAACTGACTAAGCACAAACATTTTTTGAACTTTTGTCATGAGCAAAAGATGTTTGCAGTGCTGCAAAAAAATAATTATATGAGTGTGGTTACAGTGTGATCTCAGATCATCTTGAAAAGCCAACTTCATTAAGGGGCTATACCAGTGTGACACTTTTAAAAAATCGATTCTTTTGCCTTTTTCGACAGTTTATACTTTCAAGAATATCATTATCATTTATATCATTTATATCAATATAATTTTATCTTGAAAAAATCGATAGTTAAACCTTTAAACGCGGTTTTCTCGAAACGAGATTTTTCAAATTTGCTGACATTGTAACTCAAAGAGCCATTATCCGATTGACTTGAAATTTGAACTGAGTTCTCATGAATATATTCACTCTGCAATGACGTAGGATATTTTTGATTGGAGGAAAATTGACGATGTGGCATTGAAAAAAAGGACCATTTTATAGGCAAGAAAACAGACTTTTTTCATAACTACGCTATTTTGTTAGATTTTGGTATTTTTCGAAAATCCTACGTCATTGTACACGAAATACCTTCCAGTTTAATGGCATTTTTTCCTTTTTCGGTTTCAGCTACTCAATCGGCCGGAATCATGTCAGCAGTGGAGGAACTTTTTTTTGGCACCTCCGAAGGCAGCGCATACGTCGCTTCGGTCTCAATATTTTTCTATGAAAAAATTATGTAATATAGATCAAATATAGCCAAATATATTCTTAATTTTCCTAAACATTAAATTGAGCACTTTTCTTCCAAAAAAATTCCGAAAGTCACCCAAATTTTCAGCGTTCACACTGGTATAGCCCCGTAAGTTTCACGAGAGTTTCAACGAAAAGTTTCGAAAACAGTCATTTTTCGGCGAACCTATTTTTTTTAACAAAAAAAGAACGGGTGGTTGTAAATTAATAACAGTAGTATCAACTTTCTGCAAATGGTCGTTCCGAGAACAACACGTTTAAGGAGAGAGATACCAGCTAGGAAAGAAATCGCTGATTATTATGATTTTCTTTTAAAAGGAATTATTTCTTCACCATTTTTTGAGACTGAGGGCAAGTTTATTGCTACTTTGGCTTATACATGGTATTTTTTATTTTTCATAAAAAAAGCGGAGTTATGGTACTTCTAAACTGTATTTTCAGAACTGGCGTGACGTATAGCTCAAAAAGTAATTGACCGATTCTGATTGAATTTGGTATCAATCTTTTTAACCTTATTGTCTAAACATGACTTTAAATGTTTTTGAAAATTAAAAAAGTATTTCTTTTGCAAAATGTAGCCATTTTTTTCGGAACGTTCAATCTGTTTGTGTCAAAGCGTTCATATTCTGCATATGAGTGTTAATGAAAGAAAAAAATTCGTTGGTCTTTTTCGGATTGATCCCGCCGACGCTACGTAACACACCGTCTGATAACATCCGCCGCAATCCGTTCAGAAGACCGTGCCGTACTAGCGACATTTTTAAATATTAATAAAAAATAACACTTTGTAACAGCCAATAGTAGTAGTAAACACTCTAAGTCTCAAAAATGGTGAAGAAGTCTTTCCTTTGAAAAAAAAATCATGAAAATCAGCGATTTTTTCCTCACCTAAAGATATTTCCTCCCCTTAAAGGATTAAAAATAAGCCCGCTGGACATTTTTTACGAGAAAGCTCCTTAAGATGGAATGACACTTCATCGCGGTCGTTATGGTAGAACAATTATAGATACCGAAAAATCTCTAAAACGGCTCTTCAGAAACAAAACGTAGATTGGCTTATCATAAGCCAATCTACGTTTTTTTCTCAAATTCAGAAAATTTGAGGGTCAGACAGCTGTTCTTTTATCTATTTGACGTCATTTGGCAAAGTTTCGATGGGATCTGAAGAGCCGTTTTAGAGATTTTTGGGTATCTATAATTGTTCTACCATACCGACCGCGATGACATGTCATTCCGTCTTAATAGTCCAGTTAAAACGACGAAAACCATGCACTTTTAGCGTGGAATTTCTTTCTTCTCTTTTTCTGAAGCCCGATGGGTGAATACTGAAAGGAACCCCAATGAAATTTTGTCCCTCAACTCGCCCCAACCCCAAAAAATAGGGGTTGAAAACTTAAAAATCGGCGTCTCCTAATAATCAATAGCCCGATCAAAAAAGGCTTCAAACTAAAGTTGTTTGGAACAATAAAATACGTTCAAAGTTATCCGACGTCCAACCCCCTACCTTTGAAAATAACAACAACGATTACAAAATTCGGGGTTAATGCGAGAAGAAAGAAATATTTTCTGGTTAGAAATAGAGAGGAACTTATCCTGATTCGATATACATCGATTTTTGAAAAATAAACCCCGCATTTTTTTATCGTTTTTGTTCCGCTATTTTCAAAGGTAGGGGATTTCAGATAACTTTAGGGGGATAACAAAGACTCAGATAACTCAGGTAACTCAGATAACAAAGTAGGGGAGTCAGATAACTTTATACGTATTTTATTATTCCAAACAACTTTTGTTTGAAATATTTTTCGATCGGGCTATTAATTATCGAGATACGGCGATTTTTAAGTTTTCAACCCCTATTTCTTAGGGTTGGGGCAAGTTAAGGGGCAAAATTTCATTGGGGTCACTTTCAGTATGCAACCATCTAGCGTCAGTCGATAATTCGAAATCTCCGCTAAAAGTGCTGGGTTTTCGTCTCTTTTACTGGACTATGTCTTTGCTGTTTGGTGCTGACCTTTCGGTGTTCCGTTTTCTTTCATACACAATTCACGGGCGGCTTTTGCTGGTTTCGCCAATTCGCTGGGTACTGCCTGAAAGTAAGCAAAACATTTTACAATCAAAGTACGCACTCCGATACTTTTACGGTCATATGCATGTCCAAAAAACATTTATTTTTAAAACTAACAAAGAAGTTGTGTTCCCAACTTTCATTCCACTACTTTGGGGGTACATGTTTCGTTGATGGGAAACTTACAGCACCGTGAAGCCTGACGACCATTAGGGCAACACCACAAGCAAAAAGAGCAAACTTGATCATTTCGTTAGTCGATCCGCACCAACGTGTAAGAAACTATATTGAGACTGTTTGTAGAATGCGTCGTGACACGTCGTATTTATAGGGGGATCTTGAACAACTGCATCGCATATTTTAATATCCTTGAATAAATTTTCCAGAAGATGTTGTTTGCCTCGTATACGTAAATATCATTCGCGATCCCGATCGAAACGAGCTTGCTGTTTCAAACCCATCATCACCGCATACTATCAATCATTGTCACCACTGAGAACAATTAACTAGAAAGAACGAGACGCAGACTCAGAGATCACTTTTTAACAATCGATCATCTTTTTTCAATAGTTACGTAAAAATGACGACTTTTTCATCGATTTTTTATGCTCGTGTTTCGTCGCCACGTTGTTCAAGGTACAACGAGCGCGCGCTCTTAATTTTTATAGATTGTGTTCAAATTTTAACCGGACATTGTTCATATCATTACGCAGGTCTGAGTGAAATTTCAGAACAGTCGACTATTTAGATTGGGAGATAATGGGTTTTTAAAATTGCAACTTTTAACGCTGCAGGGTTTGCATTGACCGAAAGTCAGGTCACATAATTCGTCGTACCATTTTATTGTGTTTATGAATTTTGAAAGAAAAATTATGTTTAGATAGCAAACTAGTTAGGGAAAGAGTGAAAAATGTTTCGATTGCTTTTACACATGGAAACTATACATGTTCTAACTGAAAAAATGTTTGAACTTTTTGCAAATCAAAGTCTACGGGAAGCTAGACTGCACGCCGATTAGCAACTCCCGCGGCGACCTTGCTGTAACACTCTGCCACAGCCCCGCCATTTTGATGGTGAATTAATTTAAAAAAAATTGTTTCGCTCACTTAAATATACTATTAAAGTATCCCTAAAGTTTGATAATTGTAGAATAATTATTTCTTTGTTTAAAAAATCGCTCAAATTGCTCATTTTTTCCTGTCTAAATTTATATCCCGCCTTAAGAAAATTATTTAAATAATTGACGATCTTCAACGATTCGGATTTATTGGTAACTCGAATAAACCGTTTGGTTTTCAGATTTCAGATGGATCGATAAAGCGGGGGACTGCCAACGCCAAAGGTCGCGAAAAAAATGTCAGAAAAAGGAATAATTTATTGGCCAGGCGTGCATACCGTTCCCGTCTTATTCTACAAATGTTGAATAGAAAATTTATCGCTCGGCGACAGGTCGGCGTAACATTGGTTGAACGTGTAAGCGTACTGGCAGTTGTATCCGTCGGCTGTGGAAGAAACGTGACCATATTAATTATTTCTTTTTCCTTTTCTACGGTGTGCGCTCGAGCGGAAAAACATGCGTCTGTTTGTTTGTTTTAAGGAAAATACTACTCAAAATGAAAAGTTTTACTTCAAGAAAATAAAAGTTGTACGTTTTAAGAAAAAGCAATTAAAAAAAAATGTCGACTATGTCTGTTGAGAAGCGGGACTTTTTGCGATGGAAGGGAGAAAACTCTCTCTCTCTCTCTCTCTCTCTCTCTCTCTCTCTTTTTCTCTTATCGTCTACCAAACCAAATTGTCCCCAGAGACAGTACATGTAGCACTGCATCGTAAGGGAAAAAAATAATTAGTCGAACTTATAAATTACCTATAAAGACGATAGAGGAAGTTTTCATTTTGAAAGTACAGTGAAACTCCAGTTATACGTTTATCAAGGGGTGCATCAAATATGACGTATAAGTGAGAATAACGTAGAAGTGAAATACAGTATGTATCTGTAACGCTTTAAGGGGGGATTGTCTTTTTTTTCGCAAAATTTAGCGCTTTTTGGGAATTTTTTTGTGAAGAAAGTATACAACGGAAAACTTGTGAAACTTGGCATATAGTTTTATTGATCTGTTTACTACATACAAAAAAATTTTTAAACAATTTCATAAAAAAATCCACCTCCCACCCCCCTCGATGCGCGATGGTCCTATTTTGATGGTGTGCACGATTACAGCCTTCACGTTCATCCTGCAACAAAAACCCAAAAAGCATTTTACTTTAGACACATATAGCTATCGTTCGATGAAGGGAAAAAAAATTGACCATTTGGTGACGTTTTGAACTTGAAGTATCGATTTTTCGAAAAAAATTGATCGATTTTTTGTTATAAATAAAAAACTATTAAACGTATTGCTTTCTTGCTTCATCAAACGATAAAAGGATGTCAGCTGAGCATTCTGTCCAAATTTGAAGGCAATCGGTTGAATAGTTTTTGAGAAATCGTGCACACCAGTTGTGAAAAAGCTGTTTCGAGAAAAACGCGTTTAAGGGGGGATTTTTCGATGAAATTGTTTAAAAATTTTTTTGTATGTAGTAAACAGATCAATAAAACTATATGCCAAGTTTCACAAATTTTCCGTTGTATACTTTCTTCACAAAAAAATTCCCAAAAAACGGTAAATTTTGCGAAAAAAAAGACAATCCCCCCTTAAAATTTGAAAATGGCGATTGGTGCAAAATTTCCGATGTTTCTATACTAGTGTGAACGCTGAAAATTTGTGTGATTTTCGGGAATTTTTTGGAAGAAAAGTACTCAATTAAATGTTTCTGAATATTAAGAATATATTCGGCTATATTTGACCTATATTACATAATTTTTTCATAGAAAAATATTGAGATCCAATCGACTTATGCGCTGCCTTCGGAGGCGCCAAAAAAAAGCTCCTCCACTGTTGACATGATTCCGGCCGATTGAGTAGCTGAAACCGAAAAAGGAAAAAATGTCGTTAAAGTAGAAGGTATTTCCTGCACAATGACGTAGGATTTTCGAAAAATATCAAAATCTAACAAAATGGCGTAGTTATGAATAAAAGTTTGTTTTCTTGCCTATAAAATGGTGATTTTTTTCAATGCCAAATCGTCAATTTTCATCCAATCGAACATATCTTACGTCATTGTAGAGTAAATATATTCAAGAGTACTCAGTTCAAATTTCAAGTCAATCGGGTAATTGCTCTTTGAGCTACAATGTCAGGAAGTTTAAAACATCTCATTTCGAGAAAAACGCCTTTAAAGATTTAACTACCGATTTTTGCAAGATAACATGATATTGATATAAATTATATAAATGATAACGATATTCTTGAAAGTATAAACTGTCGAAAAAGGCAACAAAAAAAACGGTTGTTTTAAAGTGTCACACTGGTTGAGCCCCGTAATGTTTGGTTTTCCAATTGAAAATTTGATTGGTAATAATTGAGTAATGAGCCAACTCAAGTTTTCGAATTTCCTTTTTGAACTTTTATTTAATGCGAGTTTGTAACACTAAGCTTTGACGTATAAGACTAGTAAATAACAGGCAGGTTCGTATTGATAAGAGATATGCACTGAAAAAAAAATTCGCTCATCCATCCAAAATTCAGTTGGTTTAACAAAATGTATCTTTAAATACGTTCAACATGATTTTTGATTGACATAACAAAACAGTATAGTTGGTGGTAAAATAGTATAGTGGTGTGAACTGTAGCTTATTCAGCATGTCTGACCAACTGTTAAAACAACAAAATTTCGAGACAACAAAATGCATTTTGCACATTCAACGATTCTTTTTTCTCAGTGTGCATACATAGTCCAGGTCAGAAACATCGAAACATCAAAACATCAACCAAACATCAAAACGCAGTGACATGAAATTTTCTCCGGCGAGAGAATATCACGTGTGATTAACGTATAACTGAGAAAAAACGAACCTCGAAACCGACGCTGGGGAATCATATTAATCAAGTATAAGCGCAAAAAACGTATAAGTGAAAAACGTAGAAATGAAACTTTATTGCCATCTTTATGAACGGAATCTGCCGCGGCTAGAGAAATTTGACGTATAAATGATCAAAACGTATAAGTGCAAAACGTATAAACGAGGTTTCACTGTATACTAAAGGGTACCCTCCTATCAAAATGTGCCAAAAAATGCCTATTCTTCAAGATTTTCTTCTCGAAATCTATGCGGGCTATTGGACAAAGAGAAAAGTTGGTCGATTTCTATACATTGTAGGTGCACGATATGATTTTTCAAATAAATTAATATTCAGTCACCGGAAATGGGCGATTTACAGCGCTCCGCGAAGTGTTAGAAGATATTTGAAAAATTCGTAATTATTAAAATATACAAGTGCGATTATTGCATGTACCACAATGAAGCCAAGAAAGCAATTTTTTTCTCAGAAATATTTCTTCACCATTTTTAAGACTTAAGGTATGTTTTATTACTACTTTTGACTGTCACATGGTATTGGTACAGTTTGAAGCTGTAGCGCATTTATTTTTCGGAATATTTCGATGAAATTTTCAGGGAATATAGCTAAAAGGTGATACTATTGAATAAAAATATATTTGAAAAATGCAATTTTTTGACCCGCCTAGGTAGATGTAGCCCGTTGAATACCCCGCGTACTGTAATTGTATTACAGTACCACAACTGCGTGCGTGCAGCTTGAGATGGTAACTTGTTGATAGTCATTCTATAGAGAAGTACTATAAGTAAGATTGAAATTCAGTGTATGTCACTTCGCTGAAGGGTAAACAACTTGCTGTTTCATAGTGTTATACATGTCAAATTTCGTGCCAAAAAAGAGTATTTGTGGGGCATTTTACTGCACTACTTTGTTAAAGAAAAATCTACAGCTGAACCGCCGAGAATTTTTGTTGAGACTCCAAAAATAATTATTTTCATGTGTTGAATTGTAGGCATCGTACTTCATGAAGCCTCATATCAGACGCTAGCTGAACTTGCAGAATCATTAGGAGTTGATCGCACAACAGTTTCGAAACATTAAAAGGCATTGGGAAAGATTTTTTAAAATAATGCATGAATTTTCACGATAAAAACAGCGAGAACTCATTCAACATCCCAATAAGTGATTTTTTATCAAATTATTGACAATATTTAGTGTTGAGGCAGTTGAAATTTTCAGAAAAGCATCTTTTTCACAAGAACTTTCTCAAAATTCGAGATGTCCGGATGAATTTCTATACACGCGAAGTTATAATACAAGATATACGTTTTACACAGCGATGATCAGAATTGTTTGACATCGCATTCTCAGAGTACAGTTTTGGAGGGAAAAAATCGTACAAATCCGAAACTTGCAGATTGCCTCCATTTGATTTTGTTCACAAAGCTTCCTCTCTGAGAAATGCACGTTTGATTGAAGATTCAGTGGACGCAATGTGCAAGTGTGTAGCGTGTCCAGCTTTTTCCCAAGTTTCAACATAATCGGGAAAAAATACTAAAACGTAGGTACCCTTCCAGTGTATTTACGCGATCCGCTTGAGGCCGGAAGTCGAGGCGAACGCGCATATCCAGCGTGTAGCACCGAGCTCCATAGCGGTTCAGCCAACAAGCGACGTTCAAGTTTGAGGCTGAACCCTTTCTATCCGACATCGCGTACCCACATATCGATCCACGTGATATCCACTCAACCGGAGCACTATCGAAATCTCCGTGTGAAACTCTGCCGTGAGGATCAGCCGGATTCGCCGATTCACACGTACAAATTGGAATCGCAAACGTCGAAAATCGGCTCGGTCTATAACACCGGTTACCTCATACATCTGCCACCTCTGCAAGCCAACGGCAAGAAATACTTCGTACAATTGGAGTCGTCTTTGTCGCAATCGCTCTACAAGTAGTTAACGGTGCCGTTGTACTTCGAGGCGAACGCCTCGTTCAAGCAATTCACACTGAATTTCCAGGCCGAGAGAAAGATCGATCAGAACGAGATGAGCCAAACGTCGATGATCGTGCTGCCCTTCATAATGCTCGTGGCTCTGGCCTTCTCGTATCGCGAAAAGTTGTGGTCTTGCCTGAACTCGCGGGTCGAACAATGGTCGAAAACGCTTCCGGCACCGAGAGCACCCGTTCAAACGATACCCATCGATCCGCGCGCCGATGACATCATTGTGGAGCAAATAATGAACATCAACAAAAGAAAGACTAAGCCCCGAAAAGCGTAAATTTCGCGGCTGCGGGAAGGAGAGGATAAAATCGAGGGGACGAAAAATCACTGTAGAGGTTGAAGTTGAGACTCGCTGTGCACTGCCACAATTATCTTCTCCTTTGAACATCGAACTTCGTTCATGGAGAATAAAGACATTGAATTCCTGCAATTGTCAAGAACTTAACAATCGGCCGTTTTAAAGTTGAGTAGCGAAACGTTGCTGTTTGTCACAATTGTACATATTACGTGTAATCGAGTACGTCCGACGACGACGAAAAAAAGAGACAACTATTTCAATTCGTTGAAGTAAATTGCAGCGTTATATTTATTGAAGTACATCCAGCTTTCGATGAGTCGTGGTCATTTTTCGTCTACCTAATCAGCGAATCGATAAACGCGTCAGGCTGTCTAAGCGACGAAGTATACCTGGAAGAAAAAAAAGCGCTCGATCAGTTCAGTTTGGTCCATTCGTTGTTGAGTGATTACTCGCTCGGCTAAGATTCGGTCGTTGAAAGAATCACCTCTCGACCCTCCTTGTAGAAACATTTTTGGAAATTGTAGGCTTGTTCACACAAATCCTTCCCAGTTGCTGCAAAGTCAATCGCACACAACGTTAATTTTATCGTCCATCGTTTTGTCGGACTGAAGCGTGAGGCGAGAAAATCTTAATACTCACACATAGTACGACATTTTTCGACAACTGCGGTTCCTTTCTCTTTATTCGATGCTGGTACTATATCAAGCATCGCCTGGAAATTTATCGCGCCGTCTTCGATCTAGAACCAAAAGAATCGAATTTTAAGAGTTTAGGGGAACAACGTAATGTGCGTAGGTAAATAACATCGTAATTGATTTTACCAATGAGAATTGATCGAGGACACATTTCAAGTAGCACTTCAGTTTGTCATCATCCGCCAAATCGCCGTCGGCAGCTCGATCAAGCAGTTCTAAAAATTTCAAAACACATGACATACGTGAAAGGAATTTTGTGGATCTGCCTTTTTGAACAATAACTTCGAAATATTTGGCTAAAAAATCTCCCGTTCATTGAGTAAGCCTGTGATTATGATTGCCTCTAATTGGGGTCAATTGGGGGAAGGAAGTTAATGCAAATTCGCTTGTTAAATACTTTTTGCACACAAGCATCAAAGGTTTTTTCAAGGGTATCATCAGAAAGGCTGAAAAGCGCCTTCTTTTGCGGATTCTTTTCTCTTACGGTGTACTTAAGTTACTGTGAAAACTTTTTTAAAAATCGTTCGTCGCTTGAGGCAACTCAAATTAAAGAGGAAGGTACAACATATGGTGCAGGAATCGCAGTTTTGAGGTAAACTTATTATTACAACGATAAGACTGCGAGTTGAACTTCAAACGCGTTTTTTTCGAGACCATTTTTTGTAAACGGTGTACACGACTTCTGGACATCCAACGGACGGATTAACTTAAAATATGGTACACTTGTGTAGCGCGGTCGTAGTTTAGTCTTGACTGATGTTTTACTGCTCAACATTTTCTTTCGTCATTAGTTATTAACAATAATGATGCCATTTTTTCTCGAAAAAGCTAACAAAACCGATAAAAAAATTTCTTTTGATGATTCAAACATCATAACAAAAAAAGCTTGTTTAAGGCGTCTGGCCACCTTGGCCGAAAAAAAAAATCAGCTCATTCGTAAGTAGTGTCGCGACAATGTAGCGTAGCGGATTTTTTTCGACCATTAAAAAAATTATGGTGAGCCGAAGAAAAAAGTTTGTATTTTTCACCGAAATTTTGGCTCACCATAATTTTTTTAATGGTCGAAAAAAAACCGCTATGCTACATGGTAGCGACACTACTCACGAATGAGCTGATTAATTTTTTTCAGACGTGACATGACCGGGTAACAGCTGGGACAACGACCGCGCGTATCGTGCGGAGGGCCTCCGCGGCAATGTGCATAACGGCGCCATTTTTTTATATTTTGAACGGAAATGTATTAACGTTATTCTTAAAGCCCTTTCTGACGTGTAAGAAAATGAAAATATTCCGGCCCATACTTTCGAGTTTATTATTTTTTAAAAATATATACCCATTTTTCGATCGGCCAAGGTGGCCAGACGCCTTAAGTCTTACAAGGGGAGGGTACGAACTTGGTCGCGGGTGTTGATGCCATTTTGCGAGAGTAAAGTACTTCGCAATAACGTAGTCGGCCCAGTGGCCGTCAGGATCCTAGTGATCGTCATGTTTCCGCATTAAATAAGCATTTTAAGATAGAAATCAGTGCTTCGTGAAGATCTGTGGTATATTAGCTTCCAGGAGGTATTTACCATGTTGTATTACATTTTCACACCCGTAAGTATACGTATAAAAGAAAAATCGAATTAAATATATTCCGCTACGACGTCTAGCTGTCATTTCGGCCTAATACTTCATTAGGAGGTTAACGTGAACCATGTCACATCTCGGGTGATTTGAGAATGCCTGTGGACTTGCGTGAAGTAGGTTTTCCTTCACGTGATTAACAAGGATTTTAGTTTTGCGTTCAGCATAAAAAATTGTAGTTTTATGATAATTTCAACGATTTTTCATATATGACGATTACCGGTTCAGTAACATAAACACTCTGCCGATTAATTGCCACGGCTGTCGATAACTGGGAGAATGTTAGCAAAAAAGAGTCTTACGAATCGAATATTAGTTTATAGAAAATCAGGAAAGAAATATTGGGTCCGTAATTAGCATTGTCTGAAGGATCCACGGACCAGTAATCGTCATACACATATTCGCGATAGTAAAAAGATATACATATAAATAAATGTTGTCGATTACTGGGTCGTGACCATGTCGATAACTAGGTATGCCCTGAACACAGGTGAACAGCACTCGATCGAAGGAATATTAAAAATATAATTTTGATGTAATAGGCAATAATTATTTTTATTTTTGAAATTAATAAAGTTCCATGGAAGAGAAATTTATGGTTTAAACTCTTTATCAAATGTTTTAATAAAAATCATAAAGTTTGTGACAGAGTGCGTAAAAATTATTCTGCCGTTCTATGTGCAGACATAATCGAGTCGAAAATAAGGCTTTTTGGGATTTTTGAATAATACTAATAAAGCAATCAAAACGAGGTTTGGAGGGTTTATTTCACATGTCTGTAGGTACATCCAACGAGCGGACTCGATGGAGTCGCACATGTGCACCCAGAAGAATTTTCTTTTCCCCGTTAGATGAGTTTTGCTACCGAAGTACACACGATTATTATAAAATATTTATTTTAGTACATCTAGCCCCATTTTCAAGAAGGCTAGAAAAAGACGCACATTTTCGTTTTTTACGAATGTAAATACGTCAAATCCTGACAAAGATACAGCCATTTGAATGGAAAAATATTAAAAAATGGTAATCAACGAGAAAAAACGTCAGAATTTTTTTTTAATTGTCCACACTCGGTGAATATTTTTCAATAAAGTAACTCGATTTTTCAAAGTTATTTGTGGATTTTTTTACTGGCTGCAGTGACGTGGAATGCCCTAAATGTGGGATGCGCGAGAGACAAATATTGGGATAAAAAAGGGCTGGCGGGGGAATCGAAGGAACAATGGGCAAGTTTGAGGTACGGAAGTGTGGGGGAAAAGGTTTCAGTAGCTGGACCTGTGGACTATGCCGTGAGGAGGATGAGGGCCTGGAACATATCTGGACGTGCGGGATAGCGAGTGGGGCGATAAAGGAAAAATGGGCGGCGGCAGCGTCGGCCTGGAGAGGAGGGAGGGAAGGCGAGGAGTTCGAGCGTTGGACGAAAACACACTACAAGGAGAACGGGTGCCGGTAATCTGCAAGTACTCAAGGGCGTTCGCGACACTAAAAAGGGCGACAACTGACGACAATCAAGAGGTGGAGGAATAAGAAAAAAGTACAAAAGCGTACGGTGCTTAGTGTCAAATATTGTAATTCTCATTCTAATTTTTAACATTAATTTTAATTGATTAGCTTATAGGTTAGAGATAAGGATGGAAAGGGGGGGGGGTTGTAAAAAAGCGAAAGCTGTACAGATGGAATAAAACTACTACTACTATATAAATTTATTTAGAAAATAATATTACGAATAATAAAAATTATCTATAAATATAACATACATAAATATAAATAAAATAATGTGCAAAATACATGTCGTCAAAATAACGTGAAAATATTTCGGGTTACATGTTCACTATAAAAATACACTCGCATGTTCTTCACCATTTGAGCGCTCTGGTTTTCACTCCCTGTTAAAATATGCCTGGTATGCTGCAAAATTGATGTAGGAAACATCAACGAAATCTGCTTCCCTCAAACCCTTTTGAAAAACCACTGTGCATGTAAAGGCGTATCCTTTATAATGTGCGCATGGTGTGAGATGAACTTTTTTTTCGCGTGCTTTCATGATGCCTCTCACCCTGAAACTTGTAATCCTTCTGCAGAAAGTGACGAAGATGATGAATGAATGCTTTGTAAAAACGTTTTTTGCAGTTATTAATCATTGTGTGAACAATTGTAAAAAAAATTATACCATGTCAAATTATTCTATATTGTGCATGATGATTAAAAGTTTCATTAAGAAAAAAAAAGAAATAGAGTTTTCGGGTAGCGATCAAACACACGCAGCCCAGGTGGTGGTTGGCCTCTCTGTTCCTAACTGAATTCATTTTGTATTTCTTGTATTTTCAATTAATAAACATGAAGTTTCACTTTATCCCTGAAAAGTCGATGAAAAATAAAAAAGAAAAAAAACGTATCCAACGTGGGCTCGAACCCGAGCGCCAGCTTGGTAGTCAGACGTTATCATCAATGGGCCACGCTGCCTTGAAGGTTCCAAATGCAACGTTTCGGGTATATAAATATTGCCTCGTTTTTCAAACGGTTATTTTTAGAGAACAATCGAGAGTTGCCTTTTCTCCTTTACAGGATTTATTGGATGGAGAGCATGGAGACTAGATACAGGAGCCTAAACTTGGCATTTTAAGTGATGCCCAAAAATAAAGGCAACAGGGAAGGCGCTACGATCGCGTGAAGGGTTGCTCTGCTAGCTTCACTCGACAACAGACCAAATGCGAATTTGACGTTACTATGAATTTTGTTTTCGTAATTTTCACGTGAAAAAGAAATCTATTTCTAGAGCGAAAAACGGTAAGCCGTTTTGTAATACGATAATAATAATGTAATAATACTTTAAAATGATAATGTTTGTGGGTGTGTAGTTTTCAAGTAAGTTTCAAATATATAAGTTGTAGAAAACTTATCTAGTAAGCAGACAGCTTAATAGAATTACAACTATGTAATTCTTTAATTCTTAAGCCTTCGAAATTTGGTCGAAAAGGTAGATTTGCAAAAATATTTAAGGACTTAATTTTTTATTTAAAAACTTTTCGGCTCTTGTGTGAAAGTCGTATTTTAGTACGTAAGTACGTATAGTACAAAATGACCGCATTTTTAGTGTCGTACTCTGCCACTCGCAGCGCTAGTTATACTCTTACAACCTGATGCGTGCGCAGGGGCTATGTATATAATACGGTCGCTATGTACGCCGTGCGGGCCTCGCGTCTACGCAATAAGAATATTGTAAGATAACTGCTAGCGCCATAGGGAGAGGTAGAACTAAAAAAACGGTCGAAAATAGCAGCATTTGTATACCGGTAGAGAATAGAAGGTTTCAACCCGCTGGTTGTGCCCAAAAAGTAACCTAAATAACAGTTTTTAGTTCTATTTAATTTTGACTGGCCACCTACTTAAAGTGAAGTGCCTACATCTGATTCACAAAAGGCTTGTCCACTTGTTACTGTAGAAAACACGCAAATGAGCCCCTGGTCCTAGGACAATGCCATTTAAATATATTGACAATATAAATTATTTTGCTTTTGACAATCAAATACCGTACTCCCTATTGGTTGTGTCTGACATTTCTTAACACAATAAAATACCCGTGATGTAGGCGGGGGGGGGGGGGGGGGTGGCTGGAAACCTCACCACATATCACCACGGGGGAGGGGGGCTCAGAAAGTGGCCTAAAAAACCTCACGTGATTAATGGACGACCCCTTACACTCTGTATATTGCTGGGCTTCAGGCACAGTAACGTCAAACTCGCGTTCAGCCTGTTGTCGAGTGAAGCTAGCACTGCAACCCTTCGCGCGATCGCAGCGCCATCCCTGTTGCCTTCATTTTCGGCACGCTTTTTTTCATCGTTTCCCCATCGTAATTTAGGCTCCTGTATCTAGCCTCCATGGATATTGGGAAGTACTTCACTCTCGCTAAGGGGCGTCGAAATCCGCGACCACATGTTCGTACCCTCCCCTTATTAGTCAATATTATCTATTTTGAGAAAAAACTTTTTTCTTTTAGATCACCCGAGTGGCGAAAATCAGGCGAAATTGTTTATATTTCGTGTGTCAAATTTCATGAAATTGTGAGTCAATTTTTCTATTTTTTTTCTTCTTCAAATTTTATGAAATTAGATACACAAAATTTGTTAATGTACATACAATTAAATATCAAAATGATTTTTCAATAATCTTATTCCATCAATAATAATTTCTTTAAACAACTCCGATGTTTAGTTCGTCACAGTGCCCTAACCCCTTAAAATGTATGCTAAATATCCGGGGAAAAAACCCTTGAGGGACGTTTTACGCATATTTCAAGTACGCAAACTGACTAAGCACAAACGTTTTTTGAACTTTTGTCATGAGCAAAAGATGTTTGCAGTGCTGCAAAAAAATAATTATATGAGTGTGGTTACAGTGTGATCTCAGATCATCTTGAAAAGCCAACTTCATTAAGGGGCTATACCAGTGTGACACTTTTAAAAAATCGATTTTTTTGCCTTTTTCGACAGTTTATACTTTCAAGAATATCATTATCATTTATATGATTTATATCAATATAATTTTATCTTGAAAAAATCGATAGTTAAACCTTTAAACGCGGTTTTCTCGAAACGAGATTTTTCAAATTTGCTGACATTGTAACTCAAAGAGCCATTATCCGATTGACTTGAAATTTGAACTGAGTTCTCATGAATATATTCACTCTGCAATGACGTAGGATATTTTTGATTGGAGGAAAATTGACGATGTGGCATTGAAAAAAAGGACCATTTTATAGGCAAGAAAACAGACTTTTTTCATAACTACGCTATTTTGTTAGATTTTGGTATTTTTCGAAAATCCTACGTCATTGTACACGAAATACCTTCCAGTTTAATGGCATTTTTTCCTTTTTCGGTTTCAGCTACTCAATCGGCCGGAATCATGTCAGCAGTGGAGGAACTTTTTTTTGGCACCTCCGAAGGCAGCGCATACGTCGCTTCGGTCTCAATATTTTTCTATGAAAAAATTATGTAATATAGATCAAATATAGCCAAATATATTCTTAATTTTCCTAAACATTAAATTGAGCACTTTTCTTCCAAAAAAATCCCGAAAAACACCCAAATTTGCAGCGTTCACACTGGTATAGCCCCGTAAGTTTCACGAGAGTTTCAACGAAAAGTTTCGAAAACAGTAATTTTTCGGCGAACCTATTTTTTTTACAAAAAAAGAACGGCCGGTTGTAAATTAATAACAGTAGTATCAACTTTCTGCAAATGGTCGTTTCGAGAACAATACGTTTAAGGAGAGAGATACCAGCTAGGGAAGAAATCGCTGATTATTATGATTTTCTTTTAAAAGGAATTATTTCTTCACCATTTTTCGAGACTGAGGGCAAGTTTATTGCTACTTTGGCTTATACATGGTATTTTTTATTTTTCATAAAAAAAGCGGAGTTATGGTACTTCTAAACTGTATTTTCAGAACTGGCGTGACGTATAGCTCAAAAAGTAATTGACCGATTCTGATTGAATTTGGTATCAATCTTTTTAACCTTATTGTCTAAACATGACTTTAAATGTTTTTGAAAATTAAAAAAGTATTTCTTTTGCAAAATGTAGCCATTTTTTTCGGAACGTTCAATCCTTTTTGTGTCAAAGCGTTCATATTCTGCATATGAGTGTTAATGAAAGAAAAAAATTCGTTGGTCTTTTTCGGATTGATCCCGCCGACGCTACGTAACACACCGTCTGATAACATCCGCCGCAATCCGTTCAGAAGACCGTGCCGTACTAGCGACATTTTTAAATATTAATAAAAAATAACACTTTGTAACAGCCAATAGTAGTAGTAAACACTCTAAGTCTCAAAAATGGTGAAGAAGTCTTTCCTTTGAAAAAAAAATCATGAAAATCAGCGATTTTTTCCTCACCTAAAGATATTTCCTCCCCTTAAAGGATTAAAAATAAGCCCGCTGGACATTTTTTACGAGAAAGCTCCTTAAGATGGTATGACACCTCATCGCGGTCGGTATGGTAGAACAATTGTAGATACCGAAAAATCTCTAAAACGGCTCTTCAGAAACAAAACGTAGATTGGCTCATCATAAGCCAATCTACGTTTTTTTCTCAAATTCAGAAAATTTGAGGGTCAGACAGCTGTTCTTTTATCTATTTGACGTCATTTGGCAAAGTTTCGACGGGATCTGAAGAGCCGTTTTGGAGATTTTTGGGTATCTATAATTGTTCTACCATACCGACCGCGATGACATGTCATTCCGTCTTAATAGTCCAGTTAAAACGACGAAAACCATGCACTTTTAGCGTGGAATTTCTTTCTTCTCTTTTTCTGAAGCCCGATGGGTGAATACTGAAAGGAACCCCAATGAAATTTTGTCCCTCAACTCGCCCCAACCCCAAAAAATAGGGGTTGAAAACTTAAAAATCGGCGTCTCTTAATAATCAATAGCCCGATCAAAAAAGGCTTCAAACTAAAGTTGTTTGGAACAATAAAATACGTTCAAAGTTATCCGACGTCCAACCCCCTACCTTTGAAAATAACAACAACGATTACAAAATTCGGGGTTAATGCGAGAAGAAAGAAATATTTTCTGGTTAGAAATAGAGAGGAACTTATCCTGATTCGATATACATCGATTTTTGAAAAATAAACCCCGCATTTTTTTATCGTTTTTGTTCCGCTATTTTCAAAGGTAGGGGATTTCAGATAACTTTAGGGGGATAACAAAGACTCAGATAACTCAGGTAACTCAGATAACAAAGTAGGGGAGTCAGATAACTTTATACGTATTTTATTATTCCAAACAACTTTTGTTTGAAATATTTTTCGATCGGACTATTAATTATCGAGATACGGCGATTTTTAAGTTTTCAACCCCTATTTCTTAGGGTTGGGGCAAGTTAAGGGGCAACCTTTCATTGGGGTCACTTTCAGTATGCAACCATCTAGCTTCAGTCGAAAATTCGAATTCTCCGCTAAAAGTGCTGGGTTTTCGTCTCTTTTACTGGACTATGTCTTTGCTGTTTGGTGCTGACCTTTCGGTGTTCCGTTTTCTTTCATACACAATTCACGGGCGGCTTTTGCTGGTTTCGCCAATTCGCTGGGTACTGCCTGAAAGTAAGCAAAACATTTTACAATCAAAGTACGCACTCCGATACTTTTACGGTCATATGCATGTCCAAAAAACATTTATTTTTAAAACTAACAAAGAAGTTGTGTTCCCAACTTTGATTCCACTACTTTGGGGGTACATGTTTCGTTGATGGGAAACTTACAGCACCGTGAAGCCTGACGACCATTAGGGCAACACCACAAGCAAAAAGAGCAAACTTGATCATTTCGTTAGTCGATCCGCACCAACGTGTAAGAAACTATATTGAGACTGTTTGTAGAATGCGTCGTGACACGTCGTATTTATAGGGGGATCTTGAACAACTGCATCGCATATTTTAATATCCTTGAATAAATTTTCCAGAAGATGTTGTTTGCCTCGTATACGTAAATATCATTCGCGATCCCGATCGAAACGAGCTTGCTGTTTCAAACCCATCATCACCGCATACTATCAATCATTGTCACCACTGAGAACAATTAACTAGAAAGAACGAGACGCAGACTCAGAGATCACTTTTTAACAATCGATCATCTTTTTTCAATAGTTACGTAAAAATGACGACTTTTTCATCGATTTTTTATGCTCGTGTTTCGTCGCCACGTTGTTCAAGGTACAACGAGCGCGCGCTCTTAATTTTTATAGATTGTGTTCAAATTTTAACCGGACATTGTTCATATCATTACGCAGGTCTGAGTGAAATTTCAGAACAGTCGACTATTTAGATTGGGAGATAATGGGTTTTTAAAATTGCAACTTTTAACGCTGCAGGGTTTGCATTGACCGAAAGTCAGGTCACATAATTCGTCGTACCATTTTATTGTGTTTATGAATTTTGAAAGAAAAATTATGTTTAGATAGCAAACTAGTTAGGGAAAGAGTGAAAAATGTTTCGATTGCTTTTACACATGGAAACTATACATGTTCTAACTGAAAAAATGTTTGAACTTTTTGCAAATCAAAGTCTACGGGAAGCTAGACTGCACGCCGATTAGCAACTCCCGCGGCGACCTTGCTGTAACACTCTGCCACAGCCCCGCCATTTTGATGGTGAATTAATTTAAAAAAAATTGTTTCGCTCACTTAAATATACTATTGAAGTATCCCTAAAGTTTGATAATTGTAGAATAATTATTTCTTTGTTTAAAAAATCGCTCAAATTGCTCATTTTTTCCTGTCTAAATTTATATCCCGCCTTAAGAAAATTATTTAAATAATTGACGATCTTCAACGATTCGGATTTATTGGTAACTCGAATAAACCGTTTGGTTTTCAGATTTCAGATGGATCGATTAAGCTGGGGACTGCCAACGCCAAAGGTCGCGAAAAAAATGTCAGAAAAAGGAATAATTTATTGGCCAGGCGTGCATACCGTTCCCGTCTTATTCTACACATGTTGAATAGAAAATTTATCGCTCGGCGACAGGTCGGCGTAACATTTGTTGAACGTGTAAGCGTACTGGCAGTTGTATCCGTCGGCTGTGGAAGAAACGTGACCATATTAATTATTTCTTTTTCCTTTTCTACGGTGTGCGCTCGAGCAGAAAAACATGCGTCTGTTTGTTTGTTTTAAGGAAAATACTACTCAAAATGAAAAGTTTTACTTCAAGAAAATAAAAGTTGTACGTTTTAAGAAAAAGCAATTAAAAAAAAATGTCGACTATGTCTGTTGAGAAGCGGGACTTTTTGCGATGGAAGGGAGAAAAAACTCTCTCTCTCTCTCTGTCTCTCTCCCTCTCTCTCTCTCTCTCTCTCTTTTTCTCTTATCGTCTACCAAACCAAATTGTCCCCAGAGACAGTACATGTAGCACTGCATCGTAAGGGAAAAAAATAATTAGTCGAACTTATAAATTACCTATAAAGACGATAGAGGAAGTTTTCATTTTGAAAGTACAGTGAAACTCCAGTTATACGTTTATCAAGGGGTGCATCAAATATGACGTATAAGTGAGAATAACGTAGAAGTGAAATACAGTATGTATCTGTAACGCTTTAAGGGGGGATTGTCTTTTTTTTCGCAAAATTTAGCGCTTTTTGGGAATTTTTTTGTGAAGAAAGTATACAACGGAAAACTTGTGAAACTTGGCATATAGTTTTATTGATCTGTTTACTACATACAAAAAAATTTTTAAACAATTTCATAAAAAAATCCGCCTCCCACCCCCCTCGACGCGCGATGGTCCTTTTTTGATGGTGTGCACGATTACAGCCTTCACGTTCATCCTGCAACAAAAACCCAAAAAGCATTTTACTTTAGACACATATAGCTATCGTTCGATGAAGGGGAAAAAAAAATTGACGATTTGGTGACGTTTTAAACTTGAAGTATCGATTTTTCGAAAAAAATTGATCGATTTTTTGTTATAAATAAAAAACTATTAAACGTATTGCTTTTTTGCTTCATCAAACGATAAAAGGATGTCAGCTGAGCATTCTGTCCAAATTTGAAGGCAATCGGTTGAATAGTTTTTGAGAAATCGTGCACACCAGTTGTGAAAAAGCTGTTTCGAGAAAAACGCGTTTAAGGGGGGATTTTTTGATGAAATTGTTTAAAAAATTTTTTGTATGTAGTAAACAGATCAATAAAACTATATGCCAAGTTTCAGAAGTTTTCCGTTGTATACTTTCTTCACAAAAAAATTCCCAAAAAACGGTAAATTTTGCGAAAAAAAAGACAATCCCCCCTTAAAATTTGAAAATGGCGATTGGTGCGAAATTTCCGATGTTTCTATACTAGTGTGAACGCTGAAAATTTGTGTGATTTTCGGGAATTTTTTGGAAGAAAAGTACTCAATTAAATGTTTCTGAATATTAAGAATATATTCGGCTATATTTGACCTATATTACATAATTTTTTCATAGAAAAATATTGAGATCCAAGCGACTTATGCGCTGCCTTCGGAGGCGCCAAAAAAAAGCTCCACTGTTGACATGATTCCGGCCGATTGAGTAGCTGAAACCGAAAAAGGAAAAAATGTTGTTAAAGTAGAAGGTATTTCCTGCACAATGACGTAGGATTTTAGAAAAATATCAAAATCTAACAAAATGGTGTAGTTATGAAAAAGTTTGTTTTCTTGCCTATAAAATGGTGATTTTTTTTTAATGCCAAATCGTCAATTTTCATCCAATCGAACATATCCTACGTCATCGTAGAGTAAATATATTCAAGAGTACTCAGTTCAAATTTCAAGTCAATCGGATAATTGCTCTTTGAGCTACAATGTCAGGAAGTTTAAAAAATCTCATTTCGAAAAAAACGCCTTTAAAGATTTAACTATCAATTTTTGCAAGATAAAATGATATTGATATAAATGATATTAATGATAACGATATTCTTGAAAGCATAAACTGTCGAAAAAGGCAACAAAAAAAACGGTTGTTTTAAAGTGTCACACTGGTTGAGCCCCGTAATGTTTGGTTTTCCAATTGAAAATTTGATTGGTAATAATTGAGTAATGAGCCAACTCAAGTTTTCGAATTTCCTTTTTGAACTTTTATTTAATGCGAGTTTGTAACACTAAGCTTTGACGTATAAGACTAGTAAATAACAGGCAGGTTCGTATTGATAAGAGATATGTAATCACCGTACATGCACTGAAAAAAAAATTCGCTCATCCATCCAAAATTCAGTTGGTTTAACAAAATGTATCTTTAAATACGTTCAACTTGATTTTTGATTGGCATAACAAAACAGTATAGTGGGTGGTAAAATAGTATAGTGGTGTGAAGTGTAGCTTATTTAGCATGTCTAACCAACTGTTAAAACAACAAAATTTCGAGACAACAAAATGCATTTTGCACATTCAACGATTCTTTTTTCTCAGTGTGCATACATAGTCCAGGTCAGAAACATCAAAACATCAAAACATCAACCAAACATCAAAACGCAGTGACATGAAATTTTCTCCGGCGAGTGAATATTACGTTTTTTAACGTATAACTGAGAAAAAACGAACCTCGAAACCGACGCTGGGGAATCAAACTAATAACGTATAAGGGCAAAAAACGTATAAGTGAAAAACGTAGAAATGAAACTTTATTGCCATCTTTATGAACGGAATCTGCCGCAGCTAGAGAAATTTGACGTATAAATTATCAAAACGTATAAGTGCAAAACGTATAAACGAGGTTTCACTGTATACTAAAGGGTATCCTCCTATCAAAATGTGCCAAAAAATGCCTATTCTTCGAGATTTCCTTCTCGAAATCTATGCGGGTTATTGGAAAAAGAGAAAAGTTGGTCGATTTCTATACATTTTAGGTGCACGATATGATTTTTTAAATAAATTAATATTCAGTCACCGGAAATGGGCGATTTACAGCGCTCCGCGAAGTGTTAGAAGATGTTTGAAAAAGTCGTAATTATTAAAATATACAAGTGCGCTTATTGCATGTACCACAATGAAGCCAAGAAAGCAATTTTTTTTCAGAAATATTTCTTCACCATTTTTAAGACTTAAGGTATGTTTTATTACTACTTTTAACTGTTACATGGTATTGGTACAGTTTGGAACTGTAGCTCATTCATTTTTCGGAATATTTCAATGAAATTTCCAGGGAATATAGCTAAAAGGTGATACTATTGAATAAAAATATATTTGAAAAATGCAATTTTTTGACCCGCCTAGGTAGATGTAGCCCGTTGAATACCCCGCGTACTGTAATTGTATTACAGTACCACAACTGCGTGCGTGCAGCTTGAGATGGTAACTTGTTGATAGTAATTCTATAGAGAAGTACTATAAGTAAGATTGCAATTCAGTGTATGTCACTTCGCTGAAGGGTAAACAACTTGCTGTTTCATAGTGTTATACATGTCAAATTTCGTGCAAAAAAAGAGTATTTGTGGGGCATTTTACTGCACTTCTTTGTTAAAGAAAAATCTACAGCTGAAACGCCGAGAATTTTTGTTGAGACTCCAAAAATAATTATTTTGATGTGTTGAATTGTAGGCATCGTACTTCATGAAGCCTCATATCAGACGCTAGCTGAACTTGCAGAATCATTAGGAGTTGATCGCACAACAGTTTCGAAACATTAAAAGGCATTGGGAAAGATTTTTTTAAATAATGCATGAATTTTCACGATAAAAACAGCGAGAACTCATTCAACATCCCAATAAGTGATTTTTTATCAAATTATTGACAATATTTAGTGTTGAGGCAGTTGAAATTTTCAGAAAAGCATCTTTTTCACAAGAACTTTCTCAAAATTCGAGATGTCCGGATGAATTTCTATACACGCGAAGTTATAATACAAGATATACGTTTTACACAGCGATGATCAGAATTGTTTGACATCGCATTCTCAAAGTACAGTTTTGGAGGGAAAAAATCGTACAAATCCGAAACTTGCAGATTGCCTCCATTTGATTTTGTTCACAAAGCTTCCTCCCTGAGAAATGCACGTTTGGTTGAAGATTCAGTGGACGCAATGTGCAAGTGTGTAGCGTGTCCAGTTTTTTCCCAAGTTTCAACATAATCGGGAAAAAATACTAAAACGTAGGTACCCTTCCAGTGTATTTACGCGATCCGCTTGAGGCCGGAAGTCGAGGCGAACGCGCATATCCAGCGTGTAGCACCGAGCTCCATAACGGTTCAGCCAACAAGCGACGTTGAAGGTTGGAGGCTGAACGCTTTCTATCCGACATCGCGTACCGGCATATCGATCCACGTGATATCCGCGCAACCGGAGCACTATCAAAATCTCCGTGTGAAACTCTGCCGTGAGGATCAGCCGGATTCGCCGATTCACACGTACAAGTTGGAATCGCAAACGTCGAAAATCGGCTCGGTCTATAACACCGGTTACCTCATACATTTGCCACCTCTGCAAGCCAACGGCAAGAAATACTTCGTACAATTGGAGTCGTCTTTGTCGCAATCGCTCTACAAGTACAAAACGGTGCCGTTGTACTTCGAGGCGAACGCCTCGTTCAAGCAATTCACACTGAATTTCCAGGCCGAGAGAAAGATCGATCAGAACGAGATGAGACAAACGTCGATGATCGTGCTGCCCTTCATAATGCTCGTGGCTCTGGCCTTCTCGTATCGCGAAAAGTTGTGGTCTTGCCTGAACTCGCGGGTCGAACAATGGTCGAAAACGCTTCCGGCACCGAGAGCGCCCGTTCAAACGATACCCATCGATCCGCGCGCCGATGACATCATTGTCGAGCAAATAATGAACATCAACAAAAGAAAGACTAAGCCTCGAAAAGCGTAAATCTCGCGGCTGCGGGAAGGAGAGGATCGAATCGAGGGGACGAAAAATCACTGTAGAGGTTGGAGTTGAGACTCGCTGTGTACTGCCACAATTATCTTCTCCTTTGAACATCGAACTTCGTTCATGGAGAATAAAGACATTGAATTCCTGCAATTGTCAAGAACTTAACAATCGGCCGTTTTAAAGTTGAGTAGCGAAACGTTGCTGTTTGTCACAATTGTACATATTACGTGTAATCGAATACGTCCGACGACGACGAAAAAAAGAGACAATTATTTCAATTCGTTGAAGTAAATTGCAGCGTTATATTTATTGAAGTACATCCAGCTTTCGATGAGTCGTGGTCATTTTTCGTCTACCTAATCAGCGAATCGATAAACGCGTCAGGCTGTCTAAGCGACGAAGTATACCTAGAAGAAAAAAAGCGCTCGATCAGTTCAGTTTGGTCCATTCGTTGTTGAGTGATTACTCGCTCGGCTAAGATTCGGTCGTTGGAAGAATCACCTCTCGACCCTCCTTGTAGAAACATTTTTGGAAATTGTAGGCTTGTTCACACAAATCCTTCCCAGTTGCTGCAAAGTCAATCGCACAGAACGTTAATTTTATCGTCCTTCGTTTTGTCGGACTGAAGCGTGAGGCGAGAAAATCTTAATACTCACACATAGTACGACATTTTTCGACAACTGCGGTTCCTTTCTCTTTATTCGATGCTGGCACTATATCAAGCATCGCCTGGAAATTTATCGCGCCGTCTTCGATCTAGAACCAAAAGAATCGAATTTTAAGAGTTTAGGGGAACAACGTAACGTGCGTGGGTAAATAACATCGTAATTGATTTTACCAATGAGAATTGATCGAGGACACATTTCAAGTAGCACTTCAGTTTGTCATCATCCGCCAAATCGCCGTCGGCAGCTCGATCAAGCAGTTCTAAAAATTTCAAAACACATGACATACGTGAAAGGAATTTTGTGGATCTGCCTTTTTGAACAATAACTTTGAAATATTTGGCTAAAAAATCTCCCGTTCATTGAGTAAGCCTGTGATTATGATTGCCTCTAATTGGGGTCAATTGGGGGAAGGAAGTTAATGCAAATTCGCTTGTTAAATACTTTTTGCACACAAGCATCAAAGGTTTTTTCAAGGGTATCATCAGAAAGGCTGAAAAGCGCCTTCTTTTGCGGATTCTTTTCTCTTACGGTGTACTTAAGTTACTGTGAAAACTTTTTTAAAAATAGTTCGTCGCTTGAGGCAACTCAAATTAAAGAGGAAGGTCCAACATATGGTGCAGGAATCGCAGTTTTGAGGTAAACTTATTATTACAACGATAAGACTGCGAGTTGAACTTCAAACGCGTTTTTTTCGAGACCATTTTTTGTAAACGGTGTACACGACTTCTGGACATCCAACGGACGGATTAACTTAAAATATGGTACACTTGTGTAGCGCGGTCGTAGTTTAGTCTTGACTGATGTTTTACTTCTCAACATTTTCTTTCGTCATTAGTTATTAACAATAATGATGCCATTTTTTCTCGAAAAAGCTAACAAAACCGATAAAAAAATTTCTTTTGATGATTCAAACATCATAACAAAAAAAGCTTGTTTAAGGCGTCTGGCCACCTTGGCCGAAAAAAAAAATCAGCTCATTCGTAAGTAGTGTCGCGACAATGTAGCGTAGCGGATTTTTTTCGACCATTAAAAAAATTATGGTAAGCCGAAGAAAAAAGTTTGTATTTTTCACCGAAATTTTGGCTCACCATAATTTTTTTAATGGTCGAAAAAAAACCGCTATGCTACATGGTAGCGACACTACTCACGAATGGGCTGATTAATTTTTTTCAGATGTGACATGACCGGGTAACAGCTGGGACAACGACCGCGCGTATCGTGCGGAGGACCTCCGCGGCAATGTGCATAACGGCGCCATTTTTTTATATTTTGAACGGAAATTTATTAACGTTATTCTTAAAGCCCTTTCTGACGTGTAAAAAAATGAAAATATTCCGGCCCATACTTTCGAGTTTATTATTATTTTTAAATATATACCCATTTTTCGATCGGCCAAGGTGGCCAGACGCCTTAAGTCTTACAAGGGGAGGGTACGAACTTGGTCGCGGGTGTTGATGCCTCTTTGCGAGAGTAAAGTACTTCGCAATAACGTAGTCGGCCCAGTGGCCGTCAGGATCCTAGTGATCGTCATGTTTCCGCATTAAATAAGCATTTTAAGATAGAAATCAGTGCTTCGTGAAGATCTGTGGTATATTAGCTTCCAGGAGGTATTTACCATGTTGTATTACATTTTCACACCCGTAAGTATACGTATAAAAGAAAAATCGAATTAAATATATTCCGCTACGACGTCTAGCTGTCATTTCGGCCTAATACTTCATTAGGAGGTTAACGTGAACCATGTCACATCTCGGGTGATTTGAGAATGCCTGTGGACTTGCGTGAAGTAGGTTTTCCTTCACGTGATTAACAAGGATTTTAGTTTTGCGTTCAGCATAAAAAATTGTAGTTTTATGATAATTTCAACGAATTTTCATATTTGACGATTACCGGTTCAGTAACATAAACACTCTGCCGATTAATTGCCACGGCTGTCGATAACTGGGAGAATGTTAGCAAAAAAGAGTCTTACGAATCGAATATTAGTTCATAGAAAATCAGGAAAGAAATATTGGGTCCGTAATTAGCATTGTCTGAAGGATCCACGGACCAGTAATCGTCATACACATATTCGCGATAGTAAAAAGATATACACATAAATAAATGTTGTCGATTACTGGGTCGTGACCATGTCGATAACTAGGTATGCCCTGAACACAGGTGAACAGCACTCGATCGAAGGAATATTAAAAATATAATTTTGATGTAACAGGCAATAATTATTTTTATTTTTGAAATTAATAAAGTTCCATGGAAGAGAAATTTATGTTTTAAACTCTTTATCAAATGTTTTAATAAAAATCATAAAGTTTGTGACAGAGTGCGTAAAAATGATTCTGCCGTTCTATGTGCAGACATAATCGAGTCGAAAGAAGGCTAGAAAAAGACGCACATTTTCGTTTTTTACGAATGTAAATACGTCGAATCCTGCCAAAGATACAGCTATTTGAATGGAAAAATGTTAAAAAATGGTAATCAACGAGAAAAAACGTCCGAATTTTTTTTTAAATGTCGACACTCGGTGAATATTTTTCAACAAAGTAACTCGATTTTTCAAAGTTATTTGTGGATTTTTTGTACTGTCTGCAGTGACGTGCAATGCCCTAAATGTGGGATGCGCGAGAGACAAATATTGGGATAAAAAAGGGCTGGCGGGGGAATTGAAGGAACAATGGGCAAGTTCGAGGTACGGAAATGTGGGGAAAAAGGTTTCAGTAGCTGGACCTGTGGACTATGCCGGGAGGAGGATGAGGGCCTGGAACATATCTGGACGTGCGAGATAGCGAGTGGGGCGATAAAGGAAAAATGGGCGGCGGCAGCGGCGGCCTGGAAGGCGGGTGGGAAGGCGAGGAGTTCGAGCGTTGGACGAAAGACACGCTACAAGGAGAACGGGTGCCGGTAATCTGCGAGTACTCAAGGGCGTTCGCGACATTAAAAAGGGCGACAACTGACGACAATCAAGAGGTGGAGGAATAAGAAAAAAGTACAAAAGCGTACGGTGCTTAGTGTCAAATATTGTAATTCTCATTCTAATTTTTAACATTAATTTTAATTGATTAGCTTATAAGTTAGAGATAAGGATGGAAAGGGGGGGTTGTAAAAAAGCGAAAGCTGTACAGATGGAATAAACCTACTACTACTATATAAACTTATTTAGAATATAATATTACGAATAATAAAAATTATCTATAAATATAACATACATAAATATAAATAAAATAATGTGCAAAATACATGTCGTCAAAATAACGTGAAAATATTTCGGGTTACATGTTCACTATAAAAATACACTCGCTTGTTCTTCACCATTTGAGCGCTCTGGTTTTCACTCCCTGTTAAAATATGCCTGGTATGCTGCAAAATTGATGTCGGAAACATCAACGAAATCTGCTTCCCTCAAACCCTTTTGTAAAACCACTGTGCATGTAAAGGCGTATCCATTATAATGTGCGCATGGTGTGAGATGAACTTTTTTTTCGCGTGCTTTTATGATGCCTCTCACCCTGAAACTTGTAATCCTTCTGCAGAAAGTGACGAAGATGATGAATGAATGCTTTGTAAAAACGTTTTTTGCAGTTATTAATCATTGTGTGAACAATTGTAAAAAAAATTACACCATGGCATATTATTCTATATTGTGCATGATGAATAAAAGTTTCATGTTCGTACCCTCCCCTTATTAGTCAATATTATCTATTTTGAGAAAAAACTTTTTTCTTTTAGATCACCCGAGTGGCGAAAATCAGGCGAAATTGTTTATATTTCGTGTGTCAAATTTCATGAAATTGTGAGTCAATTTTTCTATTTTTTTTCTTCTTCAAATTTTATGAAATTAGATACACTAAATTTGTTAATGTACATACAATTAAATATCAAAATGATTTTTCAATCATCTTATTCCTTCAATAATAATTTCTTTAAACAACTCCGATGTTTAGTTTGTCACAGTGCCCTAACCCCTTAAAATGTATGCTAAATATCCGGGGAAAAAACCCTTGAGGGACGTTTCACGCATATTTCAAGTACGCAAACTGACTAAGCACAAACATTTTTTGAACTTTTGTCATGAGCAAAAGATGTTTGCAGTGCTGCAAAAAAATAATTATATGAGTGTGGTTACAGTGTGATCTCAGATCATCTTGAAAAGCCAACTTCATTAAGGGGCTATACCAGTGTGACACTTTTAAAAAATCGATTTTTTTGCCTTTTTCGACAGTTTATACTTTCAAGAATATCATTATCATTTATATCATTTATATCAATATCATTTTATCTTGAAAAAATCGATAGTTAAACCTTTAAACGCGGTTTTCTCGAAACGAGATTTTTCAAATTTGCTGACATTGTAACTCAAAGAGCCATTATCCGATTGACTTGAAATTTGAACTGAGTTCTCATGAATATATTCACTCTGCAATGACGTAGGATATTTTTGATTGGAGGAAAATTGACGATGTGGCATTGAAAAAAAGGACCATTTTATAGGCAAGAAAACAGAATTTTTTCATAACTACGCCATTTTGTTAGATTTTGGTATTTTTCGAAAATCCTACGTCATTGTACACGAAATACCTTCCAGTTTAATGGCATTTTTTCCTTTTTCGGTTTCAGCTACTCAATCGGCCGGAATCATGTCAGCAGTGGAGGAACTTTTTTTTGGCACCTCCGAAGGCAGCGCATACGTCGCTTGGGTCTCAATATTTTTCTATGAAAAAATTATGTAATATAGATCAAATATAGCCAAATATATTCTTAATTTTCCTAAACATTAAATTGAGCACTTTTCTTCCAAAAAAATCCCGAAAATCACCCAATTTTTCAGCGTTCACACTGGTATAGCCCCGTAAGTTTCACGAGAGTTTCAACGAAAAGTTTCGAAAACAGTAATTTTTCGGCGAACCTATTTTTTTTTTTACAAAAAAAGAACGGCCGGTTGTAAATTAATAACAGTAGTATCAACTTTCTGCAAATGGTCGTTTCGAGAACAACACGTTTAAGGAGAGAGATACCAGCTAGGAAAGAAATCGCTGATTATTATGATTTTCTTTTAAAAGGAATTATTTCTTCACCATTTTTTGAGACTGAGGGCAAGTTTATTGCTACTTTGGCTTATACATGGTATTTTTTATTTTTCATAAAAAAAGCGGATTTATGGTACGTCTAAACTGTATTTTCGGAACTGGCGTGACGTATAGCTCAAAAAGTAATTGACCGATTCAGATTGAATTTGGTATCAATCTTTTTAACCTTATTGTCTAAACATGACTTTAAATGTTTTTGAAAATCAAAAAAGTATTTCTTTTGCAAAATGTAGCCATTTTTTTCGGAACGTTCAACCCTTTTTGTGTCAAAGCGTTCATATTCTGCATATGAGTGTTAATGAAAGAAAAAAATTCGTTGGTCTTTTTCGGATTGATCCCGCCGACGCTACGTGTCACGCCGTCTGATAACATCCGCCGCAATCCGTTCAGAAGACCGTGCCGTACTAGCGACATTTTTAAAGATTAATAAAAAATAACACTTTGTAACAGCCAATAGTAGTAATAAACACTCTAAGTCTCAAAAATGGTGAAGAAGTCTTCACTTTGAAAAAAAAAAATCATGAAAATCAGCGATTTTTTCCTCACCTAAAGATATTTCCTCCCCTTAAAGGATTAAAAATAAGCCCGCTGGACATTTTTTACGAGAAAGCTCCTTAAGATGGTATGACACCTCATCGCGGTCGGTATGGTAGAACAATTATAGATAGCGAAAAATCTCTAAAACGGCTCTTCAGAAACAAAACGTAGATTGGCTCATCATAAGCCTATCTACGTTTTTTTCTCAAATTCAGAAAATTTGAGGGTCAGACAGCTGTTCTTTTATCTATTTGACGTCATTTGGCAAAGTTTCGACGGGATCTGAAGAGCCGTTTTAGAGATTTTTGGGTATCTATAATTGTTCTACCATACCGACCGCGATGACATGTCATTCCGTCTTCATAGTCCAGTTAAAACGACGAAAACCATGCACTTCTAGCGTGGAATTAAAATTTTTTACTGAAGCCCGATGGGTGCATACTGAAAGGAACCCCAATGAAATTTTGTCCCTCAACTCGCCCCAACACCAAAAAATAGGGGTTGAAAACTTAAAAATCGGCGTCTCTTAATAATCAATAGCCCGATCAAAAAAGGCTTCAAACTAAAGTTGTTTGGAACAATAAAATACGTTCAAAGTTATCCGACGTCCAACCCCCTACCTTTGAAAATAACAACAACGATTACAAAATTCGGGGTTAATGCGAGAAGAAAGAAATATTTTCTGGTTAGAAATAGAGAGGAACTTATCCTGATTCGATATACATCGATTTTTGAAAAATAAACCCCGCATTTTTTTATCGTTTTTGTTCCGCTATTTTCAAAGGTAGGGGATTTCAGATAACTTTAGGGGGATAACAAAGACTCAGATAACTCAGGTAACTCAGATAACAAAGTAGGGGAGTCAGATAACTTTATACGTATTTTATTATTCCAAACAACTTTTGTTTGAAATATTTTTCGATCGGGCTATTAATTATCGAGATACGGCGATTTTTAAGTTTTCAACCCCTATTTCTTAGGGTTGGGGCAAGTTAAGGGGCAAAATTTCATTGGGGTCACTTTCAGTATGCAACCATCTAGCGTCAGTCGAAAATTCGAAATCTCCGCTAAAAGTGCTGGGTTTTCGTCTCTTTTACTGGACTATGTCTTTGTTGTTTGGTGCTGACCTTTCGGTGTTCCGTTTTCTTTCATACACAATTCACGGGCGGCTTTTGCTGGTTTCGCCAATTCGCTGGGTACTGCCTGAAAGTAAGCAAAACATTTTACAATCAAAGTACGCACTCCGATACTTTTACGGTCATATGCATGTCCAAAAAACATTTATTTTTAAAACTAACAAAGAAGTTGTGTTCCCAACTTTCATTCCACTACTTTGGGGGTACATGTTTCGTTGATGGGAAACTTACAGCACCGTGAAGCCTGACGACCATTAGGGCAACACCACAAGCAAAAAGAGCAAACTTGATCATTTCGTTAGTCGATCCGCACCAACGTGTAAGAAACTATATTGAGACTGTTTGTAGAATGCGTCGTGACACGTCGTATTTATAGGGGGATCTTGAACAACTGCATCGCATATTTTAATATCCTTGAATAAATTTTCCAGAAGATGTTGTTTGCCTCGTATACGTAAAAATCATTCGCGATCCCGATCGAAACGAGCTTGCTGTTTCAAACCCATCATCACCGCATACTATCAATCATTGTCACCACTGAGAACAATTAACTAGAAAGAACGAGACGCAGACTCAGAGATCACTTTTTAACAATCGATCATCTTTTTTCAATAGTTACGTAAAAATGACGACTTTTTCATCGATTTTTTATGCTCGTGTTTCGTCGCCTCGTTGTTCAAGGTACAACGAGCGCGCGCTCTTAATTTTTATAGATTGTGTTCAAATTTTAACCGGACATTGTTCATATCATTACGCAGGTCTGAGTGAAATTTCAGAACAGTCGACTATTTAGATTGGGAGATAATGGGTTTTTAAAATTGCAACTTTTAACGCTGCAGGGTTTGCATTGACCGAAAGTCAGGTCACATAATTCGTCGTACCATTTTATTGTGTTTATGAATTTTGAAAGAAAAATTATGTTTAGATAGCAAACTAGTTAGGGAAAGAGTGAAAAATGTTTCGATTGCTTTTACACATGGAAACTATACATGTTCTAACTGAAAAAATGTTTGAACTTTTTGCAAATCAAAGTCTACGGGAAGCTAGACTGCACGCCGATTAGCAACTCCCGCGGCGACCTTGCTGTAACACTCTGCCACAGCTCCGCCATTTTGATGGTGAATTAATTTAAAAAAAATTGTTTCGCACACTTAAATATACTAGTAGTAGTAGTTTTATTCCATCTGTACAGCTTTCACTTTTTACAAAACCCTCCTTCTTTCCATCCTTATTTCTAACCTATAAGCTAATAAATTAAAAATTAAAGTTATAAATTAGGATTAGAATTGCAATATTTCACCCTAAGCACCGTATGCCGTTTGTGCTTTTAATCCTCACCCTCTTGATCGTCCTCGGTTCTCGCCCTTTTCAATTTCGCGAACGCCCTTAAATACTCGCAGATTACCGGCACCGGCTCTCCTCTTAGCGTGTCTTTTGTCCAGCACTCTAACTCCTCGCCTTCCCTCCCTCCTCTCCACGCATCCACTGCCCTCACCCATTTTTCCTTTATCTCCCCTCTCGCAATCTCGCACGTCCAGATATGCTCCAGGCTCTCATCCTTCTCCCGGCATATTCCACCGGCCCAGCTACTGAAACCTTTTTTCCCAACTTTCCCCACATTTCCGCACCTAAGTCTTGCCCATTGTTCCTTCGATTCCCCCGTCAGCCCTTTTTTATCCCAATATTTCTCTCTCTCGCATCCCACCTTAATTTCCTTGTACCAGGCGCAGAAGGATGACCTGTCCGCCTTGACCCAGTCTCCCTGCATGTCCTGTTCCGTTTTCCTGCCTACCCCCTCTATCAAGTAACTCTTGATCCTTTCCCAGCTTCCTGAATTCGACCACACCAGATTGACCACTCTCCCGTCTCCTACTTCTTCCATCGCCTTCTTGAATTCTTTTCCCCATCTTGATGGGTGTCCGTTCAGAATATTTCTGATTTCTTCTCTCAAGCATATCTTCGGCCATCTCCCCTCTTCCATTTTCAGGATTTGAGCTATATAACTCCCTGCCCTTTTCCTCGCTTCGATCTCCACGCTCCTCCTGCCAGCTTCAAGCTTCCACAGGTAGTTTGGCGTGTTTCTTGCCACCCCTAGGGCCATTTTTACCAGTTTCCCCTGTAGTTTCTCTATTTCCTCCCTTCTTTTCCAGCCCCAGACTTCCACCCCATACAGTGCTCCCGCCTTGACCAGCGAGTCGAACAGCTGCAGCCGCTCCTTCAAGCCCTCTACCTTCGCCCTCTTCATTATCCCCCATACCGCGTTTGCCGCTTTTTGAGCTCCTGCCACCAGCTTTTTCAGATGCCGCCCCCCCGTATTTTGCGTTGAGAACCAATAACCCAGGTATTTGAAATCATTGACCACCTCTATCTTTTCACCTCTGAAACTCCACTCCTCTCCTCTCCTTCTTCCGCCCCCATTTCTAAATACCATGATTTTTGTTTTTTTCACATTCACCTCCATCTTCGCTTCTCCTACGTATTTTTCCAGCAATTCTATCATCCTCCTCAGCCCTTCCGCGGTCTCAGCCATTACTGCGATGTCGTCCGCGTATTTAAGTGCATAGAATTTTACGCCTCCCATGACCGTTCCCCCCGCTCCCTCCTTTTCCCATGCCTCGTCCACATCGTCCAGCGCTATGTTAAATAGTGTCGGGCTAAGAGGGCAGCCCTGTCTCACCCCTTTCCCCGTTTCGAAACTCTCCGTTACCCCTTCCTCCGTAATCACCTCATTTCTCGTCTTCTTATAAATTCCCCTTATCATTTTCAGCATTTTCCCTCCCACGCCCTTCCTCCGTAGTTTCTCGAACAGCATCTCCCGGTCGATCATATCAAATGCTGCCCTAAAGTCCACGAAGGCTACGTACAGCTTCCCCCCCTTAATTTTAAGCCTGTTATTTATTAGGGAGTTCAATACGAACACGTGGTCTCTGGTGCCTCTTCCCGCACGAAACCCCGCTTGGCTCTCTCTGAGTGCTCCATTTCTCTCTACCCACCCATTTAGTCGCTTGACTAGAATACTCGCCAACAGTTTGTATCCTATGTCGAGCAGCGAGACCCCTCTATAGTTACCCGCCGCATCCTCATCTCCCGCTTTGTGGATTGGGTAAATCCTTGCTAGGTCCCATCCCTCCGGCATCTCTCCATCACTCCATATTTGGTTTAATAGCCTTCTTAACTCCTCCTTTCTTCTTCCCCATATCCCCTTAATAAATTCCGCTTGTATGCCGTCTTCCCCTGCCGCTTTTTTATTTTTTAACCCCTTTACCGCCTTTTGCAACTCCCCCCTACTTATGTCCTCGTCCAGTTCCGAGTCCGTTGTTAACTCACTTGTCCCGCTTACCTCCTGCTTGTAGAATTGCACTTCCGGGGGCATTCCCCCCTCCTTCCCCCCCAGCAACTTCGTGAAGTGCGCGATCCACTCCTCCTTGCTAATTCCGCCCCCCACCCTCCTTTTTTTAATTCGGAATTTCCCTACCGCGGCCCACCACTCCTCCATATTTTTACTCTCTCTTACTTTCTTCCACCTCTCCTCGAACCATTCCCTCTTTTTCCTGCTGCATAGCTCTTTCATCGTTCTTCGTTCCTGCAATAGTTGACACTTCTCCCTGTCTGCAGTGCCCCCCACCCGCCCTCCTCGTTCCTTGCTGGCAAGCAGCTTCTTCAGTGCTCCCCATACCCTTGTTTTTTGTTCCTTACACTCTTTATCGTACCAGCCCCTCTCTTCCCCACCCTTTCTTATTTCTCTTGTCATTCCAGTATTTTCCGCCGCTAGCCAGATGGCGTCTTTTAGGCTCCCCCAGTCCCCTGCCGTGCCTTCCTTTACCTGCCACACACTATCTAATTCTTTTACGAAGTCTTCGTCTCCCTCCTCCTTCCATGCCAGTTTCACCCCTTTCGCCTCTTTTTTCGTTCGCCCCGCTCCCATCTCCGTCTGCCCCCCTCCTCCTCCGAGTTCAAATACCACCGGTAAGTGGTCCGACTCCGTCCTCGGTATCACTTCTATTTTCCTGACAATCTCTTCCTCCTCATCCTCTAGCCTGATGATTAGGTCCAGCACCGAACATGCCCCCCCTCCGCCTACGTAGGTTATCTTCCCTTCCTCGTCTCCCTTCGTCCTTCCATTCAATATTGCGAGACCCAGACTCTCACAGAAATCGAGAAGTCTCTTTCCCTCTGCGCTTACTACCGTGTCCTGCGAGTGTCTCTCCCCTCCGTCGCCGCCCTCTCTCTCGCAGCCCACGATTCCTTGTTCTTCTCCTATTCTTGCATTTAAATCCCCCGCAATTATGATCGCCGCGCCACTCTCCGCTCCCTCTTCTACGCACTGTCGTAACGCCTCTTCCACTCGTTTGAAGCCGCCATTTACATATATTTCTATAATCCATAGCTCTTTCTCGGTATTTCGTCTCTTTATCTTCACGATCATTCCATGCCGCCATTCTACCACTCTGCACACTTCACACATGCTCCTTTTGATACCTATCAAATGCCCCCCTGCCGCCCTCCCCCTTGGTTTATCACGCACCGCCGCTTTCGCCCACCACCTGAACTCTTTGTTCAATCGCCTTATTGCCCCCTCCTCGTTCTTTCCCTCGATCCATGTTTCCTGAACCAGGACTATTTCGAATTCTCCAAGGAAGTCGCGCGCTTCCCATAGTTTCCCGCACCCCGCCACATTCCACGTTACCGCTCTTATAATTTCGTTCGCCTTTTTACTGTTTTTGCTCCCGCTCATTCCGAAATGGCATTCTTTCCATTTTCCCCTCTCTCTCTACCCAGTACCACCAGGTACCGTTCACACACATTTTCATGTACCCTACGCCTGTGATTTTCCCCGCTCGCCTCTTCATGTCCGCTTCCTTTTTTACCCACTCCGTTACTTCAGCCTCTCGCGCGGTGAGGTCGTCCCCGATCCAAATTCCCGTGTCTCGCAATTTCCCCCTTGCCCTCATAATACTAATTTTATTCTTCATCGAGGCGAGCGTTACTACCGTGCCACCTCCCGTTCGTACCACCCTCTCTATCCTAGGTACAATCCCCAATTTCTCTCGTACAATTTGGCATATTTCCCGGACCATACCCCTTACATTCCTGGCTGCGTTGATCCCTCTCACGACTATGTTTCGCTTTCGCCTGCGTCTTTCCTGGGCTTCCCAGTACCACTCATCCTGACTGAGTGCCTCTGGCTCGCGCTGCTCCTTGTTGTGTCGCCTCCTTCTTCTCAGTGTCCATATTTCCTCGTCCGATAGCCCCTCCGTCCCGCTGCCCGAGCCGCTTGGCTCTCTCCTACGTGTCACGCCTTTCTCGTGGGGCATTACACCTCCTCTCGACCTGACCCCCGGCTCCTCTCCGGCCCCGGCTCTGGCCAGTTTCTCTCCGCGATGTTCCTTCTTCTCTCCGTGTCGTGATCCTCGCGTGGTCGATTGGCACCATCTCGTCGGCGAGCCTTCGTCCACGTCCCCGCGTTTCTTTTGTGTTTCTTCTCCTTGCTCTCCAATGTCCATCTCTGCAGGCCACGGTTCCACCGCCACGTCCTGCTCCTCCGTGTCGTCATTCCCTCTTTTGCCTTCATCGTCATCCACTTTCTGCCTCAGGTTCCTCAGCTCCACTAGCAATTGCTCTTTCTCCTCATCCCATATCGCCTTATCCTTGTACCTCAAGAATCTCCATTGCTCCGCTTCCGCCAGCAACCCCTTGACGATTTCACCCATCCTTTCGCACCTGCACGGCAGAGGCGAAATTTCCTCCCGAATGTTTCCGGTCAGGGTATTCCACCGCTCTATCCATTTTCTCTCCGATTCTTGCATTATCCTCCTTATCTCCTCCAATGCCGGGTCTTGTCCTTCCCCGCTCGTTTCCTGTTTACTTCCCCCTCTCCTTGTCGGCGGGGTTAACATCGCCCTGTCCTGCAGCTCTGCCTCCCTCCCCCTGTCTTCCTCGTTCACTTGCTTCGGCTCCTCTCCACCTTCTTCCTCATTACGTTCATCATCCTTCTCACTCCCATTTCTGTCAGCTTCGTCGACTCTATTTCCATTCTCCTCCTCCATTTCCTCCTTCTCCATTCTCCTACCTGGCCTCCCGCTATGACGTCTTCTTGTCAGTGGTGGCGCTGGTGGTGTCGGCGGCGTGTGCAGTACCTTGGCTCTCACTGCTGCCACCCCGCCATCAAGAAAATCCCTCATGTCTCTGTTTCCCCCTACCTTCTTTTTTGCCGGGGGACGCCCTCGCCCTTTTTTACCCGCTGCTTGCATACCCAGCTCTGCCGTACCGACCTCCTTCTCAACCGGGTTCCGCGACTCGCCACGGCGCTGACTTAACTCACCAGGGCGCTGCTGATTCTCGTCGCTTTCGCTTTCCTCTTCCCCTTCGCCCTCCTCCCACATAACCTCTTCTTCTTTACGTGTCTCCAATTTCTCCTCTTTCCTCGCTTTCCACACACTTCTCCATCCTCCCTCTTATCTCCTCGCGATTTGTGCACTTTACTACCTTTCCCGCACCGATTGTTTTCCCTTTCTCGCCTTTATCCCTCTACTATTATCAGAAAAACCTCCGATTGCTCGTCTCACGTCCTGAACCAACTCAGTCCCAACCGGAAGTCCCTTAAATATACTATTAAAGTATCCCTAAAGTTTGATAATTGTAGAATAATTATTTCTTAGTTTAAAAAATCGCTAAAATTGCTCATTTTTTCCTGTCTAAATTTATATCCCGCCTTAAGAAAATTATTTAAATAATTGACGATCTTCAACGATTCGGATTTATTGGTAACTCGAATAAACCGTTTGGTTTTCAGATTTCAGATGGATCGATTAAGCTGGGGACTGCCAACGCCAAAGGTCGCGAAAAAAATGTCAGAAAAAGGAATAATTTATTGGCCAGGCGTGTATACCGTTCCCGTCTTATTCTACACATGTTGAATAGAAAATTTATCGCTCGGCGACAGGTCGGCGTAACATTTGTTGAACGTGTAAGCGTACTGGCAGTTGTATCCGTCGGCTGTGGAAGAAACGTGACCATATTCATTATTTCTTTTTCCTTTTCTACGGTGTGCGCTCGAGCAGAAAAACATGCGTCTGTTTGTTTGTTTTAAGGAAAATACTACTCAAAATGAAAAGTTTTACTTCAAGAAAATAAAAGTTGTACGTTTTAAGAAAAAGCAATTAAAAAAAAATGTCGACTATGTCTGTTGAGAAGCGGGACTTTTTGCGATGGAAGGGAAAAAAACTCTCTCTCTCTCTCTTTCCCTCTCTCTCTCTCTCTCTCTTTTTCTCTTATCGTCTACCAAACCAAATTGTCCCCAGAGACAGTACATGTAGCACTGCATCGTAAGGGAAAAAAATAATTAGTCGAACTTATAAATTACCTATAAAGACGATAGAGGAAGTTTTCATTTTGAAAGTACAGTGAAACTCCAGTTATACGTTTATCAAGGGGTGCATCAAATATGACGTATAAGTGAGAATAACGTAGAAGTGAAATACAGTATGTATCTGTAACGCTTTAAGGGGGGATTGTCTTTTTTTTCGCAAAATTTACCGCTTTTTGGGAATTTTTTTGTGAAGAAAGTATACAACGGAAAACTTGTGAAACTTGGCATATAGTTTTATTGATCTGTTCACTACATACAAAAAAATTTTTAAACAATTTCATCAAAAAATCCGCCTCCCACTCCCCTCGACGCGCGATGGTCCTTTTTTGATGGTGTGCACGATTACAGCCTTCACGTTCATCCTGCAACAAAAACCCAAAAAGCATTTTACTTTAGACACATATAGCTATCGTTCGATGAAGGGAAAAAAATTGACCATTTGGTGACGTTTTGAACTTGAAGTATCGATTTTTCGAAAAAAATTGATCGATTTTTTGTTATAAATAAAAAACTATTAAACGTATTGCTTTTTTGCTTCATCAAACGATAAAAGGATGTCAGCTGAGCATTCTGTCCAAATTTGAAGGCAATCGGTTGAATAGTTTTTGAGAAATCGTGCACACCAGTTGTGAAAAAGCTGTTTCGAGAAAAACGCGTTTAAGGGGGGATTTTTCGATGAAATTGTTTAAAAATTTTTTTGTATGTAGTAAACAGATCAATAAAACTATATGCCAAGTTTCACAAATTTTCCGTTGTATACTTTCTTCACAAAAAAATTCCCAAAAAACGGTAAATTTTGCGAAAAAAAAGACAATCCCCCCTTAAAATTTGAAAATGGCGATTGGTGCAAAATTTCCGATGTTTCTATACTAGTGTGAACGCTGAAAATTTGTGTGATTTTCGGGAATTTTTTGGAAGAAAAGTACTCAATTAAATGTTTCTGAATATTAAGAATATATTCGGCTATATTTGACCTATATTACATTTTTTCATAGAAAAATATTGAGATCCAATCGACTTATGCGCTGCCTTCGGAGGCGCCAAAAAAAAGCTCCTCCACTGTTGACATGATTCCGGCCGATTGAGTAGCTGAAACCGAAAAAGGAAAAAATGTCGTTAAAGTAGAAGGTATTTCCTGCACAATGACGTAGGATTTTCGAAAAATATCAAAATCTAACAAAATGGCGTAGTTATGAAAAAAGTTTGTTTTCTTGCCTATAAAATGGTGATTTTTTTCAATGCCAAATCGTCAATTTTCATCCAATCGAACATATCTTACGTCATTGTAGAGTAAATATATTCAAGAGTACTCAGTTCAAATTTCAAGTCAATCGGATAATTGCTCTTTGAGCTACAATGTCAGGAAGTTTAAAAAATCTCATTTCGAGAAAAACGCCTTTAAAGATTTAACTATCGATTTTTGCAAGATAACATGATATTGATATAAATTATATAAATGATAACGATATTCTTGAAAGTATAAACTGTCGAAAAAGGCAACAAAAAAACGGTTGTTTTAAAGTGTCACACTGGTTGAGCCCCGTAATGTTTGGTTTTCCAATTGAAAATTTGATTGGTAATAATTGAGTAATGAGCCAACTCAAGTTTTCGAATTTCCTTTTTGAACTTTTATTTAATGCGAGTTTGTAACACTAAGCTTTGACGTATAAGACTAGTAAATAACAGGCAGGTTCGTATTGATAAGAGATATGCAATCACCGTACATGCACTGAAAAAAAAATTCGCTCATCCATCCAAAATTCAGTTGGTTTAACAAAATGTATCTTTAAATACGTTCAACTTGATTTTTGATTGGCATAACAAAACAGTATAGTTGGTGGTAAAATAGTATAGTGGTGTGAACTGTAGCTTATTTAGCATGTCTGACCAACTGTTAAAACAACAAAATTTCGAGACAACAAAATGCATTTTGCACATTCAACGATTCTTTTTTCTCAGTGTGCATACATAGTCCAGGTCAGAAACATCGAAACATCAAAACATCAACCAAACATCAAAACGCAGTGACATGAAATTTTCTCCGGCGAGAGAATATCACGTGTGATTAACGTATAACTGAGAAAAAACGAACCTCGAAACCGACGCTGGGGAATCAAATTAATAAAGTATAAGCGCAAAAAACGTATAAGTGAAAAACGTAGAAATGAAACTTTATTGCCATCTTTATGAACGGAATCTGCCGGGGCTAGAGAAATTTGACGTATAAATGATCAAAACGTATAAACGAGGTTTCACTGTATACTAGAGGGTACCCTCCTATCAAAATGTGCCAAAAAATGCCTATTCTTCGAGATTTTCTTCTCGAAATCTATGCGGGCTCTTCCGGCTATGCGGCTATGCGGGCTATTCTATCCCGAAATATATGCGGGAAAAAGAGAAAAGTTGGTCGATTTCTATACATTTTAGGTGCACGATATGATTTTTTAAATAAATTAATATTCAGTCACCGGAAATGGGCGATTTACAGCGCTCCGCGAAGTGTTAGAAGATATTTGAAAAATTCGTAATTATTAAAATATACAAGTGCGATTATTGCATGTACCACAATGAAGCCAAGAAAGCAATTTTTTTTCAAAAATATTGCTTCACCATTTTTAAGACTTAAGGTATGTTTTATTACTACTTTTAACTGTTACATGGTATTGGTACAGTTTGGAACTGTAGCTCATTCATTTTTCGGAATATTTCAATGAAATTTCCAGGGAATATAGCTAAAAGGTGATACTATTGAATAAAAATATATTTGAAAAATGCAATTTTTTGACCCGCCTAGGTAGATGTAGCCCGTTGAATACCCCGCGTACTGTAATTGTATTACAGTACCACAACTGCGTGCGTGCAGCTTGAGATGGTAACTTGTTGATAGTAATTCTATAGAGAAGTACTATAAGTAAGATTGCAATTCAGTGTATGTCACTTCGCTGAAGGGTAAACAACTTGCTGTTTCATAGTGTTATACATGTCAAATTTCGTGCCAAAAAAGAGTATTTGTGGGGCATTTTACTGCACTACTTTGTTAAAGAAAAATCTGCAGCTGAACTGACGAGAATTTTTGTTGAGACTCCAAAAATAATTATTTTCATGTGTTGAATTGTAGGCATCGTACTTCATGAAGCCTCATATCAGACGCTAGCTGAACTTGCAGAATCATTAGGAGTTGATCGCACAACAGTTTCGAAACATTAAAAGGCATTGGGAAAGATTTTTTTAAATAATGCATGAATTTTCACGATAAAAACAGCGAGAACTCATTCAACATCCCAATAAGTGATTTTTTATCAAATTATTGACAATATTTAGTGTTGAGGCAGTTGAAATTTTCAGAAAAGCATCTTTTTCACAAGAACTTTCTCAAAATTCGAGATGTCCGGATGAATTTCTATACACGCGAAGTTATAATACAAGATATACGTTTTACACAGCGATGATCAGAATTGTTTGACATCGCATTCTCAAAGTACAGTTTTGGAGGGAAAAAATCGTACAAATCCGAAACTTGCAGATTGCCTCCATTTGATTTTGTTCACAAAGCTTCCTCCCTGAGAAATGCACGTTTGGTTGAAGATTCAGTGGACGCAATGTGCAAGTGTGTAGCGTGTCCAGTTTTTTCCCAAGTTTCAACATAATCGGGAAAAAATACTAAAACGTAGGTACCCTTCCAGTGTATTTACGCGATCCGCTTGAGGCCGGAAGTCGAGGCGAACGCGCATATCCAGCGTGTAGCACCGAGCTCCATAACGGTTCAGCCAACAAGCGACGTTGAAGGTTGGAGGCTGAACGCTTTCTATCCGACATCGCGTACCGGCATATCGATCCACGTGATATCCGCGCAACCGGAGCACTATCAAAATCTCCGTGTGAAACTCTGCCGTGAGGATCAGCCGGATTCGCCGATTCACACGTACAAGTTGGAATCGCAAACGTCGAAAATCGGCTCGGTCTATAACACCGGTTACCTCATACATTTGCCACCTCTGCAAGCCAACGGCAAGAAATACTTCGTACAATTGGAGTCGTCTTTGTCGCAATCGCTCTACAAGTACAAAACGGTGCCGTTGTACTTCGAGGCGAACGCCTCGTTCAAGCAATTCACACTGAATTTCCAGGCCGAGAGAAAGATCGATCAGAACGAGATGAGACAAACGTCGATGATCGTGCTGCCCTTCATAATGCTCGTGGCTCTGGCCTTCTCGTATCGCGAAAAGTTGTGGTCTTGCCTGAACTCGCGGGTCGAACAATGGTCGAAAACGCTTCCGGCACCGAGAGCGCCCGTTCAAACGATACCCATCGATCCGCGCGCCGATGACATCATTGTCGAGCAAATAATGAACATCAACAAAAGAAAGACTAAGCCTCGAAAAGCGTAAATCTCGCGGCTGCGGGAAGGAGAGGATAGAATCGAGGGGACGAAAAATCACTGTAGAGGTTGGAGTTGAGACTCGCTGTGTACTGCCACAATTATCTTCTCCTTTGAACATCGAACTTCGTTCATGGAGAATAAAGACATTGAATTCCTGCAATTGTCAAGAACTTAACAATCGGCCGTTTTAAAGTTGAGTAGCGAAACGTTGCTGTTTGTCACAATTGTACATATTACGTGTAATCGAATACGTCCGACGACGACGAAAAAAAGAGACAATTATTTCAATTCGTTGAAGTAAATTGCAGCGTTATATTTATTGAAGTACATCCAGCTTTCGATGAGTCGTGGTCATTTTTCGTCTACCTAATCAGCGAATCGATAAACGCGTCAGGCTGTCTAAGCGACGAAGTATACCTAGAAGAAAAAAAGCGCTCGATCAGTTCAGTTTGGTCCATTCGTTGTTGAGTGATTACTCGCTCGGCTAAGATTCGGTCGTTGGAAGAATCACCTCTCGACCCTCCTTGTAGAAACATTTTTGGAAATTGTAGGCTTGTTCACACAAATCCTTCCCAGTTGCTGCAAAGTCAATCGCACAGAACGTTAATTTTATCGTCCTTCGTTTTGTCGGACTGAAGCGTGAGGCGAGAAAATCTTAATACTCACACATAGTACGACATTTTTCGACAACTGCGGTTCCTTTCTCTTTATTCGATGCTGGCACTATATCAAGCATCGCCTGGAAATTTATCGCGCCGTCTTCGATCTAGAACCAAAAGAATCGAATTTTAAGAGTTTAGGGGAACAACGTAACGTGCGTGGGTAAATAACATCGTAATTGATTTTACCAATGAGAATTGATCGAGGACACATTTCAAGTAGCACTTCAGTTTGTCATCATCCGCCAAATCGCCGTCGGCAGCTCGATCAAGCAGTTCTAAAAATTTCAAAACACATGACATACGTGAAAGGAATTTTGTGGATCTGCCTTTTTGAACAATAACTTTGAAATATTTGGCTAAAAAATCTCCCGTTCATTGAGTAAGCCTGTGATTATGATTGCCTCTAATTGGGGTCAATTGGGGGAAGGAAGTTAATGCAAATTCGCTTGTTAAATACTTTTTGCACACAAGCATCAAAGGTTTTTTCAAGGGTATCATCAGAAAGGCTGAAAAGCGCCTTCTTTTGCGGATTCTTTTCTCTTACGGTGTACTTAAGTTACTGTGAAAACTTTTTTAAAAATAGTTCGTCGCTTGAGGCAACTCAAATTAAAGAGGAAGGTCCAACATATGGTGCAGGAATCGCAGTTTTGAGGTAAACTTATTATTACAACGATAAGACTGCGAGTTGAACTTCAAACGCGTTTTTTTCGAGACCATTTTTTGTAAACGGTGTACACGACTTCTGGACATCCAACGGACGGATTAACTTAAAATATGGTACACTTGTGTAGCGCGGTCGTAGTTTAGTCTTGACTGATGTTTTACTTCTCAACATTTTCTTTCGTCATTAGTTATTAACAATAATGATGCCATTTTTTCTCGAAAAAGCTAACAAAACCGATAAAAAAATTTCTTTTGATGATTCAAACATCATAACAAAAAAAGCTTGTTTAAGGCGTCTGGCCACCTTGGCCGAAAAAAAAAATCAGCTCATTCGTAAGTAGTGTCGCGACAATGTAGCGTAGCGGATTTTTTTCGACCATTAAAAAAATTATGGTAAGCCGAAGAAAAAAGTTTGTATTTTTCACCGAAATTTTGGCTCACCATAATTTTTTTAATGGTCGAAAAAAAACCGCTATGCTACATGGTAGCGACACTACTCACGAATGGGCTGATTAATTTTTTTCAGATGTGACATGACCGGGTAACAGCTGGGACAACGACCGCGCGTATCGTGCGGAGGACCTCCGCGGCAATGTGCATAACGGCGCCATTTTTTTATATTTTGAACGGAAATTTATTAACGTTATTCTTAAAGCCCTTTCTGACGTGTAAAAAAATGAAAATATTCCGGCCCATACTTTCGAGTTTATTATTATTTTTAAATATATACCCATTTTTCGATCGGCCAAGGTGGCCAGACGCCTTAAGTCTTACAAGGGGAGGGTACGAACTTGGTCGCGGGTGTTGATGCCTCTTTGCGAGAGTAAAGTACTTCGCAATAACGTAGTCGGCCCAGTGGCCGTCAGGATCCTAGTGATCGTCATGTTTCCGCATTAAATAAGCATTTTAAGATAGAAATCAGCGCTTCGTGAAGATCTGTGGTATATTAGCTTCCAGGAGGTATTTACCATGTTGTATTACATTTTCACACCCGTAAGTATACGTATAAAAGAAAAATCGAATTAAATATATTCCGCTACGACGTCTAGCTGTCATTTCGGCCTAATACTTCATTAGGAGGTTAACGTGAACCATGTCACATCTCGGGTGATTTGAGAATGCCTGTGGACTTGCGTGAAGTAGGTTTTCCTTCACGTGATTAACAAGGATTTTAGTTTTGCGTTCAGCATAAAAAATTGTAGTTTTATGATAATTTCAACGAATTTTCATATTTGACGATTACCGGTTCAGTAACATAAACACTCTGCCGATTAATTGCCACGGCTGTCGATAACTGGGAGAATGTTAGCAAAAAAGAGTCTTACGAATCGAATATTAGTTCATAGAAAATCAGGAAAGAAATATTGGGTCCGTAATTAGCATTGTCTGAAGGATCCACGGACCAGTAATCGTCATACACATATTCGCGATAGTAAAAAGATATACACATAAATAAATGTTGTCGATTACTGGGTCGTGACCATGTCGATAACTAGGTATGCCCTGAACACAGGTGAACAGCACTCGATCGAAGGAATATTAAAAATATAATTTTGATGTAACAGGCAATAATTATTTTTATTTTTGAAATTAATAAAGTTCCATGGAAGAGAAATTTATGTTTTAAACTCTTTATCAAATGTTTTAATAAAAATCATAAAGTTTGTGACAGAGTGCGTAAAAATGATTCTGCCGTTCTATGTGCAGACATAATCGAGTCGAAAGAAGGCTAGAAAAAGACGCACATTTTCGTTTTTTACGAATGTAAATACGTCGAATCCTGCCAAAGATACAGCTATTTGAATGGAAAAATGTTAAAAAATGGTAATCAACGAGAAAAAACGTCCGAATTTTTTTTTAAATGTCGACACTCGGTGAATATTTTTCAACAAAGTAACTCGATTTTTCAAAGTTATTTGTGGATTTTTTGTACTGTCTGCAGTGACGTGCAATGCCCTAAATGTGGGATGCGCGAGAGACAAATATTGGGATAAAAAAGGGCTGGCGGGGGAATTGAAGGAACAATGGGCAAGTTCGAGGTACGGAAATGTGGGGAAAAAGGTTTCAGTAGCTGGACCTGTGGACTATGCCGGGAGGAGGATGAGGGCCTGGAACATATCTGGACGTGCGAGATAGCGAGTGGGGCGATAAAGGAAAAATGGGCGGCGGCAGCGGCGGCCTGGAAGGCGGGTGGGAAGGCGAGGAGTTCGAGCGTTGGACGAAAGACACGCTACAAGGAGAACGGGTGCCGGTAATCTGCGAGTACTCAAGGGCGTTCGCGACATTAAAAAGGGCGACAACTGACGACAATCAAGAGGTGGAGGAATAAGAAAAAAGTACAAAAGCGTACGGTGCTTAGTGTCAAATATTGTAATTCTCATTCTAATTTTTAACATTAATTTTAATTGATTAGCTTATAAGTTAGAGATAAGGATGGAAAGGGGGGGTTGTAAAAAAGCGAAAGCTGTACAGATGGAATAAACCTACTACTACTATATAAACTTATTTAGAATATAATATTACGAATAATAAAAATTATCTATAAATATAACATACATAAATATAAATAAAATAATGTGCAAAATACATGTCGTCAAAATAACGTGAAAATATTTCGGGTTACATGTTCACTATAAAAATACACTCGCTTGTTCTTCACCATTTGAGCGCTCTGGTTTTCACTCCCTGTTAAAATATGCCTGGTATGCTGCAAAATTGATGTCGGAAACATCAACGAAATCTGCTTCCCTCAAACCCTTTTGTAAAACCACTGTGCATGTAAAGGCGTATCCATTATAATGTGCGCATGGTGTGAGATGAACTTTTTTTTCGCGTGCTTTTATGATGCCTCTCACCCTGAAACTTGTAATCCTTCTGCAGAAAGTGACGAAGATGATGAATGAATGCTTTGTAAAAACGTTTTTTGCAGTTATTAATCATTGTGTGAACAATTGTAAAAAAAATTACACCATGGCATATTATTCTATATTGTGCATGATGAATAAAAGTTTCATGTTCGTACCCTCCCCTTATTAGTCAATATTATCTATTTTGAGAAAAAACTTTTTTCTTTTAGATCACCCGAGTGGCGAAAATCAGGCGAAATTGTTTATATTTCGTGTGTCAAATTTCATGAAATTGTGAGTCAATTTTTCTATTTTTTTTCTTCTTCAAATTTTATGAAATTAGATACACTAAATTTGTTAATGTACATACAATTAAATATCAAAATGATTTTTCAATCATCTTATTCCTTCAATAATAATTTCTTTAAACAACTCCGATGTTTAGTTTGTCACAGTGCCCTAACCCCTTAAAATGTATGCTAAATATCCGGGGAAAAAACCCTTGAGGGACGTTTCACGCATATTTCAAGTACGCAAACTGACTAAGCACAAACATTTTTTGAACTTTTGTCATGAGCAAAAGATGTTTGCAGTGCTGCAAAAAAATAATTATATGAGTGTGGTTACAGTGTGATCTCAGATCATCTTGAAAAGCCAACTTCATTAAGGGGCTATACCAGTGTGACACTTTTAAAAAATCGATTTTTTTGCCTTTTTCGACAGTTTATACTTTCAAGAATATCATTATCATTTATATCATTTATATCAATATCATTTTATCTTGAAAAAATCGATAGTTAAACCTTTAAACGCGGTTTTCTCGAAACGAGATTTTTCAAATTTGCTGACATTGTAACTCAAAGAGCCATTATCCGATTGACTTGAAATTTGAACTGAGTTCTCATGAATATATTCACTCTGCAATGACGTAGGATATTTTTGATTGGAGGAAAATTGACGATGTGGCATTGAAAAAAAGGACCATTTTATAGGCAAGAAAACAGAATTTTTTCATAACTACGCCATTTTGTTAGATTTTGGTATTTTTCGAAAATCCTACGTCATTGTACACGAAATACCTTCCAGTTTAATGGCATTTTTTCCTTTTTCGGTTTCAGCTACTCAATCGGCCGGAATCATGTCAGCAGTGGAGGAACTTTTTTTTGGCACCTCCGAAGGCAGCGCATACGTCGCTTGGGTCTCAATATTTTTCTATGAAAAAATTATGTAATATAGATCAAATATAGCCAAATATATTCTTAATTTTCCTAAACATTAAATTGAGCACTTTTCTTCCAAAAAAATCCCGAAAATCACCCAATTTTTCAGCGTTCACACTGGTATAGCCCCGTAAGTTTCACGAGAGTTTCAACGAAAAGTTTCGAAAACAGTAATTTTTCGGCGAACCTATTTTTTTTTTTACAAAAAAAGAACGGCCGGTTGTAAATTAATAACAGTAGTATCAACTTTCTGCAAATGGTCGTTTCGAGAACAACACGTTTAAGGAGAGAGATACCAGCTAGGAAAGAAATCGCTGATTATTATGATTTTCTTTTAAAAGGAATTATTTCTTCACCATTTTTTGAGACTGAGGGCAAGTTTATTGCTACTTTGGCTTATACATGGTATTTTTTATTTTTCATAAAAAAAGCGGATTTATGGTACGTCTAAACTGTATTTTCGGAACTGGCGTGACGTATAGCTCAAAAAGTAATTGACCGATTCAGATTGAATTTGGTATCAATCTTTTTAACCTTATTGTCTAAACATGACTTTAAATGTTTTTGAAAATCAAAAAAGTATTTCTTTTGCAAAATGTAGCCATTTTTTTCGGAACGTTCAACCCTTTTTGTGTCAAAGCGTTCATATTCTGCATATGAGTGTTAATGAAAGAAAAAAATTCGTTGGTCTTTTTCGGATTGATCCCGCCGACGCTACGTGTCACGCCGTCTGATAACATCCGCCGCAATCCGTTCAGAAGACCGTGCCGTACTAGCGACATTTTTAAAGATTAATAAAAAATAACACTTTGTAACAGCCAATAGTAGTAATAAACACTCTAAGTCTCAAAAATGGTGAAGAAGTCTTCACTTTGAAAAAAAAAAATCATGAAAATCAGCGATTTTTTCCTCACCTAAAGATATTTCCTCCCCTTAAAGGATTAAAAATAAGCCCGCTGGACATTTTTTACGAGAAAGCTCCTTAAGATGGTATGACACCTCATCGCGGTCGGTATGGTAGAACAATTATAGATAGCGAAAAATCTCTAAAACGGCTCTTCAGAAACAAAACGTAGATTGGCTCATCATAAGCCTATCTACGTTTTTTTCTCAAATTCAGAAAATTTGAGGGTCAGACAGCTGTTCTTTTATCTATTTGACGTCATTTGGCAAAGTTTCGACGGGATCTGAAGAGCCGTTTTAGAGATTTTTGGGTATCTATAATTGTTCTACCATACCGACCGCGATGACATGTCATTCCGTCTTCATAGTCCAGTTAAAACGACGAAAACCATGCACTTCTAGCGTGGAATTAAAATTTTTTACTGAAGCCCGATGGGTGCATACTGAAAGGAACCCCAATGAAATTTTGTCCCTCAACTCGCCCCAACACCAAAAAATAGGGGTTGAAAACTTAAAAATCGGCGTCTCTTAATAATCAATAGCCCGATCAAAAAAGGCTTCAAACTAAAGTTGTTTGGAACAATAAAATACGTTCAAAGTTATCCGACGTCCAACCCCCTACCTTTGAAAATAACAACAACGATTACAAAATTCGGGGTTAATGCGAGAAGAAAGAAATATTTTCTGGTTAGAAATAGAGAGGAACTTATCCTGATTCGATATACATCGATTTTTGAAAAATAAACCCCGCATTTTTTTATCGTTTTTGTTCCGCTATTTTCAAAGGTAGGGGATTTCAGATAACTTTAGGGGGATAACAAAGACTCAGATAACTCAGGTAACTCAGATAACAAAGTAGGGGAGTCAGATAACTTTATACGTATTTTATTATTCCAAACAACTTTTGTTTGAAATATTTTTCGATCGGGCTATTAATTATCGAGATACGGCGATTTTTAAGTTTTCAACCCCTATTTCTTAGGGTTGGGGCAAGTTAAGGGGCAAAATTTCATTGGGGTCACTTTCAGTATGCAACCATCTAGCGTCAGTCGAAAATTCGAAATCTCCGCTAAAAGTGCTGGGTTTTCGTCTCTTTTACTGGACTATGTCTTTGTTGTTTGGTGCTGACCTTTCGGTGTTCCGTTTTCTTTCATACACAATTCACGGGCGGCTTTTGCTGGTTTCGCCAATTCGCTGGGTACTGCCTGAAAGTAAGCAAAACATTTTACAATCAAAGTACGCACTCCGATACTTTTACGGTCATATGCATGTCCAAAAAACATTTATTTTTAAAACTAACAAAGAAGTTGTGTTCCCAACTTTCATTCCACTACTTTGGGGGTACATGTTTCGTTGATGGGAAACTTACAGCACCGTGAAGCCTGACGACCATTAGGGCAACACCACAAGCAAAAAGAGCAAACTTGATCATTTCGTTAGTCGATCCGCACCAACGTGTAAGAAACTATATTGAGACTGTTTGTAGAATGCGTCGTGACACGTCGTATTTATAGGGGGATCTTGAACAACTGCATCGCATATTTTAATATCCTTGAATAAATTTTCCAGAAGATGTTGTTTGCCTCGTATACGTAAAAATCATTCGCGATCCCGATCGAAACGAGCTTGCTGTTTCAAACCCATCATCACCGCATACTATCAATCATTGTCACCACTGAGAACAATTAACTAGAAAGAACGAGACGCAGACTCAGAGATCACTTTTTAACAATCGATCATCTTTTTTCAATAGTTACGTAAAAATGACGACTTTTTCATCGATTTTTTATGCTCGTGTTTCGTCGCCTCGTTGTTCAAGGTACAACGAGCGCGCGCTCTTAATTTTTATAGATTGTGTTCAAATTTTAACCGGACATTGTTCATATCATTACGCAGGTCTGAGTGAAATTTCAGAACAGTCGACTATTTAGATTGGGAGATAATGGGTTTTTAAAATTGCAACTTTTAACGCTGCAGGGTTTGCATTGACCGAAAGTCAGGTCACATAATTCGTCGTACCATTTTATTGTGTTTATGAATTTTGAAAGAAAAATTATGTTTAGATAGCAAACTAGTTAGGGAAAGAGTGAAAAATGTTTCGATTGCTTTTACACATGGAAACTATACATGTTCTAACTGAAAAAATGTTTGAACTTTTTGCAAATCAAAGTCTACGGGAAGCTAGACTGCACGCCGATTAGCAACTCCCGCGGCGACCTTGCTGTAACACTCTGCCACAGCTCCGCCATTTTGATGGTGAATTAATTTAAAAAAAATTGTTTCGCACACTTAAATATACTAGTAGTAGTAGTTTTATTCCATCTGTACAGCTTTCACTTTTTACAAAACCCTCCTTCTTTCCATCCTTATTTCTAACCTATAAGCTAATAAATTAAAAATTAAAGTTATAAATTAGGATTAGAATTGCAATATTTCACCCTAAGCACCGTATGCCGTTTGTGCTTTTAATCCTCACCCTCTTGATCGTCCTCGGTTCTCGCCCTTTTCAATTTCGCGAACGCCCTTAAATACTCGCAGATTACCGGCACCGGCTCTCCTCTTAGCGTGTCTTTTGTCCAGCACTCTAACTCCTCGCCTTCCCTCCCTCCTCTCCACGCATCCACTGCCCTCACCCATTTTTCCTTTATCTCCCCTCTCGCAATCTCGCACGTCCAGATATGCTCCAGGCTCTCATCCTTCTCCCGGCATATTCCACCGGCCCAGCTACTGAAACCTTTTTTCCCAACTTTCCCCACATTTCCGCACCTAAGTCTTGCCCATTGTTCCTTCGATTCCCCCGTCAGCCCTTTTTTATCCCAATATTTCTCTCTCTCGCATCCCACCTTAATTTCCTTGTACCAGGCGCAGAAGGATGACCTGTCCGCCTTGACCCAGTCTCCCTGCATGTCCTGTTCCGTTTTCCTGCCTACCCCCTCTATCAAGTAACTCTTGATCCTTTCCCAGCTTCCTGAATTCGACCACACCAGATTGACCACTCTCCCGTCTCCTACTTCTTCCATCGCCTTCTTGAATTCTTTTCCCCATCTTGATGGGTGTCCGTTCAGAATATTTCTGATTTCTTCTCTCAAGCATATCTTCGGCCATCTCCCCTCTTCCATTTTCAGGATTTGAGCTATATAACTCCCTGCCCTTTTCCTCGCTTCGATCTCCACGCTCCTCCTGCCAGCTTCAAGCTTCCACAGGTAGTTTGGCGTGTTTCTTGCCACCCCTAGGGCCATTTTTACCAGTTTCCCCTGTAGTTTCTCTATTTCCTCCCTTCTTTTCCAGCCCCAGACTTCCACCCCATACAGTGCTCCCGCCTTGACCAGCGAGTCGAACAGCTGCAGCCGCTCCTTCAAGCCCTCTACCTTCGCCCTCTTCATTATCCCCCATACCGCGTTTGCCGCTTTTTGAGCTCCTGCCACCAGCTTTTTCAGATGCCGCCCCCCCGTATTTTGCGTTGAGAACCAATAACCCAGGTATTTGAAATCATTGACCACCTCTATCTTTTCACCTCTGAAACTCCACTCCTCTCCTCTCCTTCTTCCGCCCCCATTTCTAAATACCATGATTTTTGTTTTTTTCACATTCACCTCCATCTTCGCTTCTCCTACGTATTTTTCCAGCAATTCTATCATCCTCCTCAGCCCTTCCGCGGTCTCAGCCATTACTGCGATGTCGTCCGCGTATTTAAGTGCATAGAATTTTACGCCTCCCATGACCGTTCCCCCCGCTCCCTCCTTTTCCCATGCCTCGTCCACATCGTCCAGCGCTATGTTAAATAGTGTCGGGCTAAGAGGGCAGCCCTGTCTCACCCCTTTCCCCGTTTCGAAACTCTCCGTTACCCCTTCCTCCGTAATCACCTCATTTCTCGTCTTCTTATAAATTCCCCTTATCATTTTCAGCATTTTCCCTCCCACGCCCTTCCTCCGTAGTTTCTCGAACAGCATCTCCCGGTCGATCATATCAAATGCTGCCCTAAAGTCCACGAAGGCTACGTACAGCTTCCCCCCCTTAATTTTAAGCCTGTTATTTATTAGGGAGTTCAATACGAACACGTGGTCTCTGGTGCCTCTTCCCGCACGAAACCCCGCTTGGCTCTCTCTGAGTGCTCCATTTCTCTCTACCCACCCATTTAGTCGCTTGACTAGAATACTCGCCAACAGTTTGTATCCTATGTCGAGCAGCGAGACCCCTCTATAGTTACCCGCCGCATCCTCATCTCCCGCTTTGTGGATTGGGTAAATCCTTGCTAGGTCCCATCCCTCCGGCATCTCTCCATCACTCCATATTTGGTTTAATAGCCTTCTTAACTCCTCCTTTCTTCTTCCCCATATCCCCTTAATAAATTCCGCTTGTATGCCGTCTTCCCCTGCCGCTTTTTTATTTTTTAACCCCTTTACCGCCTTTTGCAACTCCCCCCTACTTATGTCCTCGTCCAGTTCCGAGTCCGTTGTTAACTCACTTGTCCCGCTTACCTCCTGCTTGTAGAATTGCACTTCCGGGGGCATTCCCCCCTCCTTCCCCCCCAGCAACTTCGTGAAGTGCGCGATCCACTCCTCCTTGCTAATTCCGCCCCCCACCCTCCTTTTTTTAATTCGGAATTTCCCTACCGCGGCCCACCACTCCTCCATATTTTTACTCTCTCTTACTTTCTTCCACCTCTCCTCGAACCATTCCCTCTTTTTCCTGCTGCATAGCTCTTTCATCGTTCTTCGTTCCTGCAATAGTTGACACTTCTCCCTGTCTGCAGTGCCCCCCACCCGCCCTCCTCGTTCCTTGCTGGCAAGCAGCTTCTTCAGTGCTCCCCATACCCTTGTTTTTTGTTCCTTACACTCTTTATCGTACCAGCCCCTCTCTTCCCCACCCTTTCTTATTTCTCTTGTCATTCCAGTATTTTCCGCCGCTAGCCAGATGGCGTCTTTTAGGCTCCCCCAGTCCCCTGCCGTGCCTTCCTTTACCTGCCACACACTATCTAATTCTTTTACGAAGTCTTCGTCTCCCTCCTCCTTCCATGCCAGTTTCACCCCTTTCGCCTCTTTTTTCGTTCGCCCCGCTCCCATCTCCGTCTGCCCCCCTCCTCCTCCGAGTTCAAATACCACCGGTAAGTGGTCCGACTCCGTCCTCGGTATCACTTCTATTTTCCTGACAATCTCTTCCTCCTCATCCTCTAGCCTGATGATTAGGTCCAGCACCGAACATGCCCCCCCTCCGCCTACGTAGGTTATCTTCCCTTCCTCGTCTCCCTTCGTCCTTCCATTCAATATTGCGAGACCCAGACTCTCACAGAAATCGAGAAGTCTCTTTCCCTCTGCGCTTACTACCGTGTCCTGCGAGTGTCTCTCCCCTCCGTCGCCGCCCTCTCTCTCGCAGCCCACGATTCCTTGTTCTTCTCCTATTCTTGCATTTAAATCCCCCGCAATTATGATCGCCGCGCCACTCTCCGCTCCCTCTTCTACGCACTGTCGTAACGCCTCTTCCACTCGTTTGAAGCCGCCATTTACATATATTTCTATAATCCATAGCTCTTTCTCGGTATTTCGTCTCTTTATCTTCACGATCATTCCATGCCGCCATTCTACCACTCTGCACACTTCACACATGCTCCTTTTGATACCTATCAAATGCCCCCCTGCCGCCCTCCCCCTTGGTTTATCACGCACCGCCGCTTTCGCCCACCACCTGAACTCTTTGTTCAATCGCCTTATTGCCCCCTCCTCGTTCTTTCCCTCGATCCATGTTTCCTGAACCAGGACTATTTCGAATTCTCCAAGGAAGTCGCGCGCTTCCCATAGTTTCCCGCACCCCGCCACATTCCACGTTACCGCTCTTATAATTTCGTTCGCCTTTTTACTGTTTTTGCTCCCGCTCATTCCGAAATGGCATTCTTTCCATTTTCCCCTCTCTCTCTACCCAGTACCACCAGGTACCGTTCACACACATTTTCATGTACCCTACGCCTGTGATTTTCCCCGCTCGCCTCTTCATGTCCGCTTCCTTTTTTACCCACTCCGTTACTTCAGCCTCTCGCGCGGTGAGGTCGTCCCCGATCCAAATTCCCGTGTCTCGCAATTTCCCCCTTGCCCTCATAATACTAATTTTATTCTTCATCGAGGCGAGCGTTACTACCGTGCCACCTCCCGTTCGTACCACCCTCTCTATCCTAGGTACAATCCCCAATTTCTCTCGTACAATTTGGCATATTTCCCGGACCATACCCCTTACATTCCTGGCTGCGTTGATCCCTCTCACGACTATGTTTCGCTTTCGCCTGCGTCTTTCCTGGGCTTCCCAGTACCACTCATCCTGACTGAGTGCCTCTGGCTCGCGCTGCTCCTTGTTGTGTCGCCTCCTTCTTCTCAGTGTCCATATTTCCTCGTCCGATAGCCCCTCCGTCCCGCTGCCCGAGCCGCTTGGCTCTCTCCTACGTGTCACGCCTTTCTCGTGGGGCATTACACCTCCTCTCGACCTGACCCCCGGCTCCTCTCCGGCCCCGGCTCTGGCCAGTTTCTCTCCGCGATGTTCCTTCTTCTCTCCGTGTCGTGATCCTCGCGTGGTCGATTGGCACCATCTCGTCGGCGAGCCTTCGTCCACGTCCCCGCGTTTCTTTTGTGTTTCTTCTCCTTGCTCTCCAATGTCCATCTCTGCAGGCCACGGTTCCACCGCCACGTCCTGCTCCTCCGTGTCGTCATTCCCTCTTTTGCCTTCATCGTCATCCACTTTCTGCCTCAGGTTCCTCAGCTCCACTAGCAATTGCTCTTTCTCCTCATCCCATATCGCCTTATCCTTGTACCTCAAGAATCTCCATTGCTCCGCTTCCGCCAGCAACCCCTTGACGATTTCACCCATCCTTTCGCACCTGCACGGCAGAGGCGAAATTTCCTCCCGAATGTTTCCGGTCAGGGTATTCCACCGCTCTATCCATTTTCTCTCCGATTCTTGCATTATCCTCCTTATCTCCTCCAATGCCGGGTCTTGTCCTTCCCCGCTCGTTTCCTGTTTACTTCCCCCTCTCCTTGTCGGCGGGGTTAACATCGCCCTGTCCTGCAGCTCTGCCTCCCTCCCCCTGTCTTCCTCGTTCACTTGCTTCGGCTCCTCTCCACCTTCTTCCTCATTACGTTCATCATCCTTCTCACTCCCATTTCTGTCAGCTTCGTCGACTCTATTTCCATTCTCCTCCTCCATTTCCTCCTTCTCCATTCTCCTACCTGGCCTCCCGCTATGACGTCTTCTTGTCAGTGGTGGCGCTGGTGGTGTCGGCGGCGTGTGCAGTACCTTGGCTCTCACTGCTGCCACCCCGCCATCAAGAAAATCCCTCATGTCTCTGTTTCCCCCTACCTTCTTCTTTGCCGGGGGACGCCCTCGCCCTTTTTTACCCGCTGCTTGCATACCCAGCTCTGCCGTACCGACCTCCTTCTCAACCGGGTTCCGCGACTCGCCACGGCGCTGACTTAACTCACCAGGGCGCTGCTGATTCTCGTCGCTTTCGCTTTCCTCTTCCCCTTCGCCCTCCTCCCACATAACCTCTTCTTCTTTACGTGTCTCCAATTTCTCCTCTTTCCTCGCTTTCCACACACTTCTCCATCCTCCCTCTTATCTCCTCGCGATTTGTGCACTTTACTACCTTTCCCGCACCGATTGTTTTCCCTTTCTCGCCTTTATCCCTCTACTATTATCAGAAAAACCTCCGATTGCTCGTCTCACGTCCTGAACCAACTCAGTCCCAACCGGAAGTCCCTTAAATATACTATTAAAGTATCCCTAAAGTTTGATAATTGTAGAATAATTATTTCTTAGTTTAAAAAATCGCTAAAATTGCTCATTTTTTCCTGTCTAAATTTATATCCCGCCTTAAGAAAATTATTTAAATAATTGACGATCTTCAACGATTCGGATTTATTGGTAACTCGAATAAACCGTTTGGTTTTCAGATTTCAGATGGATCGATTAAGCTGGGGACTGCCAACGCCAAAGGTCGCGAAAAAAATGTCAGAAAAAGGAATAATTTATTGGCCAGGCGTGTATACCGTTCCCGTCTTATTCTACACATGTTGAATAGAAAATTTATCGCTCGGCGACAGGTCGGCGTAACATTTGTTGAACGTGTAAGCGTACTGGCAGTTGTATCCGTCGGCTGTGGAAGAAACGTGACCATATTCATTATTTCTTTTTCCTTTTCTACGGTGTGCGCTCGAGCAGAAAAACATGCGTCTGTTTGTTTGTTTTAAGGAAAATACTACTCAAAATGAAAAGTTTTACTTCAAGAAAATAAAAGTTGTACGTTTTAAGAAAAAGCAATTAAAAAAAAATGTCGACTATGTCTGTTGAGAAGCGGGACTTTTTGCGATGGAAGGGAAAAAAACTCTCTCTCTCTCTCTTTCCCTCTCTCTCTCTCTCTCTCTTTTTCTCTTATCGTCTACCAAACCAAATTGTCCCCAGAGACAGTACATGTAGCACTGCATCGTAAGGGAAAAAAATAATTAGTCGAACTTATAAATTACCTATAAAGACGATAGAGGAAGTTTTCATTTTGAAAGTACAGTGAAACTCCAGTTATACGTTTATCAAGGGGTGCATCAAATATGACGTATAAGTGAGAATAACGTAGAAGTGAAATACAGTATGTATCTGTAACGCTTTAAGGGGGGATTGTCTTTTTTTTCGCAAAATTTACCGCTTTTTGGGAATTTTTTTGTGAAGAAAGTATACAACGGAAAACTTGTGAAACTTGGCATATAGTTTTATTGATCTGTTCACTACATACAAAAAAATTTTTAAACAATTTCATCAAAAAATCCGCCTCCCACTCCCCTCGACGCGCGATGGTCCTTTTTTGATGGTGTGCACGATTACAGCCTTCACGTTCATCCTGCAACAAAAACCCAAAAAGCATTTTACTTTAGACACATATAGCTATCGTTCGATGAAGGGAAAAAAATTGACCATTTGGTGACGTTTTGAACTTGAAGTATCGATTTTTCGAAAAAAATTGATCGATTTTTTGTTATAAATAAAAAACTATTAAACGTATTGCTTTTTTGCTTCATCAAACGATAAAAGGATGTCAGCTGAGCATTCTGTCCAAATTTGAAGGCAATCGGTTGAATAGTTTTTGAGAAATCGTGCACACCAGTTGTGAAAAAGCTGTTTCGAGAAAAACGCGTTTAAGGGGGGATTTTTCGATGAAATTGTTTAAAAATTTTTTTGTATGTAGTAAACAGATCAATAAAACTATATGCCAAGTTTCACAAATTTTCCGTTGTATACTTTCTTCACAAAAAAATTCCCAAAAAACGGTAAATTTTGCGAAAAAAAGACAATCCCCCCTTAAAATTTGAAAATGGCGATTGGTGCAAAATTTCCGATGTTTCTATACTAGTGTGAACGCTGAAAATTTGTGTGATTTTCGGGAATTTTTTGGAAGAAAAGTACTCAATTAAATGTTTCTGAATATTAAGAATATATTCGGCTATATTTGACCTATATTACATTTTTTCATAGAAAAATATTGAGATCCAATCGACTTATGCGCTGCCTTCGGAGGCGCCAAAAAAAAGCTCCTCCACTGTTGACATGATTCCGGCCGATTGAGTAGCTGAAACCGAAAAAGGAAAAAATGTCGTTAAAGTAGAAGGTATTTCCTGCACAATGACGTAGGATTTTCGAAAAATATCAAAATCTAACAAAATGGCGTAGTTATGAAAAAAGTTTGTTTTCTTGCCTATAAAATGGTGATTTTTTTTAATGCCAAATCGTCAATTTTCATCCAATCGAACATATCTTACGTCATTGTAGAGTAAATATATTCAAGAGTACTCAGTTCAAATTTCAAGTCAATCGGATAATTGCTCTTTGAGCTACAATGTCAGGAAGTTTAAAAAATCTCATTTCGAGAAAAACGCCTTTAAAGATTTAACTATCGATTTTTGCAAGATAACATGATATTGATATAAATTATATAAATGATAACGATATTCTTGAAAGTATAAACTGTCGAAAAAGGCAACAAAAAAACGGTTGTTTTAAAGTGTCACACTGGTTGAGCCCCGTAATGTTTGGTTTTCCAATTGAAAATTTGATTGGTAATAATTGAGTAATGAGCCAACTCAAGTTTTCGAATTTCCTTTTTGAACTTTTATTTAATGCGAGTTTGTAACACTAAGCTTTGACGTATAAGACTAGTAAATAACAGGCAGGTTCGTATTGATAAGAGATATGCAATCACCGTACATGCACTGAAAAAAAAATTCGCTCATCCATCCAAAATTCAGTTGGTTTAACAAAATGTATCTTTAAATACGTTCAACTTGATTTTTGATTGGCATAACAAAACAGTATAGTTGGTGGTAAAATAGTATAGTGGTGTGAACTGTAGCTTATTTAGCATGTCTGACCAACTGTTAAAACAACAAAATTTCGAGACAACAAAATGCATTTTGCACATTCAACGATTCTTTTTTCTCAGTGTGCATACATAGTCCAGGTCAGAAACATCGAAACATCAAAACATCAACCAAACATCAAAACGCAGTGACATGAAATTTTCTCCGGCGAGAGAATATCACGTGTGATTAACGTATAACTGAGAAAAAACGAACCTCGAAACCGACGCTGGGGAATCAAATTAATAAAGTATAAGCGCAAAAAACGTATAAGTGAAAAACGTAGAAATGAAACTTTATTGCCATCTTTATGAACGGAATCTGCCGGGGCTAGAGAAATTTGACGTATAAATGATCAAAACGTATAAACGAGGTTTCACTGTATACTAGAGGGTACCCTCCTATCAAAATGTGCCAAAAAATGCCTATTCTTCGAGATTTTCTTCTCGAAATCTATGCGGGCTATTCCGGCTATGCGGCTATGCGGGCTATTCTATCCCGAAATATATGCGGGAAAAAGAGAAAAGTTGGTCGATTTCTATACATTTTAGGTGCACGATATGATTTTTTAAATAAATTAATATTCAGTCACCGGAAATGGGCGATTTACAGCGCTCCGCGAAGTGTTAGAAGATATTTGAAAAATTCGTAATTATTAAAATATACAAGTGCGATTATTGCATGTACCACAATGAAGCCAAGAAAGCAATTTTTTTTCAAAAATATTGCTTCACCATTTTTAAGACTTAAGGTATGTTTTATTACTACTTTTAACTGTTACATGGTATTGGTACAGTTTGGAACTGTTGCTCATTCATTTTTCGGAATATTTCAATGAAATTTCCAGGGAATATAGCTAAAAGGTGATACTATTGAATAAAAATATATTTGAAAAATGCAATTTTTTGACCCGCCTAGGTAGATGTAGCCCGTTGAATACCCCGCGTACTGTAATTGTATTACAGTACCACAACTGCGTGCGTGCAGCTTGAGATGGTAACTTGTTGATAGTAATTCTATAGAGAAGTACTATAAGTAAGATTGCAATTCAGTGTATGTCACTTCGCTGAAGGGTAAACAACTTGCTGTTTCATAGTGTTATACATGTCAAATTTCGTGCCAAAAAAGAGTATTTGTGGGGCATTTTACTGCACTACTTTGTTAAAGAAAAATCTGCAGCTGAACTGACGAGAATTTTTGTTGAGACTCCAAAAATAATTATTTTCATGTGTTGAATTGTAGGCATCGTACTTCATGAAGCCTCATATCAGACGCTAGCTGAACTTGCAGAATCATTAGGAGTTGATCGCACAACAGTTTCGAAACATTAAAAGGCATTGGGAAAGATTTTTTTAAATAATGCATGAATTTTCACGATAAAAACAGCGAGAACTCATTCAACATCCCAATAAGTGATTTTTTATCAAATTATTGACAATATTTAGTGTTGAGGCAGTTGAAATTTTCAGAAAAGCATCTTTTTCACAAGAACTTTCTCAAAATTCGAGATGTCCGGATGAATTTCTATACACGCGAAGTTATAATACAAGATATACGTTTTACACAGCGATGATCAGAATTGTTTGACATCGCATTCTCAAAGTACAGTTTTGGAGGGAAAAAATCGTACAAATCCGAAACTTGCAGATTGCCTCCATTTGATTTTGTTCACAAAGCTTCCTCTCTGAGAAATGCACGTTTGGTTGAAGATTCAGTGGACGCAATGTGCAAGTGTGTAGCGTGTCCAGTTTTTTCCCAAGTTTCAACATAATCGGGAAAAAATACTAAAACGTAGGTACCCTTCCAGTGTATTTACGCGATCCGCTTGAGGCCGGAAGTCGAGGCGAACGCGCATATCCAGCGTGTAGCACCGAGCTCCATAACGGTTCAGCCAACAAGCGACGTTGAAGGTTGGAGGCTGAACGCTTTCTATCCGACATCGCGTACCGGCATATCGATCCACGTGATATCCGCGCAACCGGAGCACTATCAAAATCTCCGTGTGAAACTCTGCCGTGAGGATCAGCCGGATTCGCCGATTCACACGTACAAGTTGGAATCGCAAACGTCGAAAATCGGCTCGGTCTATAACACCGGTTACCTCATACATTTGCCACCTCTGCAAGCCAACGGCAAGAAATACTTCGTACAATTGGAGTCGTCTTTGTCGCAATCGCTCTACAAGTACAAAACGGTGCCGTTGTACTTCGAGGCGAACGCCTCGTTCAAGCAATTCACACTGAATTTCCAGGCCGAGAGAAAGATCGATCAGAACGAGATGAGCCAAACGTCGATGATCGTGCTGCCCTTCATAATGCTCGTGGCTCTGGCCTTCTCGTATCGCGAAAAGTTGTGGTCTTGCCTGAACTCGCGGGTCGAACAATGGTCGAAAACGCTTCCGGCACCGAGAGCGCCCGTTCAAACGATACCCATCGATCCGCGCGCCGATGACATCATTGTCGAGCAAATAATGAACATCAACAAAAGAAAGACTAAGCCTCGAAAAGCGTAAATCTCGCGGCTGCGGGAAGGAGAGGATAGAATCGAGGGGACGAAAAATCACTGTAGAGGTTGGAGTTGAGACTCGCTGTGTACTGCCACAATTATCTTCTCCTTTGAACATCGAACTTCGTTCATGGAGAATAAAGACATTGAATTCCTGCAATTGTCAAGAACTTAACAATCGGCCGTTTTAAAGTTGAGTAGCGAAACGTTGCTGTTTGTCACAATTGTACATATTACGTGTAATCGAATACGTCCGACGACGACGAAAAAAAAAGAGACAACTATTTCAATTCGTTGAAGTCAATAGCAGCGTTATATTTATTGAAGTACATCCAGCTTTCGATGAGTCGTGGTCATTTTTCGTCTACCTAATCAGCGAATCGATAAACGCGTCAGGCTGTCTAAGCGACGAAGTATATCTGGAAGAAAAAAAGCGCTCGATCAGTTCAGTTTGGTCCATTCGTTGTTGAGCGATTACTCGCTCGGCTAAGATTCGGTCGTTGGAAGAATCACCTCTCGACCCTCCTTGTAGAAACATTTTTGGAAATTGTAGGCTTGCTCGCACAAATCCTTCCCAGTTGCTGCAAAGTCAATCGCACAAAACGTTAATTTTATCGTCATTCGTTTTGTCGGACTGAGGCGTGAGGCAAGAAAATCTTGATACTCACACATAGTACGACATTTTTCGACGACTGCGGTTCCTTTCTCTTTTATCGATGCTGGCACTATATCAAGCATCGCCTGGAAATTTATCGCTCCGTCTTCGATCTAGAACCAAAAGAATCGAATTTTGAGAGTTTAGGGGAACAACGTAACGTGCGTGGGTAAATAACATCGTAATTGATTTTACCAGCGAGAATTGATCGAGGACACATTTCAAGTAACACTTCAGTTTGTCATCATCCGCCAAATCGCCGGCGGCAGCTCGATCAAGCAGTTCTAAAAATTTCAAAACACTTGACATACGTGAAAGGAATTTTTTGGTTCCGCTTTTTTGGAAAATAACTTTGAAAAATGTGGCTAAAAAATCTCCCGTGCATTGAGTAAGCCTGTGATTATGATTGCCTCTAATTGGGGTCAATTGGGCGAAGGAAGTTAATGCAAATTCGCTTGTTAAATACTTTTTGCACACAAGCATCAAAGGTTTTTTCAAGGGTATCATCAGAAAGGCTGAAAAGCGCCTTCTTTTGCGGATCCTTTTCTCTTACGGTGTACTTAAGTTACTGTGAAAACTTTTTAAAAAATCGTTCGTCGCTTGAGGCAACTCAAATTGAAGAGGAAGGTCCAACATATGGTGCAGGAATCGCAGTTTTAAGGTAAACTTATTATTACAACGATAGGACTGCGAGTTGAACTTCAAACGCGTTTTTTTTCGAGATCATTTTTTGTAAACGGTGTACACGACTTCTGGACATCCAACGGACGGATTAACTTAAAATATGGTACACTTGTGTAGCGCGGTTGTAGTTTAGTCTTGACTGATGTTTTACTTCTCAACATTTTCTTTCGTCATTAGTTATTAACAATAATGATGCCATTTTTTCTCGAAAAAGCGAACAAAACCGATAAAAAAATTTCTTTTGATGATTCAAACATCATAACAAAAAAAGCTTGTTTAAGGCGTCTGGCCACCTTGGCCGAAAAAAAATCAGCTCATTCGTGAGTAGTGTCGCGACAATGTAGCGTAGCGGATTTTTTTTCGACCATTAAAAAAATTATGGTGAGCCGAAGAAAAAAGTTTGTATTTTTCACCGAAATTTTGGCTCACCATAAGTTTTTTAATGGTCGAAAAAAAACCGCTATGCTACATTGTAGCGACACTATTCACGAATGAGCTCATTAATTTTTTTCAGATGTGACATCACCGGGTAACAGCTGGGACAACGACCGCGCGTATCGTGCGGAGGGCCTCCTCGGCAATGCGCATAACGGCGCACATTTTTTAATATTTTGAACGGAAATTTATTAACGTTATTCTTAAAGCCCTTTCTGACGTTGTGTAAAAAAATAAAAGTATTCCGGCCCATACTTTCGAGTTTATTTTTTTTTATTAAATATACCCATTTTTCGATCGGCCAAGGTGGCCAGACGCCTTAAGTCTTACAAGGGGAGGGTATAAACTTCGTCGCGGATTTTGATGCCTCTTTGCGAGATTAAAGTACTTCCCAATAAGGTAGTCGGACCAGTGGCCGTCATGGTCCTAGTGATCGTCATGTTTACGCATTAAATAAGTATTTTAAGATAGAAATCAGTCCGTCGTGCAGATCTATGGGATATTAACTGCGAGGAGGTATTTACTATGTTGTATTACATTTTCACACCCGTAAGTATACGTATAAAAGAATAATCAAATTAAATATATTCCGCTACGACGTCTAGCTGCCATTTCGGCCTAATCCTTCATTAGGAGGTTAACGTGAACCATGTCACATCTCGGGTGACTTGAGAATGCCTGTGAACTTGCGTGAAATAAGTTTTCCTTCACGTGATTAACAAGGATTTTAGTTTTGCGATCAGTATAAAAAATTCTAGTTTTATGTTAATTTCAACGAATTTTCATATATGACCATTACCGGTTCAGTAACATAAACACTCTGCCGATTAATCGCCACGGCTGTCGATAACTGGGAGAATGTTAGCAAAGAAGAGTCTTACGAATCGAATATTAGTTTATAGAAAATCAGAAAAGAAATATTGGGTCCGTAATTAGCATTGTCCGAAGGATCCACGGACCAGTAATTGCCATACACATATTCGCGATAGTAAAAAGATATACATATAAATAAATGTTGTCGATTACTGGGTCGTGACCATGTCGATAACTGGGTATGCCTTGAACACAGGTGAACAGCACTCGATCGAAGTAATATTTAAAACATAATTCCGACGTAATAGGCAATAATTATTTTTATTTTTGCAATTAATAAAGTTCCATGGAAGAGAAATTTATGTTTCAAACTCTTTACCAAATGTTTTAATAAAAATCATAAAGTTTGTGACAGAGTGCGTAAAAATGATTCTGCCGTTCTATATGCAGACGTAATCGAATCGAAAACAAGGCTTTTCGGGGTTTTTCAAAAATACTAATAAAGCAATCAAAAGGAGGTTTGGAGGGTTTATTTCACAGATCTGTAGGTACATCCAACGAGCGGACTCGATGGAGTCACACTCGTGCACCCAAAAGAATTTTCTTTTCCCCGTTATCTAGATTAGTTTTACTACCGAAGTACACACGATTGTTATAAAATATTTATTTTTGTATATCTAGCCCGACTTCCAAGAAAGTCGCATTTTCGACTGAAACAACGGCCTTTGTTCGTTTCCAGAAATCGCAATTGTTAAACGATTGTAAAAATCGTGTGTACATCGCTATAAAATGTATCTAAGAAGTTATAGTTTCAATTTAAAGTCAATTGGTCAAAAAATGGTCAAAAAACGTTCGCCCGATTTTGAAAACATTTCTTCATGAAAAACTAGTTCAAAGTTCGAAAACCATTTTTCTACATGTCTTAAAAAAAATGTCCACCTAAAATAACTTTTGCATATTATTTTCGACATGTTTATACATAATTTGAGTCAATAAAAAAGAATCAATTTTTTTTTTCAAATGTATATAAGGCCTCAAAGCAGTTTGAATGCATGTGACGATTAGTGGGACGTTTCCATGGCGATTACCAGAGCAACTGTCATGGCGGCATGACGATGACTCGTACAATAGCATCTTATAACCTTTACGAAATATTTTCTCGAAAACAGTACCAGGCACGGGAATTTCACAACGACCTTCTTCTTCGTAATAAAAAAACTGATTAAGAACGACTTAAAATAACTTTTACTCACTTTCCCAGTTGAGCTATATAAATTTGCAAAGTCAAGCGATCTGCTTACGGTGACGATTACTGGGCCATCTACCTTAACAATCTATCCTGTAAAGGAGAAAACCCAACCCTCAATTGTTCTCGAGAAATAGTGGATCGAAAAACCAGGTAAAATGTATATACTAGTACCCAGGTAGGGAATTAAAAGGCTGACGATGGAAACAAACTTGTGCGAGCCTTGTTTCACCGAGCCTGAGTGAGACAAACCTGGGCCAGGTTTCATTGCATCGTTTGGAGCAGCCTGGAACCAAGACTGGCTGCTTAGCCTAAACTCAGGGTTATTCCAAGCTTTATTCAGCCAGTGAATTTTAAGGCTAAAAAATCAAGGCTGGATGCAGGCTTGTTTCAGGTTGTGATAAAATAAAATAAATTTTAAATAATATTTTTTCTGTACTTTTATGAAAAAAAAATTAACAATAAATTTGTCGGGTGCGAAGGCACGAGAAACGAAAGCGAAGGAGGAAGCTCAGAACATTTAAACATATTCTCTTATCGATATTTATGAGGTACACAAAAAAGTTTTTTTCTCGTCACATACACATTTCGTATATACTCACTCTCTGGGGTTTGCGTACACTCTGTGTATTACGTGTCCCATAAACAATAAATAAAATAAAGTATTGTGTTTAAAATATTTTATATATATTTTATAACGAACAATATAATGAATAATAAATATATATAATAAATAAAATGAATTCTTTACAAATTCATTAAATTTACCCCAATGTAGAATATAGAAAACTAAAAACAGGCCTCATCGAGAAGAGTTTGGGATAAGCTTGGTCATAATGTTCGTGAAGGCTTCATTGAGGCTCGTTTTGAACCTTGTTGTTTCGTCGTTTCAGGCTTAGTACAGGCTTTTCTACCAGCCTTTGGTCAAGCCTGTGTGCAACAGCCTGAAACCGCGTTATCATTCAAGGGTTCAGCTAGGCCTGAAATCAGGCTGGTGCTCAGCCTGAATTAAAAAATGTGAGCCTTGTTTCAGAGCTTGGCGAGCCCTTTTTTCATCGTCAATTCCTACCTGGGTAACATTGCACTCGCGGTGCAGCGCGGCTCACCGGCAAGAGCGTCTGACCATCACGCTGGCGACTCGGGTCCGAGCCCAAGTCGGATACTTCTTTTTCTTAATTTTTCATCGATTTTTCGACCGATAACGTGAAAATTCAAGCAATACAAAATGAATTTAGTTGGGGGCAAAGAGCCCAATCACCGCCTGGGCAGCGCGAGTTTGATCCCTGAACTCTTCCTTTTTTATAACGGAAATTTCAATTATCACGCAAATATATAAATGTATTGGCTGAGGACGCGGAAGGGCTGAGTAGGATGATAGAATTGCTGGAAAAATACGTAGAAGAAGCGAAGATGGAGGTGAATGTGAACAAAAATCATGGTACAGTAGAACCTCGATTATCCGAACCAATTGGGACCGAGACTAGTTCGGATAATCGAAACGTGGGTTTTTTGGGACGAGTACATGAACAACACCTTTTTACATAAAAACAGTACATACATATATATTAAAATTTGACATACATATTAACGTTGATATATATATATATATATATATATATATATATATATATATATATATATATATATATATATATATATATATATATATATATATATAATATGTGGGTATGTGTGTGTTTTAAATAGCTGAAAAAAGTCGAATGCCTTTTTAAATATTTTTTTCATAAAATCGTCGATTTTTAATTGACGAACGGCTGTAACGCGTTTTTGAGCGGCTAAGTCTTGCAACCGTTTGAGAAGGAAAAGTTGCGTTGGGTTGTTCATTGTTGGTCACGGCGGTAGCAGCGAGCAACAATGTATCTTCCACGCCAACGATCGGATAATTGAGCGTTCGGATAAACTAAGTCATCGTTCGGATAATTGAGGGTTCGGATAATCGAGCTTCGGATAATCGAGGTTCTACTGTATTTAGAAATGGGGCGGAAGAAAGAGAGAAGAGGAGTGGAGTTATAGAGGAGAAACGATAGAGGTGGTCAATGAGTTCAAATACCTGGGTTATTGGTTCTCAACGCAAAACACCGGTGGGGGGGGTCCCCTAGCAGATTGGGTGCCTTGATAAATGCCAATGAAAGCCGTTTGATATGCCTATTGAAGTGACTGGCTGAATGCCGTGCCTATTGGAGGTATTTATAGTTACTTTGGCAGGCATTCTGGTTCAAATAGTGACGGTAAGTGCTGAAGAGTGACCAAACAAGAATTTTCTATCTGAAGTACCGGCATTTTTGTGGTCATTCACCGGCTTTGTTAGGCACTCACCAGCATTACATTTTTTTAGGCATTCACCGGCATTTTTCCATATTCACCGGCATTGCAATTTCTTCTAACAGCTGCGGTATACCCAAAGCCGAAAGAACGAATAAATAACTAGTCAACTGAGAAGTAGCACTTCATATGGTAATATACTCGTTGTAGTATCCAAGATGTATGCTCGTTCCATCCCAACCAAAATTGAGTTCCAGTTACAACTTAAGGCCTTCGTCACGAAATAAAATTGTTTGAAAAAAATCAAACAAATTGATGTCATGATAATCTTGAATATGATAGGTTTTTTCCAGACTTGTTTCTCTACACGAAGTACTTGAAAATCTTACCGAAATGTATTTTGGTTAGGAATGTAAGTGCAAAACATCCTTAATAATCAATCGATTTCAATATTGTAATTATAACGTACGATCTTCCTTCTTTCAGACGATGAAAATGGTTTGAGCTCGGTGATCGAAGAAATGGCCTTCATTTCAAAAAAGGAAGTGCGGACGGTGACGCGAAAAAGTGGTCGACATAAGTTAGATCCGCAACACTTTGTCACAAAAAGTGTTCAAGAAGTCGCTTACGACGATAGCTCGTGTACTTAATGTGCCGCTACTTCTTTTACAATTCTTTTTGCCTTTAATGGACCGTTACTTTTTTTATATTTTTTTTTACCTGTAATGGGCCGTTACTTTTTGAATACTTTTGTTGCCTTTAATGGGCTGTTACTTTTCTTATAGGTTGTTTTGCCTGCAATTAAACGTTTTAAACTTTCATTACCGGTTACAAACTTGACCTCTTTCGTTTTTTTTTTTCTCGTTTTGTAACACCATACTCTTCAAACATGTACTAAAAAATGACGAGCACAAAATTATCAATATTATATATATTTCGAGTTTTCCTTTTTATTGTTAGGGAACTGAAAAATAAATGCATAAATAAAAATAAAAACAAATTTGCGGTACCGTGTACCGCTACCCGTTTCCCAGCGCAAACGACAGCAAACTTTCGCATCGTTTGCATTTGGGATATCGTTTCACGGTTTCCACCTCTCCTCACAATGTGTCTCTATCGGGACGGCAAACACATCGTTACATACCGGCGTTGTAGCGAGTATTTCGGTAGGCATTTAGGTAGGCATTCTCGCCGAGACTCAACAGGCACTCGCACCAGTATTTCCATAGACATTCTGACCGGCATTCGCATCAGTATTTCCATAGACATTTCAACAGGCACTCGAAAGGCATTCTCTGTGCGCTCATAAAATTTAACGTTCGTCATTCATCGGCATTTACCGGCACTTTTTGAACTAATATGCCTACCAAAGTGCCTTGGGCATTCTTATAGTAAATTGATAGGCGCCCAATCTGCTAGGGTCTGAAGAAGCTGGTGGCAGGGACACAAAAAGCGGTATGGGGGGAAATGAAGAGGGCGAAAGTAGAGAGCTTGAAGGAGCGGCTACAGCTGTTCGATTCGCTGGCCAAGGCGGGAGCACTGTACGGGGTGGAAGTCCGGGGCTGGAAAAGAAAGGAGGAAATAGAGAAGCTACAGGGAGAGCTGTTAAAAAATGGCCCTCGGGGTAGCAAAGAACACGCCAAGCTACCTGTGGAAGCTTGAAGCAGGCAGGAGGAGCGTGGAGGTCGAAGCAAGGAGAAGGGCGGGGAGTTATATAAGTCGAATCCTGGAAGTGGAAGAGGGGAGATGGCCGAAGGTATGTTTGAGAGAGGAAATCAGAAATATTCTGAACGGACACCCATGAAGATGGGGGAAGTAATTCAAGAAGACGATGGAAGACGTAGTAGACGGGAGAGTGGTCAATCTGGTGGGGTCAAATGCAGAAAGCTGCGAGAGGATCGAGAGTTGCTTGATCGAGGGAGTAGACAGGAAAACGGAACAAGGCATGCACGGAGACTGGGTCACGGCGGAGAGGTCGTCCTTCTGAGCCTGGTACAAGGAAATAAATGAGGCATTCCACGTCACTTCAGCCAGTAAAAAAAGCCCACAAATAATTTTGAAAAATCGAGTTACATTATTGAAAAATAATCACCGAGTGTCAAAAAAAAAAAATTGACGTTTTTTCTCGTTGATTACCATTTTTTAACATTTTTCCATTCAAATGGCTGTATCTTTGGCAGGATTTGACGTATTTACATTTGTAAAAAACGCCTACGTCTTTTTCTAGCCTTCCAGAAAGAAAATAATTCAGATTTTATTGAGCAAGTCGAACGTCCGTTTCAGGGCAAAATATGCAAAAATATTTTTTTTCTCAAGGAAAGACACTCGTTATTTTATTTTCTCAAATTCCCCCGAATTGTGAATACGAAAAACGGATTTTTCGTATTTGTTATATTATGGGATTCCTAAACACCGTGAAGTAAAAGCTATTTTTATTTTTAAATTTTTTAAATTAATATTCGATTGAAGAGTGTGGTGCACTCCAAGGCTCCAATACATATGACATATATGTTATTTGTATTTCAAAAACCTGGTAAACATACAGCGAGTGCTCCACACTCTTTTTAGTTGTATTTGCCAACCGTCGTCTAAAATTAGTATCTTACAAAAAAACACACACAAACCGAAATGACGTTTAAACCATTGAAAATGGCATAACATTCATGAAGGTTCAATCGATAGGTATTGAGGTCCCCCATCGTTATCTTTCGTTCGCTCCACTCCGCGAATTACACTCTGTATATTGCTGGGCTTCATGCACAGTAACGTCAAATTCGCGTTCGGTCTGTTGTCAAGTGAAGGTAGCACTGCAACCGTTCGCGCGATCGCAGCGCCATCCCTGTTGCCTTCATTTTGGGCACGCTTTTTTTTATCGTTTCCCCATCGTAGTTTAGGCTTCTGTATCTAGCCTCCATGGATATTGGAAAGTATTTCACTCTCGCTAAGGGGCGTCGAAATCCGCGACCCCAGGTTCGTACCCTCCCCTTATTAGTCAATATTATCTACTTTAAGAAAAAACTTTTTTCTTTCAGATCACCCGAGTGGCGAAAATCAGGCGAGATTGTCTATATTTCGTGTGTCAAATTTCATGAAATTGTGTGTGAATTTTTCTGTTTTTTTTTCTTCAAATTTTATGAAATTAGGTACACAAAATTTGTTAATGTACATACAATTAAATATCAAAATGATTTTTCAATCATCTTATTCCTTCAATTCTAATTTCTTTAAACAACCCCGATGTTTAGTTCGTCACAGTAACCTAACCCCTTAAAATGTATGCTAAATATCCGGAGAAAAAACCCTTGAGGGTCGTTTCACGCATATTTCAAGTACGCAAACTGACTAAGCACAAACATTTTTTGAACTTTTGTCATGAGCAAAAGATGTTTGCAGTGCTGCAAAAAAATACTGGTTCACTGTTGACATCGCAACATCACGTAAAATTGTTCGATTCCGAAAATCCAAAAAGATTACTGAATTATATGTGGTTACAGTGTGATTTCAGATCATCTTGAAAAGCCAACTTCATCAAGGGGCTATACCAGTGTGACACTTTTAAGAAATGGATTTTTTTTGCCCTTTTCGACAGTTTATACTTTGAAGAATATCATTATCATTTATATCAATATCATTTTATCTTTAAAAAATCGACAGTTAAACCTTTAAACGCGTTTTTCTCGAAACGCGATTTTTCAAATTTGCTGACATTGTAACTCAAAGAGACATTATCCGATTGACTTGAAATTTGAACTGAGTAGTCATGAATATATTTACTCTGCAATGACGTAGGGTATTTTTGATTGGAGGAAGATTGACGATTTGGCATTGAAAAAAACGACCATTTTATAGGCAAGAAAACAGACTTTTTTTCATAACTACGCCATTTTGTTAGATTTTGATATTTTTCGAAAATCCTACGTCATTGGACAGGAAATACCTTCCAGTTTAATGACATTTTTTCCTTTTTCGGTTTCAGCTACTCAATAGGCCGGAATCATGTCAACAGTGGAGGAACTTTTTTTTTGCGCCTCCGAAGGCAATGTATACGTCGCTTGGGTCTCAATATTTTTCTATGAAATTATTATGTAATATAGGTTAAATATAGCCAAATATAGTCTTAATTTTCCGAAACATTTAATTGAGCACTTTCCTTCCAAAAAAATTCGGAAAATCACCCAAATTTTCAGCGTTCACACTGGTATAGCCCTTTAAGTTTCACGAGAGTTTCAACGAAAAGTTTCGAAAACAGTCATTTTTCGGCGAACCTATTTCTTTTTTTACAAAAAAAGAACGGGTGGTTGTAAATTAATAACAGTCGTATCAACTTTCTGCAAATGGTCGTTTCGAGAACAACACGTTTAAGGAGAGAGATACCAGCGAGGAAAGAAATCGCTGATTTTTTTTTTAAGGAATGATTTTTTCACTATTTTTTGAGGTTGAGGGCAAATTTATTACTACTTTTGGCTTATCCATGGTATTTTTTTATTTTTATTTTTCATAAAAAAGGCGGAGTTATGGTACTTCGAAACTGTATTTTCAGAACTGACGTGACGTATAGCCAAAAAAGTAATTGACCGATTCTGATTGAATTTGGTATCAATCTTTTTAACCTTATTGTCTAAACATGACTTTAAATGTTTTTGAAAATTAAAAAAAGTATTTCTTTTGCAAAATGTAGCCATTTTTTTCGGAACGTTCAATCTTTTTGTGTCAAAGCGTTCATAAACTGCATATGAGTGTTAATGAAAGAAAAAAATTCGTTGGTCTTTTTCGGATTAATTCCGCCGACGCTACGTGTCACGCCGTCTGATAACATCCGCCGCAACCCGTTCAGAATACCGTGCCATACTAGCGACATTTTTAAAGATCAATAAAAAAATAACACTTTGTAACAGCCAAAAGTAGTAATAAACACTAAGTCTCAAAAATGGTGAAGAAATCTTTCCTTCAAAAAAAAAATCATGAAAATCAGCGACTTTTTCCTCGCCTAAAGATATTTCCTCCCCTTAAAGGATTAAAAATAAGCCCGCTTGACATTTTTTACGAGAAAGCTCCTTAAGACAGAATGACAGCTCATCGCGGTCGGTATGGTAGAACAATTATAGATACCCAAAAATCTCTAAAACGGCTCTTCAGATCCCGTCGAAACTTTGCCAAATGACGTCGAATAGACAGAAGAACAGCTGTCTGCCCCTCAAATTTTCTGAATTTGAGGGGCAGACAGCTTTTCGTCTATCTATTTGACGTCGTTTGACAAAGTTTCGACGGGTTCTGATGAGCCGTTTCAGAGATTTTTGGGTATCTATTTGAGCCGTTTCAGAGATATTTGGGTTCTACCATACCGACCGCGATAAGCTGTCATTCCGTCTTAATAGTCCAGTAATAACGACGAAAACCATGCACTTTTAGCGTGGAATTAGAATTTTTGACTGAAGACAGATGGGTGCATACTGAAAGGAACCCCAATGAAATTTTGCCCCTCAACTCGCCCCAACCCCAAAAAATCGGGGTTGAAAACTTAAAAATCGCCGTCTCTCAATAATCAATAGCTCGATCAAAAAAGGCTTCAAACTGAAGTTTTTTGGAACAATAAAATACGTTCAAAGTTATCCGACGTCCAATCCGCTATCTTTGAAAATAGAGGCACAACAACGATTAGAAAAATCGGGGTTAATGCGAGAAGAAAAAAAATATTTTCTGGCTAGAAATTGAGAGGAAGTAATCCTGATTCGATATATATCGAACTTTTTTAAATATATAAATATGTTTTACGATTTTCTAAAGGTTTACTGTTTTCGCATCAACCCTGAATTTTCTAATCGTTTTTGTTCCACTACTTTCAAAGGTAGGGAATTGGTCATCAGGTAACTTTATACGTATTTTATTATTCCAAACAAGTTTTGTTTGAAACATTTTTCGATCGGGCTATTAATTATCGAGATACGGCGATTTTTAAGATTTCCGCCCCTATTTCTTAGGGTTGGGGCAAGTTGAGGGGCAAAATTTCATTGGGGTCACTTTCAGTATGCAACCATCTAGCTTCAGTCGAAAATTCGAATTCTCCGCTAAAAGTATTGGGTTTTTGTCTCTTTTACTGGCTATGTCTTTGTGGTTTGGTGCTGACCTTTCGGTGTTCCATTTTCTTTTATACAGAATTCACGGGCGGCTTTTGCTTGTTCCGCCAATTCGCTGGGTACTTCCTGAAAGTAAGCAAAACATTTTACAATCAAAGTACGCACTCCGATACTTTTACGGCCATATGCATGTCGAAAAAACATTTATTCTTAAAACTAACAAAGAAATTGTGTTCCCAACTTTCATTCCACTACTTTGGGGGTAGATGTTTCGTTGATGGGAAACTTACAGCACCGTGAAGCCTGACAACCATTAGGGCAACACCACCAGCAAGAAGAGCAAACTTGATCATTTCGTTAGTCGATCCGCACCAACGTGTAAGAAACTATATTGAGACTGTTTGTAGAATGCGTCGTGACACGTCGTATTTATAGGCTTATCTTGAACAACTGCATCGCATATTTTAATATCCTTGAATAAATTTTGCAGAAGATGTTGTTTGCGTCGTATACGCAAATATCATTTACGATCCCGATCGAAACGAGCTTGCTGTTTCAATCCTATCATCACCGCATACTACCAATCATTGTCACCACTGAGAACAGTGAACTAGAATGAACCAGACGCATACTCGCAAGGAACATTCCTCAGGTGTCCGCCTCCGATTTTGTTGAAACTCATATATGTGATAGAGCATCGAAAACTTTGAGACACGTATTCTTTTTAATCTGCGGAAAAACGGTTTTAAGGGGGAAAACCGCCCCTTAAAGAAAGGCGTGTCGAGGGCTGATTTTGCAGTTTCACCCAGAAGCAATCCACCGATCTAAATGAAACAAAAATGAAAACTCTTGTAATGAAAAGCGATGCAAAATCCACTATGAAAATGTTAAGAAAAAATGTAATTAGGGGGTAAAAAAACCCCTCAATTTGCCTTTTTTCACCCCACACTTTATTTATCATGGTCGTTTTTGCTTTCTTTAAAGTGCATCCGCTGATTTTAAATATTTCTATAAGCTACAATTTAATGTTTTATCATATTTCAAAATTATTACATTCGTCTACAGAGGGATAACTACCCCTCTGACGAGAAACATCATTGAAGTATCCGCTTTCGATTTCGTTGAAATTCATATATGTGGTAAAGCATTGCAAACTATTAAACATGTTTTTTTTTGTATCGGCAGAAAAACGGTGTTAGGGGATGAAACCACCCCTCAAAGTGTCTCGCACAAGCAGTCCACCGATCTGAACGAAACAAAGTCGAAAATTCCTCTAATATTAAACGATGAAAAATCCACTACAAGAGTGTTGATTAGAAATCAAGGGGTAAACCACCCCTCCATTCGCCGTTTTTCACCCTACGCTTAAGAGGGTTGTATGGAAATTAATAAAACAGGTATCATTTTGAAGAGGAATCAAAATTCAAGTTGACGCGTTGTTGCGTTTCGGCGGAACAGCAAATTTAAGGGGGTAAACCACCCCTAACATAAATTTGTTCATCACCGTCGTGTTTTCTGTGTTTAACATGTATCCGCAGATTCAAAATATTCTCCCGCGTTTTTAAATTATTACGTTTTTAAATTTTTACATTTTAAGGGTAAACTACCCCCTCTAATTGCTTTTCGTTTGAAGTTTCGCAAAAGGTTTCACGAATTTCGTTAAAACTGCTTTCATTTTATCGGTAATATCAATTTTATGTTTGTGTGTACAGGCATATTCGTTTTGAGCTTTGGGACGGGAGGGGGGGGGGGCGGCACTTTGGGAGTGCGGACGTGGGGCTACCCCTTACTCATAAGACTCATATTGTCATATCGACATAATTATATTTTCGTACCGCAATGTTCCTTCCTCTAATTCAAAAGTTTTGATGAATGCATCTCCCCTGCAAAGATGCAATGCAGTAACAAAAATATATTAACGATACTATTAATCAAATTCAAATGGTATATATTAATATATTCGGTTTGTTCGTTTTTTTTATTCCGCGTAAAAAAAATCATATGCAGATAAGTGTTTACGCTTCGATTCTTAAATGCGTCATTATTCAGAATGCGCCCGTTCGGAAATCTTTTATCTCTGTGTATGAAGTTATACAATCAACAAACAGACCGACGTTTATTTGCCTACGTATCAAACTTTCTCGACTAACTGCAATAATTAATTATTCCAGCGCGAATATTCTTATCGCGTCATGACGCGATAACGATATTTGCGCAAAATTGTTATTCTACGCAGAATTTTTACACTGCGCAAATATTAAACTGCAAGCTATTGTCATCTTGAACTGCAAGACGTTAATCATACATTACCCGATAATATGTTTACATTTTCGGGTAATGTGTGATTAGCCTCTGGCAGTTCAAGTTGTCAATAGCTTGCAGTTTTATCGCTTTATAAGACGGTTAGCATTCGGATTCTTCCATTTCACGTCAAAGTGAGCCACAAACAGTATACTGTATGTTGGAAAATACAAATTTCATCAGCCATGAAAGTCAACCCAATAAACGTTATCAATCTTCTACTAGCTACATTTGAAGCTATGGATATTTCACAAACGCCGGTTAACAACGCGGAAATTGAACTTGCGGACAGTTTTGAACAAATTTTGATCAGTTCCATGCAAAACTATAATAGAGTTGAAATGATAGAGGAAGAAACGCTCGCTTTTCACGAACCATTTAAACAGTACGAAGCCAATGCTGTAGACGATACCGTATGGCAAAAGGATACTGGTGAGAGTGATTCTGACGCCTGTTCCAGTGATGATGAGCTGAACTACGATTACAAAAAAAAGCACTTCAATACTGGAGGTCTGGTAAGACAAAAAACTATAGCCTCAAAACCGTCCAACAGAAATACAGATCTGTCAAGTCTGAAAAGCAATTGCGGCGCTGGGCACATCAGCTGAATAGAGGCGGTACTTATAAAGAAAAGCTAGCGCAAATTTCTGAATATACATTGAAGAATATGAAAACTGCTCTAGATGCTGGTGTCATTATACATGATATTGATCTTCAGAAGTGGGCGCTACAAGCCCAAAAAGAGATAGGTTTCAATGATGTGCGATTTAAGACCTCTCATGATTGGCTATGGAATTTAAAAAAACAGCATCGCTTTGTATCCAGAAAAATCAATAAATTTGTAACGCGCAAAACTGCGGGAGAAGAAATTCTACGGAAAAATGCAGAAAAATTTGTCGCCGATGTTGCACCACTGGTAAAAAAGTATGGAACGGAAAATGTGTATAATTCGGATCAAAGCGGTTTTCATGTGGAAATTTATTCGGCGCGAACTCTTGCAACGGAAGGAGAAAAGAAAGTTGAATGCGTTATACAGTCAGTTTCTTCAATAACTCAGAGCTATACGATTCAGCCTACTATAAGCGCTGAAGGGAAATTACTTTCCCCACTTTTCATCGTTTCAAATGAGACGAAGGGTGAATTCGGACCACGAGTAGAGAAAGCGCTATTTCAAGCAGAAAAAGTCTTTGTATTGGCATTCAAATCTGGAAAACTTACTTCTGGTACGTATGCTCACATATTATAATGAATGATTTTTTTTTTTAATATGAAATGTAACTGATGTCAACATTAGTATTTTTTTTAAATATTGAATGTGTTTTGTATAACAGAGCATTTCAAAACCTGGTTGGAAAAGGTTTTCTTTCCTAACGTCGGGAGACATAGCGTATTATTGATAGACTCCTGGAGTGGACACTGCCCTAAGGTTGTTCATGAAGCGACATCTCGTGATCAGAAGATAATCCCAATGATTATTCCAAAACCCACATGGAAATAAAATATATGAAAAATATATCGAAAGATACATAAAACATATATTAAATACATTTTGTACGAAAAGTTGGATATGTCAAGTATAATTTTGGATATGATTAAAAACCTATGCGATATATAAATACAAATAGCTTCTAAGATGTACATTAAATATATTAGATATGTGTACTGAATATATGTTTAATATACTGGGGAACATAACGGAGAATGTATGCTGACATCTAAAAAAAGATACATTCAAGATGCATATAAAATATATTGAAATTGCATGACTGACGTACGCTTTATACATTTTTAATAGGATATCCGAATATATTTAAGGTATGCTATATGTATATCTGAATATATATATTACTATATATTTATATGTATATATGTACTAATATACCATGAATAGTCTCAAGATCCGTTTGAATCATATAAAATGCTCATAAATGACACATTTTCGACTAATTCAGTGTATATATACATTTAAACACACACGCACACACACACATTAGCTTTTGCCCACGGTTTTTCCCGCTTTGTACCGCTTGAAACAGTTATTCTGACTAACTGGTCTGCAGTTTTTGATAATTCACCTTGTGTGTGTGTGTGGGTATGCAAGTGTGTGCGACTGTGCAACATTTTTTAATATTAATTTATTTTTTTCCGAAAGTATGTGTGCGTGTGTGCGAATATATACTATGCTGGGGATAGTGCGAGGTGAAAAATATATGCATACAATCAACCCTCATTTATTTTGCCGTTAGCTATTTCGCACCGCCGGTTGTTTTGCGAAAAAGCGACCCGTCATTTTTCCGATGCGGCCTTCCCCTAACCCCGCTCTGTGACCGTAGCTATGTTCGAAGCTGCAGTTGCCATTAGGCGCCTCTGACGCCGCAAAATTCACAGTGATCGTCTCATTCTGAGAGAAATAAAATAGTGACAGGGTCATCTCGAATTTTAAAATGCGTAAAAAAGAATTTTGTAAAAATATCGAGCAATGTCCTCGCTAATATCTTATGTTTTTCCTATAGGATGTCGAAGAAATTGTTTGCACTGGTGAAGTGGATTGGTGGTGACGAGGATAAGAAATATAGCCCTGACGTTCCCGTGGATTGGATTAATAAAAGCTTCGATATTGACGATTTCCAATCGGATAAATTCGATGTTTCCTTAAGTTATGTGATCTAATGGCACACAACGAAAAAAGAAGCCCCGGGCGGCTGGCCTGTGTACGATGGATACATCATCGCCGTGTCACGTAAGTTGTATAAAATGTTAATTTGCATCATGTAATTAGAATCAAGAGAAAGAATTAGAGGATATTGTATTGTCAAAATCCCAGCGCGGAATCCCCTTAAGCCCGGCTTGAGGGGTAACACCACTGTAGACTTTAAAAAAATTGATTTTGTTCAAATTGGCTGAAAAGATGCTTCAAACGATTTAGGATGAGGGAAAAAAGTTTGGGACCTATAAAAAACGTACTACGTACGGGATTTTCTATGAGTTACATATAACATTATTTATTAACGAATGATTGTCCTTTTTCTGCCGAAAATTGAGTTTTTACTTTAAATGCTTGCCAATTACACAAAAAATAATATTTTTTAAATCCCCTACGTATTTTTTAACTATACCCATATAAATTAATAGAATAAATATTAAAAAAACAATTCCACGTTTAAACTTGCGTCACTTATACTGCGTGCCGCAGAGCGGCTCAAATTCATCATGCCACGCAAGAATGGCTCCAGCGTCGCCATTTTGTATAATTATTTGAGGTAGTAGACTCGCCAAGGCGATTTTCTATAGATTTTTCTGATACTTTGAGGACCCATTCTGGACACTATTAAGTGATTACCTGCAAAATTTCACATATCACACAATAACTTCGAAACTTTTCTACAGATTTTTTTGTTTTGATCTGTAGAAAAGTTTCGATGATTCTGCGTGATATGTGAAATTTTCCACTGCTCCCCATAAGAACACGTGCAAAACCGTGCAATCCTTGATGACTAATATCTCGAATACGGAACGGTGAACCCTCTTGAAATTTTGCAGATAATCACTTAATAGTGTCCTGAATAGGTCCTCTAAATATTTTTAAAAATCTATAGAAAATCGCCTTGGTGACACTACTACCTTAAATACTTTTTTTGTTTTTGTTTTCTTGAAGATATGACTAATAAGATCTGTGGATATTATTATCCTCTTACTTACCTTTCCAGCAAAAAAAACGCGTAAAATCGCTTAATTTTTTACGTTTACAGTGGTGTTATGCTTTAACGGAAAATTTGGTGGAATCCGTTTAGTGCAGTTCAAAGAATTGCAATTATAAGAAATAGTGCAAGAACGCCAGGCGTATTTTCCATGCACAGACGACGCGATACAAACGCGATGCACACTTGACTCACACGCTTTTTGGACTCAAAAACGCGCTGTGTGCAGAGGCCCTTAATGACACAAAGTCTCATTAATTCTTTGAATTATTCTCTGTACACGAACTTACCGAATTATCGTATATTTATTTAGATACTGTTCGAAAATGTTGGAAGAGAACGTTCTGCAAGGCTGGCCTTGGCAGCGCTCTTAACAACAAAATGGCTCAGCCATTGGACAACGGTCCAATCATAAGAAGAAGTGAGTCGTCGAGACACATTGGGATCCAGACCCTCAAAACTGAGGACGTTTTCCGACTAGTTCAATTGTTACTTCTGACGAGCGCTTTTTTCCAAATAAAATTAAAATAAATAACTAGGATTGCACCTTAAAATTATTCCTTGTAATTTTTTTTTGTAATACCTGTTTGATTCCCGCATGTATTTTTCAAACTATGTATATGTAACATTAATTCATTCTTTATATAGATTTTATAAATATCTTAAAATGTGCATAAAATATATTTATTTTGAATGTATTCCGTGTACACTTCAAATGTATTACGAGTATATTACAAATAAAGTTTGAATATACTAGGCGTATATCTTAAATGAATTATGAGGATATTTAATGTATAATTTAGGTATACTTTAAGCCATTTAAAATACTATTCAAGTATAGTTTAAATATATTTCAATAAGATTTGAAGTGTAGTATGAATATCTTCCGTGTCAATTTTAGATGTAGTTTAAATATATTTGAAATACACTTCGAATATAGTTCGAGTACAATGAAATTATACTTCTAGTACACTTTAAAGCCATTCTGAGTAAACCGTGAGTATATTTTCAATAAAGTTTGAGTATATGTCGTCACGTATCCAATATGCATTCTCTGTACATTCTGAAGATCTATTTTTGGACGAAAAGTTGGATATAGCGAATATACGTTACATGCATTTCCCGTATATACTGCATAGATCTAATGTATATCTAAGATACATAATGTATATCTGAAATATATTGTACATCTATTTTGAAAATATCGAAAAATATATTTTTACATATATTTTATTTCCGTGTGGGAAGGTACAACTGGAAAGATTTAGCCGCTCGATGTATTTAGATTCAGAGTGTGGAAAAATGTCGTCCGACATTTTTCAGACAGTGTAATATTATTAAAATCTGATATGAATTTGCACTTGAGGAATAATATAATTAAACTACAATCACTTACACACAATCAACTCTCATCACCGCGGTATTTAATCTTTTTAAATATTCATGGTATAAAAGTAATTATATATCTAAAAAACAAGATTTTGAAAATCCTGTTACCTTTGGTCTTGGTGAATCAAACACACATTGTGAAATACCCAGTTGCAATAATTTGGCCATTATCAGATTTGCATGGTGTAAAAAGTCGTTGTGTTGGAAGCATTTTTTTGACGACTCTCATTATTGCAGGAATTATGAGCCATGATTGTCGATAGGTATCATATGAAAAAAAGTATATGTCACAAGAAAATGATTTGACGGCATATGACTGCGATACTTTTCACAAGTACTATTAATTAAATCAGCTGATGTGATTCCCAAATGAAATATGTCAAAATATATTAAAAACATGTTCGTTAACCTACTGTAAAACCCTCAGCTTCATTAATATGTTTAATGAAATAAACGGTAAAATAATAAAAATATACATTCCTCCGCAAAACTACGTCGGTGGCTAAATTATATACAATATATAAAATATACGAAGTGAGCCTTATAACTTATTCTGGAAATTATTATAATTAATGATATAGTAGAAGTCTATGTTTATTTCTATGGAGATGCTTAATGGACGTGCATATTAAAATCGGAAGCGTTTCGACACGAAAATATGAGTCTTATGAGTAAGGGGTAGTCCTACGCCCCACTCCCAAAGTACCTACTGCTCAAAACGAATATGCCTGCACACACCAACATAAAATTGATATTACCGATGAAACGAAAGCAGTTTTAACGAAATTCGTGAAACCTTTTGCGAAACTTCAAACGAAAAGCAATTAGAGGGGGTAGTTTAACCTCAAAATGTAAAAATTAAAAAACGTAATAATTTAAAAAGGCGGGAGAATATTTTGAATCCGCGGATACATGTTAAACACAGAAAACACGACGGTGATGAACAAATTTATGTTAGGGGTGGTTTACCCCCTTAAATTTGCTGTCTCGCTGAAACGCAAAAACGCGTCAACTTGAATTTTGATTCCCCTTCAAAATGATACCTATTTTGTTAATTTCCATACAACCCTCTTAAGCGTGGGGTGAAGAACGGCAAATGGCGGAATGGTTTACCCCTCAATTATATTTCTAATCAACACTCTTGTAGTGGATTTTTCATCACTTAATATTAGAGGAATTTTCGATTTTATTTCATTCAGATCGGTGGACTGCTTATGGAAGAAACTTTGAGGGGTGGTTTCATCCCCTAACACCGTTTTTCTGCCGATACAAAAAAAAACATGTTTAATAGTTTGCAATGCTTTACCACATATATGAGTTTCAACGACATCGAAAGTGGATACTTCAATGATGTTTCTCGTCAGAGGAGTAGTTACCCCTTAAGACGAATGTAATAATTTTGAAATATGATAAAACATTAAATTGTAGCTTATGGAAATATCTAAAATCAGCGGATACATTTTAAACAAAGAAAAAACGTCCATGATAAATAAATTTATGTTAGGGGTGGTTTACCCCCTTAAATTTGCTATGCCGCCAAAACGCAAAAACCCGTCAACTGTAATTTTAATTCCCCTTCAAAATGATACCTGTTTTAGTAATTTGCATACAACCCTCTTAAGTGTGTGGTGAAAAAAGGCAAATTGAGGGGTTATTTACCCCGTAATTAAATTTTTTCTTAACATTTTCATTGTGGATTTTTCATCGCTTTTTATTAGAAGAATTTTCGGTTTTGTTTAATTTAGATCGGTGGATTGCTTCTGGGTGAAACTGCAAAATCACCCCTCGACACGTCTTTCTTTGAGGGGCAGTTTCCCCCCTTGAAACCGTTTTTCCGCAGATAAAAAAAATACGTGTCTCAAATTTTTCGATGCTCTATCACATATATGAGTTTCAACAAAATCGGAGGCGGACACCTGAGGGATGTTCCTTGTTAGAGGCGAACACCTCGTTCAAGCAATTCACACTGAATTTCCAGGCTGAGAGAAAGATCGATCAGAACGAGATGAGCCAAACGTCGATGATCGTGCTGCCCTTCATAATGCTCGTGGCTCTGGCCTTCTCGTATCGCGAAAAATTGTGGTCTTGCCTAAACTCGCGGGTCGAACAATGGTCGAAAACGATTCCGGTACCGAGAGCACCCGTTCAAACGATACCCATCGATTCGCGTGTCGATGACATCATTGTGGAGCAAATAATGAACATCAACAAAAGAAAGACTAAGCCTCGAAAAGCGTAAATTTCGCGGCTGTGGAAAGGAGAGGATAAAATCGAGGGGACGGAAAATCACTGTCGAGGTTGAAGTTGAGACTCGCTGTGTACTGCCACAATTATCTTCTCCTTTGGCCGACGGACTTCGTTCATGACGAATAAAGACATTGAATTCCTGCAATTGTCATGAACTTAACAATCGGCCATTTTACAGTTGAGTAGCGAAACGTTGTTGTTTGTCACAATTGTACATATTACGTGTAATCGTACACGTCTGACGACGACGGAAAAAAGAGACAACTAATTCAATTCGTTGAAGTAAATTGCAGCGTTATATTTATTGAAGTACATCCAGCTTTCGATGATTCGTGGCCATTTTTCGTCTACCTAATCAGCGAATCGATAAACGCGTCAGGCTGTCTAAGCGATGAAGTATTGCTGGAAGAAAAAAAACTCTCGATCAGTTCAATTTGGTCCATTCGTTATTGAGCGATTAATCGCTTGGCTGAGTTTCGGTCGTTGCAAGAATCACCTCAGGAGCCTCTTTGTAGAAACACTTTTGGAGGTTGTAGGCTTGCTCGCACAAATCCTTCCCAGTTGCTGTAGAATCAGTCGCACACAACGTTAATTTTATCGTCATTCGTTTCGTCAGACTAAGGCGTGAGGCGAGAACATTTTAATACTCACCCATAGCACGACATTTTGTGACGGCTGCAGTTCCCTTCTCTTTTATCGATTCTGGCACTATATCGAGCATCATCTGGAAATTTATCGCGCCGTCCTCGATCTAGAACCGAAAGAAACGAATTTTGAGAATTTAAGGGAAGGACGAGACGTGCGTGGGTAAAAAATATCGTAATTGATTTCACCAGTAAGAATTGGTCGAGGATACATTTCAAGTAGCACTTCAGTTTGTCATCATCCGCCAAATCGCCGTCGGCAGCTCGATCAAGCAATTCTAAAATTTCAAAACGCACATGACATACGCGAAAGGAATTTTGTGGATCTGCCTTTCCGGAGAAAAGCTTTGAGATATTCGAATCAAAAGTATCCCATTGATTGAGTGAGCACATGATTATTATTACCTCAAATTGGAGTCGATTGGGCGATGGAAGTTAATGCAAATTCGTCCGTTAAAAACTTTTCCACACGAGCATTAGAGGGTTTTTAAGGGTATCATCAGAATGGCTGAAAAAGGCCTATTTTGCGGACCTCTTTTCTTAAGGGGTTACGCTACTGTGAAAACTGAAAAAATCGTTCGTCGCTTGAGGCGACACAAATTGAAGAGGAAGGTCCAACGTATGGTGCGGGAATCGGAGATTGAAGGTAAACTTATTATTACAACGATAGAACTGCTAATTGAACCTTAAACACGTTTTTCTCTTATTTTCTTATTTTTTTCCCACTTTTTTTTCACTTCATTTATTTTATTCAGTGTAATAGTAGTTTAGTCTTGACCAACGTTTTTCTTCTTATATTCGTTTTTTTTCGTATATTATTAATTATAATATATTATCAATCAGTTATTGACAATAACAATTTTTCCCCGATGAATCGAAAAAAACGATTATAACATTTTCTTTTCATGATTGAAACATGATGACAAAAAAAAGCTCCGTCAAGTCTTATCCAATATTGGATTTTTGAAGAAAAACTGCTTTTTTTTTAATACCAGATCAACCAGGTGGCCGAAATTGAGTACACCATTGAGCCCCTCACGGTCAAAGGTCCTTTACAAGATTGTTTATATCTTCTTGAATTATTAATATTTTTTATGAAATTTGATACACAACTTTTGTGAATGTACATACAAATAAATGTCCAAACGATTTTCCGCTCATCTTATTCATTCAAAAATAGTTTTTTTTTGCATATTTTTACATATTTTCGGTTCGTCACATTAGCCTCACCCCTTAAAATCTATGCTTGATATCGGGAAAAGAAACCTTCAAGGGTCGTTTCACACATATTTTAAGTATGCGAATTAACTGAGCATAAACATTTTTTGAACTTTTGTCATGAGAAAAAAATGTTTGCAGCGTTGCAAAAAATACATGGGTTCACTGTTGACATCGCAACATCCCGTGAAATTGTTCGATCTCGAAAATCTAAGAAGATGATTTCAATATACGAGTGTGGTTACCGTGTGATCTTTGATCATGATAAAAACAAATTTCGTTAAGTTTCACGCAAGTTTCAACGTAAAGTTTCGAAAATAGTCATTTTTCGGCGCACATATTTTGTTATAAAAAAAACGGGTGGTTGTAATGTATTAATAGTATTATCAACTTTCTGCAAGACAACCGTTCTGCAAATAGTTCCGAGAAAAATACATTTAAAGTCTTTTGCTTGTCATTTCGCGTTGATATTATACATTTAAAGCTACGTACCTATTCAATCGAAACCATTCGGAAGTTCGACTTGAAATTTAGATAAAATCTTGAGACGTAGAATTAAGGGGGCGATAAAAAATTGCTGATTTTTACAATTTTTTCTTAAGGGAAAGATTTCTTCACCATTTTTGAGACTCAGGGTACGTTTTACTATTATTTTTGGTTGTTACAGTTTATTTTTTTTCACTAGTCTCAAAAAATGACGGACCCATGGCACGGTCTTCTGAACTGCATTTTCAGAACTGGCGTGACGTATAGCTAAATAACTAATCGACCGATTTTGATGAAATTTGGTATAAATCGTTCTAACCTTATTCCCTAAAACATGATCCTAAATGTTTTTGCAAAATAAAAAATTTGCAAAAAAGGTGCAGTGGAAAATACTTTTTGCAAAAAGTTTGCAAAAAAAATGCAATAAAAAATACATTTTTATTGCGAAATGTCACGCCGTCAGACAACATCCGCCACAACCCATTTAGAAGATCGTGCCATACATCCGACATTTTCAAAAGTTATTTTTAAAAAATACTATGTAACAGCTATAAGGAATCATCCGACTTTATCAACTTAAAAAAATCTAATTTTTTTCTATGAAATTCGAAAATAGACCACTTCAAAAATATTGTGTAGAACTTTCATATAGACCAGAGCCGCCTAACTATTATTTTTCGAGTTTATTTGAGCGCGCTCTCCGCCGTGTACTCGAGCTCTTACTTCAAACGCGTTTTTCTCGAAACCACTTTTTTTTCTTGCTTCGTTGATTTTTTGTCCGAAACTACAGAACGGATGCTTACGAAATTTTAACTACATATTCGTCACATGTATGGCTACCGCTGGAACTAGAATTATTTGAAAATGTTTATTTGAAGTACTTTTTTAAACCGAAATATCACTCAAAAGAGTCTTATTTTTGGAGACTTTTTTCAACGCCCGCCATTTTGTTATTTTTGCACAAAAGTTGATAATTCTAGTTGGGACAGTAGCCACAACCATACTGAACTCAAATCTTTTTGGTTTTTGTGTTTCAAATAAATCTACTCAGAAATAACATCATCGAAGCTGACATCGCTTTTCTCGAGGGGCTATGAGGATGCTGCTACCCGAGATGGATAAAAGATGTAAAATGAATTAAAAAAATATTTTTCGTACATTTAAAGAGTCATCAATATCTTTTATAGGAATCATACGAAAAATTCCCAAGAATACCAAATTTTTCAGCCGTCTAAAGTGGGATGATCCCATAGTAGTAATAACACATACCCTAAATCTCAAAAATGGTGAAAAAAAATGTCCTTAGAATTAAAAAAAAAAACAGCAATTTGTTCCTCGCCTAGGGGAATCTCCCCCCTTTAAAAGATGAAGAAAAAAAATCTGTCGGATATTTTTTACGAGAAAGCTCCTTTATAGCTTCGTTGGTTGGTGCTCACCTATCGGCGTTCCGTTTTCTTTCATACACAATTCACGAGCGGCTTTCGCAGGTTCCTCCAATTCGCTAGGCACTGCCTGAAGGTAAGCAAAAAATGTTACAATCAAAGTACGCACTCCAATATTTTCGACGGCCACATACATGTCAAAAAAACATTAAAATAAAAAAAAATAAACAGAAATTGTATTCACAACTTTCAGGATCGAGATGTATTGGAAAATGCGCGCGCGGTTTCAAAAATTCACTATTTTGGGGGCACATGCTTCGTTGATGGAAAACTTACAGCACCGTGAAGCCCGACAACCATTAGGGCAACACCACAAGCAAGAAGAGCGAACTTGATCATTTCGTTAGTCGATCTGCACCAACGTGTACGAGACAATATTGAGACTGTTTATAGAATGCGTCGGGACACGTCGTATTTATAGGCGAATGTTGAACAACTCAATCGCAATATTTAATTAATGTAAATGAATGTCCCAGAAGATGTTATTTGCGTCGTACATCATTAGCGATCTCTATCGAAACGGGTTTGCCGATTCAAACCCGTCATCATCGCATACTATTAATCAACAATTGATTAGCAGGGAGGAGAGGCCGACGATTCGAATTAAGGGGTTCATGCATTCGGCTGCATTTACGTATGTGAGTCAAAAGATGGCATTTTCCAAAAATATTTTTTTCGATAAACCTTTTTTCTATATTTTCGGAAAATTTCATCGAAGTATTTCTAAAATCGAATGAGTTACAGCTTCTGGCAGTCGGCCGGGCGAGCGGTAGCAGCACCATACTTCAAACTTTAAACGCGTTTCTCTCGAAACTCTGTTTCTAAGATTGATATGGGATTTACCTAGCTTTAAAATAATCGTCATATTAAACGTACGTTTCCGAACTATTTTTCTTCATCTATTTGTCAAAATATGCATTTTTGAACATTCGGTGATTACATTGAGTGTTTTCATTACTTTGTATAATTATTTTCCAGAACTGTTTCTCGCTCAATTAACGCGAAACGAATTGGCAACGTAGTAAATCGTGGTATATCATAATGCCCAGGTTGGCAGGAGTGTCGCGGAGTTAGAGACATATGCGCCCCGTTCGTAACCTCAACATCGTCCCAAGGAGCAGTCAAAAATGAATATCGGTCCGAGTGAAAAAAATTCCGCCGGAAAGGAAAAGTGTGTACTAAAGCTGTCTATAATCTCGAACAAATTAAAAACTTTAATAATTGTCCGATATTCTATAAAAAAATGTATGTATCAAAAAAAATCCGCGTTATTTTGTCTGCCTAGAAATGTCTAAAAATATATGATTCCTGAACATAGTTATCAAATTAATATTAAGTAATTATTACTAATTAAGAGAATAAGTACCAATAATATTCGTTGTTAATTATCCTGACTGAGTAGTTTGAGGTTCCCGGGCATAATTACCGAATACCAATAAGATGTGTAGCATTTGTAGCGTCTACGACGTTGCCATTATTGCACAGTCTAATATTTTGTGTGCTTAATTTTCGCACAAATTCGCTATAAAAAACATTCATTATTTTATAACGGCGATGTGAATCCTCATTTTCACAGTACTAATGGTTAGTCCGATAATTAGTCGAACCGTATCTATTTTTTCAGCTCAGTCGTAACTTTCACTTAGCAGTTATTAATAATGTACTGAAAAATGATCGGGAGTTTTCTATAAGCGTTATGTAATTAGCCCACGAAATACGTCGAGTGGCTGGGATTTTTTTCTATAAAAAACGGTGCTGTGGATCGTATTCAAACTGCACAGGATGATCAGCAAAGAGATTATAAAGGTCCAGAAAAAAATTCAGCTCAGTGGTAACATGTTGACCTAACCCCGTAACAACCTTAAACTCGGTTGATTGATTGTTTCCAAATTGACATGAGATACGGTGAGAAACATTTCAGCCTTTGCGGTCACACGTTCTGGCTGTAAGGCCGGGTTTACACTATGCGGTTCTACCGAAGCGTTTTTGCTGCATCTACAGAGTACACGTAGTTTAGGACTTATATTACACTATAGATCCGCCAAAAACGCTTCGGTGGAACCGTATAATATGAACCCGGCCTAGTAGTCCAGTAAGAGAGACGAAAACTGAGCACTTTTCAGCGTAGAATTCAAATTTGTGACTGAAGCTAGATAGTTGCATACTGATGGTAACCCCAATGGAATTTTGCCCCTCAACTCGCCCCAACCCCATGAAATAGGGGTTGCAAACTTAAAAATCGCCGTATCTCGATAACTAATGCCGCGATGAAAAAACGTTTTAAACAAAAGTTGTTTGGAATTATAAAATACGTAAAAAGTTATCTAACGTTCAACCGCCTATCTTTGAAAATAGCGGCACAAAAACGATTAGAAACCTCGGAGACCTCCCTAAAAAATAACTCGAAAACCACGTTGAAACTGCTTTTTCCAACTATAAACGAATATCCATCATTTTTTCAAGGTTCAAAGGATTTTTTAAAAGTGTTTCCAAAAAACGATTTTTCGAAAATTTAACCGTGGTGTCCACGCTTAATATTTTCTGTAAACATTCAGTGATCCCCTGTTTGTATCGTCGTTGCATAGTCTTTAGAATTTTAGTTATTTAGTGCATACTGTGACGTGATATTTTTGCTCGCGTCACAAAAGCGGCGTGAGGCAGGAGAGATCGCGTCCTTCCTCATATGCAACTCCTCTCGTGAGGTCTCATACCACTCGGCTCGATTATCGCTTTACTTTTATTTCTTTATTTTTAATGTATTTCGCGCCCTTACATGTTTGCGGCGAGCGACAAGACTAACAACCACGTCGAGGTCACCGAGAGAATTGACTTCGTCGCGTTCACGGTCTTATATACGGGTCTGAAAAAAACCACGATCGGCTTGGCCGATCCACGTTTCTTTACATTTTTCGCCACTACGTGGCATTGCGGTTGGAGGGTACGGTGCGACAAGGACAGAATGACTTCTGTGTCTTTTTCACTCTCCTGAGGAAGGCGCATGCGTCGTCGACCGTGCCCCTAACCCGGTTTATCGCATATTTGATAGGGATACGAATAAAAAAAAACAAATAAACAAATAATAAACTTACTGAAGACCAAAATGATTGACATACACCATCATAATTGAAGACATCTGCATATCACATAACAATGCCGTAGAACCAAGCAGCTATGATGAACATGAACGATCTTCATGCCAAATTACCAAATCATAGTTTGGCTAAATGGTTAGCACCAAGTTTGGTAACCCCAAGCTTCAGGGTTCGATTCTTGAACAAGTTGTTATTTTATTTTCAGGTAACAAATCGGTTTATTAATTCAGATGCGTTAAATACTTTTTTGTTATCTTTATTCGTCACTTTCTTTTTGTCTTCGTATTATTGGCGTATTTAAATGATTCGATTGGTCGAGTAAGCTCTTTTCCAGTTTCTACAATCTGCGGATTAATTACTGGCGGTAAGTAAAAATTATCTACATAATGTACGTTCCCAAATTAAATTAATATTTGTTTTGTAATTATTCATTTATTTTGTTTTAGGTTTTTCTGCATTAGTAAAAATGGTATTAATCGGGTGATTATCTTCTTCAATTTTATCAGTATACGGCGATGTATTTTTACTTGATTATAGACGATCAGCAATTAACTGTTAAATATTCGAGTTCGTTAAAGAAATACTTCAAGAGCATGAGATGACACACGGACCGAGGTTACGGTTCACTTGACAATACGGGAAATAATAAGCGGCAAGAGGGGAAGGGTGAGATCACAAAAGACCGTGGGTGGGGGGAACCTCAGATAGCGGCGACGCTTGTGGCGGCTGGCGGAATAAAACGTGGATCGCTCAACGGTACCACCCGGCTCCATTGAAGTCGGGCTTCGTTTCCAGACCCACGTGTAAGACCGGGTCAAGGGGCTGGCATCTTTCAGAATGTTTGCTACGCAAAATATCCTCTGTTTGTAGTGTCCTACTCTGCCACTCGTAGAGCTAGTTGTTCTTGAACAATCCTGATGCGCGCGCAGGGGCTATGTATATATACGCACACGCACACATATAATTCGAAGACTTTTCATAGCTTCGAAAGCGAGGATCGGCTAGTACGGTGAAAAATGCACCTTTTCAGGATTACGCGGTTACCCTGAGGTACAACCGTGCACAGCACACAGCATTAGCACACGAGTATAAGTAATTTCAGCAATTTGATCAATTCCGCACAACTGCTTAAACTCCAAACCAAGGAGACTATAATGAAGGAGTCCAATCTTCGTATGGTGAGACGGTATAAGAAACCTCCGTAAATTTGACCCAAGAGCGTGGTGTTAAATATGGCCCGTAGGCATCGCCCGTGTGCTTAGTGTATTAAAAATATAGTAATACAGCCAGTGCACAGGGTAAAACTGATTGTCATGGCGGCTTATTGTTGACGCTTGTCAAAAAAACGGCTATCGTGCACTAAGATTGTTCGTTTGCGATCCAGTTCGTCTATTTAGTTTAATGCAATAATTGGTATGACAATTTTTACAAAGTACTTACATTTTTGTTTAATTATGAAAAATGTATTGTGATTTTGTAAATAATTTTTATAGTGCATTTTTGGATAGTTACAAAAAACCATCAACCATCAATAAACACATTAACGCTAGTAGCTTTTAGGAATTATTACTATTTTTATTTGCGTTATTATGATTCTTATAACAAATGTAATCAATAATCAAACTAATTTACCGATAAAAGGCATAACAAGTAACTTGAAGTAAGAAAATATCATTTCAGTTATAATAAAAATTTACGAGGAGAGAATCGAAAACAGTACCTTGCGCGGTGCCATACAGTTTTTTGATATTGTGCGTAAAATTAAACTTATCAAACAAACGCATCTCAGTAGTAGTTAGATTGTAGACTTTGGACTGTTATTATCAGCATCTTTAAGTCTAGATATTATTTCAATAAATGTAAAATGATGGCTCATGGTAGCGGTGAGTCTGCTGATGCTGTGGGTGATGCCCGCTACTGCGTAGCGAGTCTCTGTGTTGCCGCTGTCGCTATGGGTGGTGCCATAGCTTATGCAAAGGATATTTCCGAAGTGACTTTCGGGTTTATCGCTTCAATTCTTTCGATGAGTTGTCGTTGCCTAATGTCTGTCACTTTATGAGCGTTTGTATATGAACTTGTAGTATAAACATCACTTATAGATCACTGGGTGATCTAGGTTATTGCAATTTGCACAGCAGAGGAGTTGTTTACCTGATAAGTCATTTAAAGTGTGTTTTCCGTTTTCGTGTGAAGCACTACACTTGACGCAGTGGTATGTGAGGTTGCTATTTACACTAGCATGTCCCAGTCGCTGACATTTTCCACGTACGTTACACACTATAGGTTTGTTCGCGCTAGCTACACTTTCTACACTTTTTTAGGGAGTGTACACTTTCGCGTTCGATTTAACGGAAATGACGTCACGCGCCGCTGTTCGCGTTACGAGTGTAGCTACACTTTCGTGCCACTAACCCTAGACTTTCTACACTCGATCTTGACGAGGTGTAAAAGTACACGAAAAGTGTAACAGTGATATTACTAGAATAACCCCATAACCAGCGAAACTGTCAGTGAGTGTATACAGAGGTATGTACGACATAACCTAAAATATTTAAGGTAATCACAAACAAATTCTCATTTATTACGTAAAACAATCAATAATAAAGGTTCAAAATAACAAACTATTATAATTATCAATCTCTATCGATCAAGGTGATAAAAAAATTGACATGACCTACAATGTATAAGGCAATCACAAACGAATTCTCATTTATTATGAAAAACAATCAGTAATAAAGGTTCAAAATAACAAAGTATTATAATTATCAATTTCTATTGATCAAGGTGATAAAAAAATTGACAAGATATAATGACAAGTGTTTATTATAAATTCGCAGTATCACAATACATTCCAATCTACTATCAACGCAAACAGAAGCTAACATGGAACAGGAGCTAGAAATTAAGTCAGCAGTGCTGTTCCGAGATTCAGAAGGCGGCTTAGTCGTTGATTCTGACAACAACGTGTGCATTTGTGAAGGTTTTGGATTTCTACAATCGTATCACTTACACTCCATTCTATATAAAACCGGTATCAATCCATCCATTCTGGGCGCAATTACAAGTACAAGTTAATAATTTCAATAACAACGTCCATTGTAATCAGTTTACGAGATCAACAAACTTGAGATTGCACGGTATAATATCTCTTTAACGGTTAGATGAGACTCCGTAATCTCATGTGTTGTTTGAGGTTAAGGTGTGGTCCACTAGGTCGCCGCCATGTTTCTTGTACACTATCGCGTTCGCGCTAGAGTTGCTTACCCGCGAGGAAATAAACTGCACTCCCTAGAAACGGCCCTAGTTCCGTTTACACTGGCGAGTTTAGAGTGCAGCTAGCGCGAACAAATCTTATATTCTCGGCCACCTAACCACATTTGAATGGAATTTATATTTACGTCGGATATAAATTGCTATCGCATTTTTTAGGTGCTTTCTTCGTAATTAGGTAGGTAATTGCACTACGTCTTAAATGTAGAAACATCTTAAGGCACTTAAAATGTTTCTACATTTACTACAGCTACACAAAATTTATTTATAAAATGAATTAAGGTTAAGAAAATAAAAAATTTCAGCTCATGTGACAGCTAATAACAACACACACAGCTGATAACAACGCATGCGCAAAACATAGATGTATATATAGCCCACAATGACTAACTTCGTCAATTTCGTCCCATTTTTACGGACGCGCCAGAATACGGAGATTGGACTCCTACCTTATAGTCTCCTTGCTGCAAACGTCAAAATCACGGTCTTACAACGGCGGTGGTGGGGGTAGGCACCCTTAGGGGCTCTGCTTTTTATTCCGATTTCTGCCGCTTGGTGCGTGACGGCAAGGGAAAGTAGTGGTGCGAGGAAGAGAAAAATAGCTCCTCTGTCCTTTTCTCTCCTGACCACAGCGCATGCGCCGTTTGTCCTAACTTAATGTACCGTGCTGTCGTGTAAGCTGCATAATATACGAAACCAATAAAAAGCGATAATACGACCATTTCCATCCTATTTTCTCCAATGTCTCACAATACATCGTTCGTCGAAATGTTTTTCACACACATACTGAGGCTCTTTCAGTCCTGGAATAGCATCGAGCCATTTTTTCTATCGTTCGACGTTTCTGGGCAGTCGAAACACGGAGCATTTTTGCGTAAAACTTTTGTACGACGTTTTACAATCGCGAACCGCGCAACCCTTAACCATTTCGATTTTTTTTCGAAAAAACCACCAAAAAAATTGACATTTATGCGTAAAAACCCGATAAAACATGTATGACGGTGAATCGCGTAGACCCTCGTATATGGTCGCAAATAAAGGTTATTTCGACAATCGCGCCACAAAAACAGACGTAAACACCTTGGCCCAATTCGCCGGTAAGAGGCAAGGGGGAAAGCACTTTCCCTTGATAGTGGCGACGCGTAGCGGCGCCTAGTGAATCGAAAAGTGGAGATGATAAGCCTACCCCCACCACGAAACGTTTGCTTCGTTGCAAGATCTGTATGTAAGACCGTGGTCAAAATAGTCGCATTCGGCGTCGGGGTGGTTAAGTACGCCGTGCGGGCCTCGCGCCTGCGCAATGAGAATGTTGTCGGTGACCTACTAGCGCCACGGGGAGAGGTAGAACTAAATAAAGCGGTCAAAAAGCGTAGCATTTTTATATACGGTAAGGGATAGGAGGTGCCAGCCCCCTGACCGTGGTCGCGTTGGCTGGGAAGGAGAATCGGCAACATCGAGAGACAGGCTGAGAGATCGTCGTTGTCGCGTCTCTTCAAAAAACACGCGAATTTTCAACGTCGAGCGGAGGGTCACCATCGCGAAGCCTCATCCTGGGCCGTCCTATTAAGGCCTTAACTTGCGAGAGTTCTTCTTAGACCGGAGGACACGAGCAGGCAGTAAAGATGGCGGGATATTCACCCCGTCACACACAGCATACTGTATTATTCATCGTCGACAACGAGTTCAAAATCGCGAGGAGAAATTCTCCCCGCGTGAGCAGTCGATCATTGTTCCTCCGGGTCTATAGCGAAATTGTCACCCGATTAAAAAGGGAGGGGGCAACGGGACCCAGAGCCGTGAAGACGGATATTACCCGAATCATCGAGGACTCTGTGCTCGACCAGCAACGAGGAAGGACGTGATCTCTCTGTTTCTCGTCAACGCCACTCAAGAAACGACACCACCATTTTGAATCAACGGACGAAGCCGCGATTTGTTCCCGGTTTCATCTCGCGAAAAATAAATAAGCCGGTAGGATTGTCGAGTCGCTCGTATATTGTATTTTTGGTTGTGAGTAGCAATTATTTTGTTTTGAATTATATTTGTGCATATAGAGCGATATTGTCATGGTAGCACAAGTCGCAGAGAGGATACAGAAAAGCTCGCTAAAGTCTCGCGAGAATTTTCCCGTTTGTTGGTCAAATTTCGTTTTTGATAAACCGCCGAAAGGGGTGCTTACTTTAAAACAGCCAGAGTCCGTATCTTACGGTGTGTTGTCTGAATGGGAAGAGAGCGTATTTTCGTCTATGAGAATGAATGTTGTGAAGGAAAATATATCTTTCGAAGAAATTAATTTTGTGGAGAAAGTTATAATGCATTGAGAAAATCGAATTCTTTTAAGAAGATTCGTGCGGGACGGTGAAATACGATATAAATCGCAAGTGGGAATTATCCACAATAAAAGTTTGTTATTTCGAGTCGAGTAGAAATAGTATTTATATTTTGTGTTTTCTTATTCTAATACGTCAGCCTACGCCCCTCTATAGTGTTGGACTTGGAATTAATTCGTAGCGTTTTTTAATGAAAAAAAATATTTATTTTAAATGAAAATAAAAAAAATACATTAGTGAAAGTATTGCCCCCGCTTCGTACTACTTTTGACCATATTTCGGGCAGGGTACGAATACCGTGTCGGAAGAACGCCTCGTCTTAAGATGCAATCCACGAATCGACCCATTTTTGACAATCTTCGTAAGAAATGAACTTCTGTTCAGACAGGCTATGAGCCATCGAACGAAACAAATGGTAATATGAAGGAGCGATATCTGGAGAATACTGCGGGAGGGGCAGGACTTCTCATTTAAGTGTTTCCAGATATGTTTGTCGGTAGCGACGATATGACGTCGGTAGTCGGTAGCGATCCCCAGTTATGGTTTCTTTCGGTTTCAGCAGTTCATAATAAATCACACCCCTCCGATCCCACCAAATACAGAGCATCAGCTTAGCCCCATGGATATTTGGCTTTGCCACTGATGTTGATGGTTGGCCGGGCTTAACCCATGACTTTCTGCGCTTCGGATTGTCGTAATGGATCCATTTTTCATCACCAGTGACAATTCGATGCGAAAAAGCGGGAAGTAAAACTCCCCGCAAAAACACTTTATTCGGCACAGATGTTGACATTCAATAAATTATAAAGTGTTGTTATTTACGATTCAAAGAGAGGTTATGTACAGCAAATGACATTCAATGATAGATGTTTCACGATGAATACATTACTGTCGGTAAAAACGAAATACTGTCCTACCTACGCCATCTCTTGTAAAACGCTACGAATTAATTCCAACACGTAATAGCATATTTTGTGTTTTCTTATTCTAATCCATCAGCCTACGCCCCTCTAGCGTGTTAAAAACTGAGTCTCGCCGGGAAATTTCCATTAACATCGACTTTTTTTTACATGAAAGATATCAATAAAATCTTCAATCAGTTGGAGTTTCAAGCCTAACTACTGCTGGTCGATACATCGACCAGCCCCGTCGGCAACGAAAAGGCCAGTTCTAAAAATTTATTTAAAAAAGTTTGAAAGCGTATTTCTATGTAATTTGATGCGCTGAATACGGGAAAAATAATGAAAAAAATCGCCATTTAAAGGTCAAATTTTACTCTCTGCTAGTTTGGCCTCAAATTTATATACTCACACTGTGGATCCACTGAGTACAACAAAATAGGCATATATGTTGTAAATGTTATCCTGAAGAATATTTCACGGATGCCAGTTGTTATAGAACAAGTTTCGTCAGTAAACATACTCACTGCCCAAAGTATGTCACAAGAAGACTGCAGAAAAACCGTGCATTATTTTTCGAAATACTCCAACTTTCGTGACCTTAGTGATCTTAGCGTGACCCAGGATCAACACCGTAGATGTGGCGAAAATGTGACCCCTTTGGGGTGCTTGATTTTCGTGAGTCCCCTTGCCTAAACATTATTTGCCCCCTGGCTGGTCGATGTATCGACCACTACCGCCCCTAAAAGGTTAACGAAGGAGCAAATAAATTTACTCTAAGGACGTGCATACCTCGCGGCTAGCGCCAATTTCCTTCGGCTAGCGTGACATTAATTTGCGGAGCGATATAGCTCGATTTGGCCCGAAAGGTCGAGTAAAAATTCGACGAATTATTCCTCGAAAATAGATCGCATCACTATACATTATTAGATAGAAATGTGGCCAGCTGGTCGTCTCCATAAAGTGCCGTATAAATGTGACGATTTTTAGTCGTGATTTTTCGTTAAAAGTTCGGCAACTTGGCTTGAAACTTTACCAGTATACTGGGATCCATTTTTACTTGATTATCAACGAAAATTAGTTAATTGTTAAATTAACTAGTTCGTGAAAGGAACACCTTAAGCTTTATTTCAAGCATATTCTCTAAGAAACGTTAATCAAGTACCTTTTTTCACCATATCCACCTATAATTTGCTCGTAGAGACAAAAAAATCCTCTTCGTTGTAAAAAAGCTTCTTCGTTACGAAATATTGGAATTTGTCCCTCTGTTTGCTGACGGAGTGAGTATGCAAATGTGCTTTTTTCGAACGCTAGTAATTGTATTACATAAATTACAGAGGATGTAACAGTTGGCGAAGATCTCCTCGTGACACTGCGAATTTTCTCATCTCATCATTCGTGTCAGACAGCAACGAAAGGTCACGAAGTAAAGTGCACCTCTTTCAAGGCTCGTTTTTATTTGAAACGAATCATTACATAATCGAACACACGTTTCTGAAACACATCATATATATATATGCATGTGTATATATATATAAATTGGATTAAACATTCGATATAAATATTCGGCGAAGTGTTTGATTTGAGCAATTACGATAAATTGTCCGTGTATGTTTTTTCTTCCTGGGCTTGGTCAATTTCTTTGGTTTGTTTGACAAAACGACCTCCCGTTGATCCAATTATCCTTTAGAAAAGATAATAAGTCTGCAAAAGTAAAAGAACAGAATAAATAGGAGTAAATTATTGTTGAGGTGTGCATGCCGTTCTCGTCTTATTCTACAGATATTGAATAGGAAATTTTACTCTCGGTGACAGTTCGGCGTAACATTTGTTGAACGTGTAAGCGTACTGGCAGTTGTCTCCGTTGGCTGTGGAAGAAAGTCGAAAAAGTCTATTCGATAAATCGTCGCTGGAAAAATTTTACAGCTCGAGTTGCAATAGCAACGTGACTATAATCATTATTTCTTTTTTCTTTTCTACGATGTGCGCTCGTGCGGAAAAACATGCTCCCATTTCTTTATTTTAAGGAAAATATTACTTAAGGAGGCTGCTCATGGTCTTTGCGGGGAAGGCGGCAAGGGGGGAACGCACAAATTTTGACGCCTATTCAAAATGACCGACTTGACAGCAGCGTTGCCACGTGCCGTGGGGCGCTTTATCGTTTTACGCGAATCAGCTGAAATTTCCTGTTTTATTTCACGAATATCTCGATAACAAAACGGACAAAACGCTGTACACTTCCATGAAATTATTCATCAAAATCTCAAGAATTTTTTCCGCCTATTTCCATTCAATTCTTACTATTTTTATTATGTCGCGACGTCGTATTAGAGTTTTCATGAAGCTTTTGCTATGTCGCCCGTGTCTAAGAGCCGAACTTCAATAATTAATTGCTCAACAATCACGCAGACGAAGTACTTGAAATTTTACACGGAGTCGTAACACCTGTTTGCAAATATCCTCAATAAATTTCAGCAAATTCTTACTATTTCGCCATAGTTGAGCAACCTCCTTAAGGAAAATATTACTTAAAATAAACGTTTTATTTTGAGGAAAATATTACTGAAAATAAAAAAGTTTTATTTCCAGGAAAATAAAGTCTTTCGATTTTTAGGGAAAAGCGATTAAAAAAAAAGAAAAGTTCGACTATGTCACTTGAGAAGCAGGACGTTTTGCGTTGGGAGGGAGAAAAAAATAACGACAAATATGAATATATACCCAAGTATTTACCGATCGCCTTGCACTCTGAAACGGCTCTCTGTACTTCCTGTCTATAGGCTGGTATTCTTTGAAAAAAGGTCAACATCCCATTGAGACTCAGCTCCCTCTTATCGTCTACCAAACCAAATTGCTCCCAGAGACAGTACATGTAGCACTGGATCATACGGGAAAAAATTAATTAGTCAAGCTTAAAAGTTACGTATAAAGACGGCAGAGGAAGTTATCGCTTTGAAATTATACTTGAGGGTACCCTCCTATCAAAATGCGCGGAAAAATGCCTGTTCTTTCGGACTTTATTCTCGAAATCTATGCTGGATATGGGAAAAAGAAAAGGTTTTGGGGTCGATTTCTATATATTTTAGGTACGCAATATTATTTCTTTAGTAAACTAAGATTCAGTCACTGGAAATAGGCATTTTTCAGCGCTTCGCGAAATATTGGAAAACATTTGAAAAGTACACGACGATTAAAATACACGAGTGCTATTATTGCGTGTACCACAATTGAGCCGACAAAGTAAATTGGTACATTTTTACACGAGTTTGAACATAAAGCTTAGGAGAGATACATTAAGGCGCGAAAAAAATTGGCTGATTTTCATAATTTTTTTGAAAGATTTCTTCAACATTTTTGGGACTTAGGGTATGTTTTATTAGAATGAGTCAGAGATGTGTGCGGCCGTGTGGATGACAAGTTGATCGGTGAGGATTCGGCTTCGGTCCGGCCAATTAAACATTTTTTACAATCGCGTTTGAAAAAGGTATATATATATGAGCGTTTTTGGTCATGATTCCGTTATATAAGTTTTATGTCATTTTGTATAACAATTCTGCTAGTTCTGTTTTGGTTATAATTATGTTAATATAATATGAATAATTTCTTCTATTGCGTTATTTATTTTTATGTATTAGTGCTTGAAGTGTACGATGTGTGAGAACGAGGGTTATTCTATTATGGAATAATAAAGAGATGAAATGTGAGAAATAACTAACCTCGATGTTGTTGATATTTCATATTTTTGTAGATATTAGGAAGGTTATTTTGAAGAACATTATTTATGGATGTAAATAATGTTTGGTGGGAAAATACTCAGTCGATAGAGATATTATCGTTTATCGGCGATTTTTCTTGTCTGTAACGGATAATTAATTATAAAAAAAAAAAGTTTTGTGTTTTGTTGGTGAAAATTTAATGTAAGAGAATGAAGTTTTGGTAAAAAAAAAAAAATTTCCAAGACTATGATAATTACTTATTCAGTTGGTTCTTAAGAATTTGTTTTCCCTTCTAAGATGAGCAAAAACTCGAAATTTACCATTTTTTTCCCTACTTGTTGAGTTGTGTGGTCAACGAAAGTTCGAGAGAAACTGAGTTTTATTAGTACTTTTAGTTGTTACATGGTATTTTTTATTTTCAATAATCTTCAAAAATGACGGGGGTATGGCACGGTCTTCTAAACTGCATTTTCAAAACTGGCGTGACGTATAGCTCAACAACACATTGACCGATTCTGTTGAAATACGGCATACATTTTTTTGTTTTTGAAAATTAAAAAAGTCTTTTATTACAAATTGTAGCCATTTTTAAAAATTCCGAAACCATTTAATCGATTTTCAACATGTCTCATTCTTCTTGGTTTATATTCTGCGCATGAATGTTAAGACGGTCATTCGATGTGACAGGTCCAACAAATCAAGGAAAATATTTTGCACAAATTGCAAAAAACGTCTGCGTGTTATATGGACCCGGCATAGCAGACTAATGGTGAGTGAACATTTTCTTTGTGTAAATCGTACTTGAACTTTGAAACGTGTTTTTCTCAAAATGTTTTAAATTGGCTTCCATGTTATCTCAATTTTTTATGGTATGTCAGCACATCTAAGTTCCCATCCGAACTAGAATTTTCTTCTATCAGTCATAGTTTTTTTTTTGAAGCTGAAAAAGTCGAAGAAAATTACGAAACTTGGAACTCAACTTTTAAAACCGTGCCAAAAATTCAATTTTGGATATTTTTACTTTACTTTAGTTCCGACGATAAAATTCTGAGGGACTGTGAAAATGTTAATAGATAAAAGTTCAAAGGTAATGCGTTTTAATGGTTCATAAAAAAAATCCCTAAAAAGCAAAAAATAATAACTGTCACATGGAATGACCCCGTTAAGGGGTTACGTGGGTTCGAAAATTTGAAAAAACAATTTTTTTTTCAAATTTTATTATCTGATAGTGCAATATGTCTAGAATATTCTTCCAAATTTTTAAGGGGTTACACCCACTTGCGATTTTGAAAAAATCGATTTTTTTATTGCATTTTTTTGTAGTATAAGTAGCTGAGAATGTGTCCTGAAAATTTCAAGTCGATCCGAACAAAATTGACTGAGATATGAGCGTTGAAAGAAAAGAATCCGCGTTGAAAGAGAAACTTTAAACGCGTTTTTCTCAAAATTGCATTTCTGAAGTCGGTGACCAAGATTACTCGAACACTAATGAACCGATCTTCTTGAAATTTTGCAGGCTTATTTAATACATAAAAATGTAGTATTTAATAGATCGATTTTTATAAGAAAAAAAATTGCCGTTTTATAGCCAAAAAACGGCCGTTTTTTTTTCGTTAAAATCGAACCATTAACTTTGACTGTTCTCCATTTTGTGAAAAATGAATATTTTTTAAAATCCTTCGATTCAAGACTAGTTTATACTTATATTTGACTAAATCCATCCGCATTTTTTTTCAGATGATCCACTTCGCCGCAATGTTGGTCACCGCAAACCGTGTATATAAAAACATTATTTCATTGACGGCCATTTGCCACTAAACAATGTAATATTTTTCAATAAAAAAATTACTGAAAGTTCTTCAAGATGTGTTCTTTAAGATGGTATATTGATCGATTAAAAAAGTTTTGTAGTTTTCTTTAAAAAAAATTCATGAAAAAGGCCTTTTTTTGCACTACAAGTGGGGGTAACGCCTTAAGTCAATCTGAGTAGAAGTCTAGGAGAGGGAGCCTTTGTGAATTCCCCCCGTTGGGAAAGACCCAACGATTGAAATTGAAACGACCAAATCCTTGAAATTTCGCACCCTTCTTCACAATAGTATTGACTAGTGATTGTACCAAAAATCGAACTATTTTGCATACAACTCTGCCAAAAAATAAAATATCCATTTTTTTGAACATTTCTTCGTTCAATCACGAGCTATACTTATCTACGCAAAAAAAATTGTTTTTTTTATTTCAGATAAAGCTATCATGAGTTATCCTGACCACCACGAGGACACTCTTTTTAGGGGTCTCCGGAAACCAGGTCCCACCGGCTGAATTGCCCAAATTTTTGGATGATTTTTTTTTATTATTGAAATGTTGCTCTTTCATGTGCCACCCCTTAATGAAATAAAAACTTCGTTGGTTTTTTCAGACTAATCTTGCCGACGCTACGTGTCATACCATCTGACAACATCCGCCGCAACCCGTTTAGGACACCGTGCCATACCACCGCCATTGTTAAGGCAGTAGTCTGCTTTACAGGCTTCAAAAAATCGATTTGAAGAAGAGGAAGGATTATTGTATGGCCCGGGGATAGCTGATTAACATCTAATTAGTGTAAGTATCCAAAAACTTTTATTTTTTTGGACCGAAAACTTTAAAGCCCGTTTTCTCGAGTTTTCATTTTCACAAGTTTTAGAAAACGGTGCCGGCGATAGCAAAAACAATATATGTCCGATCGAAAAAAATCAAAGTGATCTAGCTTCAGTATTAAATTATCTTCTATTTAAACTAAAAAAGTTGGACAAAAGTACTATTTAAATTACTTGTTTTGCAACTTAAGGTGAATTTTTTTTTCAAAAAAGTGAATTTTTTTTTCAAACTTCGAAAAAATTTGGAATTTCATCATTTCTTCGGTATTTTTTTAGTTCATATAGAAAAGGAACTTATAGAAACTAAAAAAAAATTTGGTCCGACTGTTTCAGATGCGTCGCACGACCTCCATCACCGGCACCGATTTACAAGTGCAGACTCCGGGCACCCCAGAAAAATCGTTACAACTTTGAAAAATTTCAATATTTTTTAATAATAAAAATTGTTCTTTAAAGCTTGAATATAATACACTATCGTCTCAAAATTTCGTTTACCGCAATCATTTCCTTCCCTTTCAAAAAAAATGCTGAAAAAACGCTTTTTATCGGCTTCTAAAGCAGACTACGGCCTTAAAGATTAGTTTAAAAAATATCATATAACAGCCAAAAGTAGTAATAAAACATACCCTAAGTCTAAAAAATAACGAAGAAATCTTTCCTTTAAAAAAAACATTAAAGTTAGCATCGTTTTCCTTGCCTAAAGGTGTCTCCCCCTTAAGAGCTGTTTTCGCCGCATATATGTACTTATAAAAAAGCCGACTGTCGCTATAAATTTCAAATTGATAATTGCAGTACACGCGATAGCGACTACGATCAGGCAGAAAATGAGGAAATTTTTTTTTAATTGCATACTAATTGTACTATTAGTCATGTGAGTCGCTTTGAAAAAAGTCTTCCTGGGAAAAACTTCCTGGGAAAAAATTTAAAGATTCTGTTTTTGTGATTTCGCCTTGATTACATGCACTTGGGGCCGCGTGCCTGGGAAATATAGAATTCTCGGAACATCAACTTGAAATTTTAAGTCTTTACCATGTAGAATAAAAAAAATTGAGAAAAAAATCCATTTTAAAAATCTTGATTCGAGAGTATTCTCAAACGATCAATTAGATTTGCAAAAGTCTATGAAAAAACATAGAGTGCTTGAATCTCGAAATTTTTAAACAAGGTGTTTTTTGCAATTCGAAAAATTTTCGTGTCGATAAAAAAATCTCGTTAATATTCATAGACATGAAAATCGCATTTTCCTGAAGCTGCAGCCTTCGTTACCTTCAATTCCTGCGACTCCGGCCACTGTCCATTCCTGACAGCCTCGATGTCAGCTACGAAAAAAAAAAATGGAATGAATATATTCCATTGGCGCTTTTTCACTAATTTTTTCCTCTCGAGAGGGCGTGGATTACCTGTGGCCACGCGCGATTGCGTCTGACATGCGCTGACCTCGCTGGCTGCAACGGCGATCATCTCGTCGGAGACGAAACTCGGGCGAGTCTGCAATGGAAAACCGCTTGTAAAACATGACGATAACATACTGAAAGAAATGTATGGTGTTCTCAACCATATTTCAACTATATTTTATATTTCCCTGAGGGGACAATATTTTATAGCCATAGTTACTGCCGAAAGTATAGTACGGCTTATTTTAGCAGTTTCATGAATTATGCACATATGTTAACCGCAACCACCAATCTTACAAACATACATTTATTCTTCATTGCTGTACAATACAGTAGGTTTTCATAAAATGGATATTTCCTGATACTATAAAAAAATTACTGCCCCAAGATTTTAATAGTGGACTAAAATGTATATACATTGAGTAAAAATGTTGCCTGTGATTTGCGAAGATGTTTATAGTGATTTCTACCATATTATAAGATACGGCTTCCCAGGTAGGGAATCAAAAGGCTGACGATGGAAACAAACTTGTGTGAGCCTTGTTTCGCCGAGCCTGAGTGAGACAGACCTGGGCCAGGTTTGATTGCATCGTTTGGAGCAGCCTGGAACCAAGACTGGCTGCTTAGCCTAAACTCAGGGTTATTTCAAGCTTTATTCAGCCAGTGAATTTTCAGGCTAAAAAATCAAGGCTGGATGCAGGCTTCTTTCAGGTTGTGATAAAATAGAATAAATTTTAAATAATATTTTTTCTGTACTGTTATGAAAAAAAAATTAGCAATAAATTTGTCGGGTGCGAAGGCACGAAAAACGAAAGCGAAGGAGGCAGCTCAGAACATTTAAACATATTCTCTTATCGATATTTATGAGGTACACAAAAAAGTTTTTTTCTCGTCACATACACATTTCGTGTATACTCATTCTCTGGGGTTTGCGTACACTCTGTGTATTACGTGTCCCATAAACAATAAATAAAATAAAGTATTGTGTTTAAAATATTTTATATATATTTTATAACAAATAATATAATGAATAATAAATATATATAATAAATAAAATGAATTCTTTCCAAATTTATTAAATTTATCCCAATGTAGAATATAGAAAACTAAAAAACGGGCCTTATATAGCCTCGAGAAGAGTTTGGGATAAGCCTGGTCATAAATGCTCGTGAAGGCTTCATTAAGGCTCGTTTTGAACCTTGTTGTTTCGTCGTTTCAGGCTTAGTACAGGCTTTTCTACCAGCCTTTGGTCAAGCCTGTGTGCAACAGCCTGAAACCGCGTTATCATTCAGGGGTTCAGCTAGGCCTGAAATCAGGCTGGTGCTCAGCCTGAATAAAAAAATGTGAGCCTTGTTTCAGAGCTTGGCGAGCCCTTTTTTCATCGTCAATTCCTACCTGGGTTGCTATATGCGTATTTGGTGGGTTATTTGAGTGTTGGTACAAAGCATCAATGCCCGTCAACTAAATGCATAGAATATTTCATAAATCCAAAATAAAATAAAATATGCAACTGAGAGTCCTACCTCGATGATATTTTATTATAATTCGCCGTTCACAGACCTCTTGCGATGAATTATTTCGAAGAAAATATTTCGCCTGATCGGAATCAAACTTAGAACCTAACTGCCTACCTTCTGCCTATCTTACGCACGCTGCCGCTACGCTACCGAGTACTTTTGGCATATTGAGCACAGATATGGCATAAGAGACAAAAGTAATTCCGGCTGCACTTCCGAATAGCTGTTACCTGCGCTTTAATTGACATTTTGCGTAGATCTTTTTTTATAATATAAGTCACTGTTTAAATGGATTTTTGGCACTTCGCAATAGTTTTGTACCATATAATAGTGATTTATACCATATTACATCCCAGGTAGGAATTGACGATGAAAAAAGGGCTCGCCAAGCTCTGAAACAAGGCTCACATTTTTTAATTCAGGCTGAGCACCAGCCTGATTTCAGGCCTCGCTGAACCTCTGAATGATAACGCGGTTTCAGGCTCTTGCACACAGGCTTGACCAAAGCCTGGTAGAAAAGCCTGTACGACGAAACAACAAGGTTCAAAACGAGCCTTAATGAAGTCTTCACCAGCATTTATGGCCAGGCTTATCCCAAACTCTTCTCGAGGCTATATGAGGCCTATTTTTAGTTTTCTATATTCTACATTGGGGTAAATTTAATAAATTTGTAAAGAATTCATTTTATTTATTATATATATTTATTATTCATTATATTATTTGTTATAAAATATATATAAAAAATATTTTAAACCCAATACTTTATTTTATTTATTGTTTATGGGACACGTAATACACAGAGTGTACGCAAACTCCAGAGAGTGAGTATATACGAAATCTGTGTGTGACGAGAAAAAAACTTTTTTGTGTACCTCATAAATATCGATAAGAGAATATGTTTAAATGTTCTGAGCTGCCTCCTTCGCTTTCGTTTTTCGTGCCTTCGCACCCGACAAATTTATTGCTCATTTTTTTTTTTTATAATAGTACAGAAAAAATATTATTTAAAATTTATTTTATTTTATCACAACCTGAAAGAAGCCTGCATCCAGCCTTGATTTTTTAGCCTTAAAATTCACTGGCTGAATAAAGCTTGAAATAACCCTGAGTTTAGGCTAAGCAGCCAGTCCTGGTTTCTGCTCCAAACGATGCAATGAAACCTGGCCCAGGCCTGTCTCACTCAGGCTCGGTGAAACAAGGCTCGCACAAGTTTGTTTGCATCGTCAGCCTTTTTATTTCCTACCTGGGATGATACGACGTGCTAAATGCATAGTAATGTGTGTCCTACAAAAACAGAAGGTGAACTACAAGAATAAGTGTTGAACTGATATTCTATTCTTGCAATGCAAGAAACATACTATGTTGCAGTTTGTGAGACATGCGTAGTTCTTTGAGGGATCAGATGCAGTCAGAATTTGTAAAAAATCGATTTTTTTACATTTTGATGAAGTATGATGTTTCGAAAATATTCCCTGAAAATTTCAAGTCAATCCGATGAATAGTTTCCGGAATAGCCCACAATTAGTGAAGGTGCGGCGGGTCCCCATGGCAGGTAGCGGCTGACAAACGCGCAAATGACAATACCCGGGAAGGCAGAATGCTTCGGAGACAACAACAAATTGATATTTTGGATGCTTCCACAACGGCCGAAGCCTTATTGTATGGGCGAGGAATTGATGATTCGAAGTAAGAATTTTTTAATTAGTATTTCTATACATAAATCAAATGTAAAATGGAAAACTCTCTCAGAAATTTTCAAAAATGTATTACTCAAAAACTATGAACTTTAACAAAATTTTATAAAGAATACTTTCGTTTTAAAATTGGCAAAAATGTTTAAAAAAAAATTCATCCCGAAAAACTTTAATTTTTTGAAAAATTGTTTTAACAATTAGGGGGCGTCCATTAATTACGTGAGGCGTTTAGGGGGGGGGGGGGATCGAGCGAAATCTCACCCAATCTCACGTGGGGGAGAGGGGGCTTCGGAAATATCGCGTAATTTTAGTAATTTTAGTAATTTTAGTAATCACGTAATTTTTATCACGTAGGGAGAGTCTCCCTACTACTTTACACGGTGGAGTAAATGGTACTACAACCGCAGTTACTTCTACTACAATTTATTTTCCGTGAACGTATGCATTTTGAAAAATCTCACGTGAGATTAGGGGAGGGGGGAGGGGTCGAGCAAAATCTCACGACATCTCACCAGGGGGAGAGAGGGGGTCGAAAAATCGCCAAAATCACCTCACGTAATTAATGGATACCCCCTTAGCTATAAATAATTGAATGCTCGACTTTACGGCAAAAAATTGTCATATTTGGATTCAGCGGACCAAAATTCATTAAAAAAAGTTTAGCTTTATCCATTGAGCTCAACATTTTACGAACATATAATATCGTAGCCACATCGAAAAACTTTGAACGCGTTTTTCTCGAAACTATATTTTTCAAGTCGGTGACCACTATAATTCAAAAACCACTCGATGGATTTTGATGAAATTTGGTGTGCTTATTGATAGCATTAAAAACTAGTCCTTTATCGAAGGATTTTCATTTTTGTTGAAAATTTATATATTTTTAAACAATAAAGGGCCATTTTTTGGTCGAAAATCGAAAGTTATCTGTCGGAAGCCGCCATTTTGTTAGTTTTTGAAAAAAGCTTCTTTTTTTTATTAGATATAAAAAAAAGTTTTTTTTTATATCAAATGATCCAGTAAAATATTATGATGGTCACCGCAAAGCACTACATGCCGAAGGGGTTCCGACAAAGATGACGATATTTTTATAAAAAATCAATATTTTTCTTTGAAAAATTTGTACAAGTCAAGTTGAAATATAACATAAAAAGTCTGTGTAACTACTTTTGTAAAACAAACTTAATTACTATAAAAAAAATTATTGAAAATGCTCGTTTTTTCACGCCTCTGACTGCATCTCACCCCTTAAACTATTAAGCTGCGGTTGCTCGAACTGCAAATGATTTACGTCTTCGTTATAAGTAAACTTTTCTATAATTTTTTCGTACAGTTACTTTTCGCGTATAGTCGTATTAGCCATATTATGATTGCGGTGTCAATAAACTATAACGAAATTTACTAAAAATTTACGAAAAAATTTGCTGATTTTTATGATAAAAAAAAAAAGATTTCGCCACCATTTTTGAGACTTAGAGTATGTTTTTTTACTACTTTTCGCTATTACATGGTATTTTGTAAATTGATTAATCTTTAAAAATGGCGCACGCACGGCACGGTCCTCTAAACTGCATTTTCAAAACTGGCGTGACCTATGGCAAAAAACCAATCGACCGATACTGATGAAGTTTGGTATAAATATTTCTAACCTTATTGTCTAAAACACGATTCTAAATGTTTTTGAAAATGAAAGTAAAATATTTTTTGATTTCAGTAATTTTTTTCGGTAGTCATTTTTTTCGGAAAATTCCTTCATTTTGTTTCAAAGCGTACCATTTAATCGATTTTCAACATTTCTCACTTTATCTTGGTTCATATTCTCCGTATGAGTGTTAACGAAAGAAAAATCTTCGTCGGCTTTTTTTGAGATTAATCCCGCTGACGCTACATATGACGCCGTCTGACAACATCCGCCGCAACCCCTTTTAGAAGACCGGGCCATTCCTCCGCCATTTTTAAACATTAATAAAAAATAAAAATACCATTTAACAGTTCTAAGTGTCAACAACGATGAAGAAATCTTACTTTTAAAAAATCATGAAAATCAGCCATTTTTTTCCTCGCCTAAAGGTATCATCCCCCTCAACAACAAAACTCGGAGCACTCGGATACAACCTGTTTTTTTCCGCACCAAAATTTTCTTCGAACGGAATCAACGCGATTCTCACCGTTGACCATAATTGTTACAAGCAAAATGTACTTTAAAAAATACTCCAAGAAATTGTAGAAATAGATCAGCACCAAACAATCATTGCGAAATGATATTTCACTCGCAGGGAGGATAAAGCCTGGAGAGCTTGCAACAGAGGTGTGAATTTTCCTTGTCGACCTACCCCGCAATAGACGAGGGACGCTTGCAGCAGAAAAACAAACACTACCGAGTATTTCATTGTCCCGTATAGAAAATTTCCTTTCTATTCTGTTTTTTTGTTTTCGATTAAAATATACTTTTCTCTCGTATGGTAATATTAATTTAATTTGAAATATCCTGAGCGATCGCACTTCACGGCCGGACCGCAGCGTTCGACTGAATAGCATTCGTTGGGCAAAATGAAGAGCTCGGCGATTTTTTATTCGGTGGCCTAAATTTGCTATACGGCGCCGGCGAGAAAAGGGGAAAGAGAGGGAGAAAGCGAGGGCAACGCACGACATGACAACAAGGGTGCGAGTCTGAGCCTTCTGTCGTTGCTTGGTAACAAAGAGGAACGAGAGAGAGAGAGAGAGGGAGGGAGGAGAGAGAGAGAGAGAGAGAGAGAGAGAGAGAGAGAGAGAGAGAGAGAGAGAGAGAGCTTGCAAGGGCTTGGCAAGACAAGTAAAGGCCCAACCCATGTAGAGGTTGCCATGAGTTGCCCAATGTTACGATCAGGCCAATGTTGGGACCATCGTATAAGCCAACAAAAGAGAACTAATATTGGCCCATTACTGTTCCGCTCTAAACTGAAAACTGGTACAATATCGGCCCATCCCTGAAGCCTGTCCTAGCCCATCTTTGAAAACTAATAAACAGTCGTGATAGTTAAACTAATTTTGCCAATTTAAACACTGGGGATACTAAAATACTGACAATTCCATTGGCCCAATATTGTTCCGTTATAAATTGAAAACCGGCACAATATCGGCCCATCGTTTAAAACCAATAAATAGCCGTGATGGTTGAACTATATTTGCCAATTTAAAAACTGGTAATGCTAAAATACAAGAAATTACAGTGGCCCATTATTGTCCCGTTATAAATTGGGAACCGGCATAATATCGGCCCATTACTAAAAATTATCCTGGCCCATCTTTCAAAACCAATAAACAGCAGTGATAGTTAAACTAAATTTGCGAATCCTAAAGCTGGCAATCCTAAAATACTGGCTATTACATTGGCTCATTATTGTCTCGTTCTAAATTGAAAACCGACACAATATCGGCCCATAGTTAAAACCTATCATGGCCCATGTTTTAAATTCATTAAACAGTCATGAAAGATAAACAATATTTGCCAATTTTTAATCTGGCGATGCTGAGGTATTGCCAAGTACATTGGCCCATTATTGTTCCGTTATAAATTGAGAACTGGCACATTATAAGCCCATTACTAAAACCTATCCGGGCCCATCTGTTTAAACCAATAAACAGCCGTGACAGTTCATCGAAATTTGCCAATTTTCAAACTGGCAACGCTAAAAGACTGGAAATTACATTTAATTAATCTAAGCCCTTTATTGGCTAAGTGGGTCAGACCATACCTGCTTTCATTTTATTTAAGCCTTGGGTTATTCATTATTTGTATATTGTGCCAGAATAGGCAAATAACTGGCACGTCATATATTAATCGTCTATATTTTGTAGTTCAGTTTTTGTAATCAAGTCTTGGCTTATTATTGGCATTTGTAAATAACCAACATAAGTAAGTAAAATATGCCAATTTTGAAACCTGCCATATACGCAAATCACAATTTATTTCAAGGTTATTCCATAAAATATGTATCGATAAGTACCAATCTCGGGCCAATCTTGGCCCGATATAGGTTGAATATTTATCACGCACCCAAACAAACCCAAACAAACTCACGGCCTAATATTCTAGATAGACTAACTTCTAGATAGACCAACTGTAAAGGCCCATTATAGAGCCAGTGGTCAATTTCTACATAGGCCCTTTAAGAGGGCCGACATAGGGCCAAGTGCAATCACCAACATTGGCACTACAATGAATTAAATCATTGGCCCAATAATTGTTGGCTCTGTTGGCCGATATCGGGCCGTTCTTATCATTTCTACAAAGGCACCTCATTGGTAAATACTCACGGCCCAATATTCTAGAAAGGCTAACTGTGAAGGCCCGTCCCAGGCCCAACGGTCAATCTCTACATGGGAAGGGTCAAGCGACCCATGCCTGGAGAAATGGGACTAATAATCGATCCCCAAAAAATGCCCTCAAGGCTATCCTCTTAAAAATAAAAGAAAACGACTTTTTTCCTCATATTTTTATTTTACAGCTGAAGAATAAAATGTCCATATTTTTTATAGAAATTCCGAAATGTTAAATTTTCAAAGAATAAATAAGATGATTGAAAAATCGTTTGGACACGTATTTGTATACACATTTAGAAAGTTGTGTACCAAATTTCATTGACAAATATCAATAATTAAGTAAGCTATAAACAATCTCGTGAAGGACCTTTAAACGTGACTTTGTTTGGGTTTAAGAAAGAAACGAGCTTTTCATGTAAAATAAATAATATTGCCAAAGACCGAGCTTTTTTTGTTATCGTGCTTCGGTCACAAAAAAATTTGAATTTTTTCCGATTTTTTTGGGAAAAATGACATGATTATTGTTAATAACCAATGAAAAAATATGTTAAGAAGAAAAACGTCAGTCAAGACTTAACTACTGTTATACTGAATAAGTCCAACAAATTTCAAGTCAATCCGTTCGTTAGATGTCGAGAAATCGTGTACACCGTATTGAATAGCATATTTTCGAGAAAAAGGCGTTTGAAATTTAACTAGCAGTTCTATCGTTGCAATTCCTCGACTATGTGTTGGATCTTCTTCTTCAATTTGAGTTGTCTCAAGCGACGAACGATTTTTTTACATTTTCACAGTGGCCTAACCCCTTAAGGTTTCATGAGCGTGTAGCCCTGAGTGCACATTATCAACGTGAATCCAAGGGGAAAAAATCCCCAAACGTTTGATTTTAGGAACGATTTGTTAAAACCGCATGACAGGATTAACAATTATCGATCGATCTCAATGATCCTTTCATCATTCTCTTCCGGTTGGCAGTCGCTATTTTTCTTATGAATGAATGCAAGTGCCGAAGAAGACTGGAGACTTTATGTTCGAGCTCATGGGAAAATTCACCTTATTGGTTTTTCGTCCAGCTTGTGGTACACGCCATAGCAGCCTTTATATATTTTAAGGGGTTTTCTCACTTTAGACGTTAAAAAGGCTATTTTGACGTGAAAAGGCTATAATTACGTGAGGTGATTTTGGCGATTTTTCTATCCCCCCCCCCCCCCCCGCCCTGGTGAGATGTCGTGAGATTTTGCTCGACCCCCTCCCCCCTCCCCTAATCTCACGTGAGATTCATCAAAATGCATACGTTCACAGAAAAGAGATTGGGTGAGATTTCGCTCGACCCCCCCCCCCCCCCCTAAACGCCTCATGTAATTAATGGACGCCCCTTTAATAAATACACTTTCGAAATACATTTTTTTTTAATTTGTATGCCTTTATGTAACCCAAACAAACTTTAAACGCGTTTTTCTCGAAACAACGTTTTTCGACGGCTTGTTGATAAAATCTTCGAAACTACTGAATCGATCCCCATGTTAATCACATATTCTTTACAACTATAGCTATAGCGCATATCAAGAATTTTTTTACATTTTGATATTTACTATTTTTTTGCCAAAAATGATAAAAGAAACGATTTCTTTTGTTTTTTTTAATGTCCGCCATTTTGTTATTTTTGCATATATGAAAAATCGTATGATATGTGCTATTGCCATTAACATACTGAATCTAAAACCGTTTGATTTTTTTGTTTCGGATGATCCATCCCCGAGATTTCATCAATAATAGCGCTGACCTACAATTTTTTTAGGACATTTTTTTAACTCCCATTTTCGTCTATAAATAGTGACTTAAATAAATATATTTTTTTAAATGTATTTCGAAAATGTATTTATTAAGTGTAACAACTTTTATATCAACATCTATAATATAAACCTATTTTTTTTAATCGTGAAAATAGCCTTTTTAGCGTCTAGAGTGAGAAGACCCCTTAAGAATCTTGCTGGATTTTCCATACCGAACAATTCAAAGTCGTGTTACGATGAACGTTAGCCACAATCCAAGATTTAAAAAATATATTATGGTCTACGCTATACTGAGTCTCCACGATTTTTTGAAATTTTTCCACCTTAAGACACCAGAGATAAAAAATAGTTTAATGTATGTAAGTTTACGAGCGGTTAGATGGGCAACACTATCAGGCTACGATCGATGTAATTTTTTTGCTATTCAGCACCAAGATGAACCATTTCCAACAACAAATTAACGCGAACTAAATTTTTGTAAACATTTTGAAAAAAAACCATCTTGTCCATCGTAAACTATAGAAAGGGTGTATCGAAATGATCTGACATTTTAAATTGCGCGCCATTTTTTTGGTGGCGAACTTAGTGTACTAATCTTTGATAACTGCCCAGGCAGCATAAATGTTCAATTGACGTCGATAAGTTACCGTTGTCAGGTTACCTTTAAGACATGACCGTAAGATAACTATTCGACATCTTTCAAATGACATCCCGTATCATTCTGCCGTAAAGTTATATTTTTTTATGATATATTTCGGCGTTGAAAACGGATGTCTAAAAGGTATCTCAAAATCTTATCCAATTGATGACTTTTTTAAGTTATCAAAAAGTTATCTATTTACTATTATCTATTGTATCTAGTTCATCGTTGTCCAAAGAATGTCATAAAGACGAATTACATGAGACGTCTTTTTCATGACATCTTTCGGATATCGGTAATATGCTGTCTTTTAGGATAGAATGTAATGGCGGGAAATAGTAAAAAGTCATCCAAATGTTGTCCTGAAGATGACATCCAACGGATCACTTTTATCGTAGTGCGAATGTAGCGTTTCATATTTAATTTCACCGGCAAAAAATTGTGTGTAACAATACAAGTAGTTGAAAAAATAAAGGTGTTGAAATATATATATATGTGAGTGCTTTTCATCCTATTATTCTTTTCGCCTCTATGAGTACATATATATATTTAATGTACTGTATTTTAATCTAAAAGCGTTCGTCTGCTTTTGAGGTTATCCAAGAGATCGTTCGGAGCATGGCAACCACCAAAAGGCGTGACCGTAACGGGAGAGAAGTCCAATCACGACTGTACCGTTTTTATAATATTAAATTATGTTTCACTCGTAATGAATTAATTGATGATTTATTGATAATGACCTAGCCCTCTTCGAAACCGACATAACAATGTCTTATCAATTTCTTTATTATAAAAATTAACTTATAAACAGTCTAAAATATTTAATATAGCTTAATATTCCCTATTTTTAATTATTATATGGTAAGTATAGTTGATGAAAGTTTTTGTTGCAATACGAACGAGTATATAAATACACACGTTCGTATTGAAAGTTCCGAAAAATTTTATCATATAATAATAAAAAATGGGTGATATTGAGCTATATTAAATATTCTAGACTATGAATAAGTTAATTTTTATAAAGAAATGGATAGGATTTGTTATGTATATATAACAATATCCTATCTATATATTTATTAGCCTATTTATATCTATATTTATAGCCTAAATATATATATATATATGCTGCAGCGTACACTGTTGCCATTTCATTACTGATGGTTGGGCCTGAGTTCGGTGTGGAATATATTTACTACTTTCCATAAGTCGCTATCTCCGAAACTAAACGGTCAAAGTTTGTCATTTTTAAACAATCAATCCCACAATAGTACTGCGTACACGTGTGTTTTTATTTTGAAATCCTAAGATCCGTTTCGAACCTATATCGAGAAATGGCGATTTACGGCGCCTGGCCATCCTGGCCGCTCGAATAATGGGTATATTTAAAAAAAAATAATAAACTCGTAAGTATGAGTCAGAATTTTTTTATTTTTTTATACAACGTCAGAAAGGGCTCGAAGAATACCGTAAATGAATTTCCCGTGAAAATATTTAAAAATGGTGGTGTTATTCACATTTCCGCGGAAGCCCTCCGCGAGATACGTGCGGTCGTTGTCCCACCTGTTACTCGGTCATGTAGCAGGTGAAAAAAAAAATTAGCTCATTCGTGAATGGTGTCGCTACAATGTAGGGTAGCGAATTTTTTTGGGCCATTAAAAAAATTACGTCGAGCGGAAGAAAAAATGTTGTATTTTTCACCGAAATTTTACAAGCAAAAATATTTAAAAAAAAACCAATCAAGTCATCGCAAAAATCCTACACTACATTTTAGATAATGTATCTGAAAGTATTATGTGAAAATTTGAAAGCAATCGGACCGATAGTTTACGAGATTTTGTTGGTACCGGTTCGAACAATGTAGTTTGGAGATAATCGCAAAAGAAAGTAAACGTGCGGTCTTACATTCAATCAGCGATTATTCTTCACAGCGCAAGGTAAAAAAAATTAATGAAAAAACAAATTTCGGGGCGGCCAGGCGCCTTAACGCCATTGAACTTCTTTTTTCGGGGATTTCTGAAAGGAAAAGTGTATGCCAATGATCCACAGACCATTCCGGAGCACGAGGCAGCAATTGGACGCAACATTAAGGGGTTACCCTCACTTGCGATTTTGAAAAAATCGATTTTTTTTTATTGCATTTTTTTGAAGTATAAGTATCTGAGAATATGTCCTGAAAATTTCAAGTCGATCCGAACAAAATTGACTGAGATATGAGCGTTGAAAGAGAAGAATCCGCGTTGAAAGAGCGTTGAAAGAGAAACTTTAAACGCGTTTTTCTCAAAATGGCATTTCTGAAGTCGGTGACCAAGATTACTCGAACACTAATGAACCGATCTTCTTGAAATTTTGCAGGCTTATTTAATACATAAAAATGTAGTCTTTAATAGTTCGATTTTTTTTTTCGAAAAAAAAATGGCCGTTTTATAGCCAAAAAACGGCCGTTTTTTTCGTTAAAATCGAACCATTAACTTTGACCGTCCGCCATTTTGTGAAAAATGAATATTTTTTAAAATCCTTCGATTAAAGACTAGTTTATACTTATATTTAACTAAATCCATCCGCATTTTTTTTTTCAGATGATCCACTTCGCCGCTATGTTGGTCACCGCAAACCGTGTATATAAAAACATTATTTCATTGACGGCCATTTGCCACTAAACAATGTAATATGTTTCAATAAAAAAATTACTGAAAGTTCTTCAAGATGTGTTCTTTAAGATGGTATATTGATCGATTAAAGAAGTTTTGTAGTTTTCTTCAAAATAATTAATGAAAAAGGCCTTTTTTTGGGCTACAAGTGGGGGTAACGCCTTAAAAAAATCAGGATAATCGGCAATTTGTTCCTCGCCTAAAGGTATCTCCCCTCTTAAAGAGGTATATGGGTACTGATAATTGGATTCAGAAATTTGGATTAGAGAATTCGTAACAGATATACGTGCACTGCTATATTAAAATGCTCCCATTTCGTGGCTCCGAACGTACGTCGGACAGACAGATTTGATCGGCGGATGCTACTAGTTTAGTGTCGGACCCCATTTATTCTATCTCGTGTATTCCTGTGCTTCTTTGTGTGACCCAGGCGCATACACTATCATATAATAATGAAACCACACGTATACATAACGTCGAACGGCAACCAGTACTCGCGTTGACGATTTTTCTCAAGTCGCGTTTCTCACACGGGAGTGAAAGCCGTGTGTGTAAAAGCAATTTGATAATTCGCCCTCGCGACCCTGCCGGAACCTCAATTCAAACGCAACATACACGCAGGGACAACATTCAGTACATACGTATATATGTTGTTCTTTGCCTTCGTATACAATCAGTTATAATGTCCACGCACTAAATTTTACAAATGTATCTCCGTCAATTTCTTATTTTCTCAAGAACACATTATTCGTTCTCCCGAATTCTGCGGATGTAACAAATTGAAGCCTTTTTTAATTCACAATTACTGTAGTTCCTAAGAATTGAGGGAACATACTTTTTAGCATGAAAACGCCCAGCCTCGTTTGAAGCGTACGTCTTTGTGGTTTTCATTTTTATTTTTTATTATTAGTTGGGTGAAAGAATTACTTGTAAGTAATTTTCTGAAATTTTCGTAAGTTTAAATGTGCTACCTCTTTTTATTATTTTTCAACTGATGTTCAATTTATTTTAACAGATTTTTAATTTAGTTTAATGGATGTTCAATTTAATTTAAGGAGGTTCGAGCGTTAGCCACAATCCAAGATGTATACATATATATATACATACATACATACATACATACATATATATATACATACATACATATATATATATATATATATATATATATATATATATATATATATATATATATATATATATATATATATGACGTATTCCACGTGAATCCGGTGGACTTGTTCCCTGACCCCCGCCAATGCGATTAATTTTTTTAATCTGATTCCATTTACTCTAAAAGACACCCTGATTTTTTTTACATTTTTCTAAACAACCCTTAGTAAAAAAAAATGTATCCGAAACAAAACGCCCCGACTTAAAAATCAGAAAAAAATCCCAAAAATGCATGATTATATGTGAAAATTGTCAAGCTATTACCCGCAATGGAAGCATGATCTGTACTTTCTGAGCGATTAACGTTAAAAAAGATCCGAAAAATTCAAAAACCGCTTACTTCGGTCGGATATAAAAATATTTTGATACCCACACTGGATTTTTTTTTACCATTTTTGAATAACCAAATCACAATCAAGGATCTGGAACAGTTAGCAGTCAATTTTTCATTTTTCTTTTTAACGTTAATCGCTTAGAAAGTACAGAAAAAATCATACTTCCACTGCGGGTGATAGCTTGAAAATTTTCACACATAATCACGCATTTTTGGGAATTTTTTCAGATTTTTTAATGGGGGCGTTTTGTTCCGGAGAGATTTTTAAAAAATAAGGGTTGTTTTGACAAATGTAAAAAAAATCAGGGTGCCTTTTAGAGTCAATGGAATCAGATTTTTTAAAACTAATCGAGTTGGCGGGGGTCAGGGAAAAAGTCGACCGGATTGACGTGGAATACCTCACATATGCACACTGCCGGCCGAAAGTTTGAGTACACCAATCGAAATTTCTTGCCGCACTAAAAGTTAGATAGCGGACTCAAAAATAAAGATAATCGAATTTCCTAAGCGGCGTTCTAAAGAGGGTAAATTTACCTTCATTTTGCCTTTTCAGAAAACTTTTGCCAATTTTTTTGGGCCCGGTACGCCTTTTTGCCAATTGCTATCTTGCAGTTTTTTTCGCGCGTCTAAAACTGCCGGCATAGCAGGTGGCGAATTTCTTCGCTCGTTCTTTCTATGACAAACTTAAAGAGGGTATCAAAACCTCCATTTTCGTTTTTTAGAAAGTTTCGTATGATTTTTTTCCCAACCAGTATTGCATTTTTAGCTAAAAAAGACAGGTTTTGGAAAAATAGGCGTAGTCCAATAACTAGGAGGTTTCAAAGAAAATGTGAAGAGGGTTAAAAGTTGCATAGATTCACACTGGAGAGGCCAGAATTTTTACAGAATTTTTTTTTGAATTTTTTTTTTCACAATTTTTGGTCGGGACTCTTATGAGTAGAGGCGCTCCATTTGGGAATGATGGGGTCTAGGACAATCTATCAAGAAAGACAATTTGTTTACTTCTTCATTTTTAATTAACTACAATTATTTCAGAATTTTTTCAGAATTTTAAAAATATTATTTTAACAATTTTCTCGACTAGATCTAGGAGAATCATCCTCGGTTGAGTTGTGTCTCAAAACCTATCGGTTTTTAGACCGGTTTTAGAGAGTTGTTCTTATTTGATTGAACCATTGCTTTTTTATGCAATGTGTATGCAATCCACAATCGTCGGAAATTGCGAATAAGAAATGAATGTTAAATTAAAACGGGCGTAATTCCGTCAAAAATTAAAATTTCAAAAAAATCCTACATGGCGAACGAGAAAAACTATCGAACAATATTGTATCCAAATTTGGACAAAATCGGACGAGCCATTTTCGAGATACATCTGGCACCGACATTGAAAATTATGTTTCGAGATAATCGCTTCCATTCAACGAATTTATTTTTAAAAAAATCCTAAACATACCTCAATGTACATATTTCCCAATAAAAAAACCCGGGTCCAATCGAAACATTAGTTTGTGACATAAAAATTCCCGAAGTTTACTTGTTCGTGACCGAATAATCAAATTTTCGGTCACGTAAAATAAATAAATTTCAGCTAATAAATATTTGGATTGCATATAATCGCCTGTTTATAAATGTTATGAATTGTTTTTTGTTTATTTACATCGCGAATAAGTTATTAACGAAGTTGAAATGTGGCGAACGTGCAATTTAGTTCTAAGTAACTGGTATCACTGAGTTCAGATACGAACGCCACGTGAGCGCGTAGCTGTCAAACATCCTTAGCGAATTCCGTTTTTTGTTCGGCGAAAATGAAAAGATGGATGGGAAAATGCGGACCGAAAAACAGTACAATCGACGGTTGGAGCAAGTACAACCTGGAAAGCGGCGGAAAAAAGTAGTTGATCCGGAAAATGAATGCGCAGTCGAGGGACGACGCGTAATTGATTTGAAGGTTATGTCGAAACACCTGCACTGCAGCATGGAGGCTCGATACAGGAGCCCAGTCCGCTGACACTGGTAGATAAATGCTGTTCGCAAAATGTCCGTGCCGCACTGTGGCGCTAGTAGTCGCGTGACAGGCATGCATATATATGTATGTTGCGCCGGTGTTTTGAATATTTTACATGAATAAAAATCTAGTGATATATTTGGAATGATTTTCTTTGATAATGTTATTCCATTTGAACACGATAAATAACGTCGCCGTAACGATTACAGGCGAAAGCCACGAAAGTATCGAATCGTTCAGCTGATCGGAGTATTTAGAGCCGAAGGCTGTCACACAACAGCCAACGCTAGGCAGTGGCGATTTCAAGAACTGAAAAGCCGGGACAAAACGCGTTTTCGTTTATCGTATAGGAACAGTCGGCCAGTGTCAGGGGGCTGCAGGAGCCTAAACTACGATGGGGAAACGATAAAAAAACCGTGCCCAAAATAAAGGCAACAACGATGGCGCTGTGATCGCGCGAAGGGTTGCAGTGCTAGCTTCACTCGACAACAGACCAAACGCGAGTTTGTCGTTACTGTGCATCAGGGGGCACCTCCTATCCCTTACCGTATATAAAAATGCTACGCTTTTCGACTGCTTTATTTAGTTTTACTACCTCTCCCCGTGGCGCTAGTAGTCTTCTGACAATTTCTTATTGCGCAGGCGCGCGTACACGCTGAACCATCAGTGTGTATTTTTGGTGGTATATGGGTATTGCCCGATTATATGTGTGCGTGCGTATACATTCATAGCCGTTGTGCGCGCATCAGGATTGTTCGAGAACAACTAACGCTGCGAGTGGCAGAGTAGGACATTACAAACAGCGGACAAGTCGCGTAGCAAAAATTCCAAAAGATACCAGTCCCCTGCTGAGCATGAAGCCTAGCAATATACAGAGTGGAATGCGCGAAGAGGAGCAAACGAAACATAACGATGGGGGACCTCAATACCTATCGATGGAACCCCCATGTATGTTATGCGGTTTTCAGTGTTTTAACCGTTATTTCGGTTTGTATGATTTTTTTGTAAGATACTAATTTTAGACGACGGTTCGCAAATACAACTAAACTATCAAGTCTACTATCGTGACTTTTTCTTCTCTTTAAATAGTATAATAGTGGGCCTTACGTACTAAAATACGAGTTTCACACAAGAGGCGAAAAGTTTTCAAATAAAAAATTAAGTCCTTAAATATCTTTGTAAATCTAGGTTTTCGACCAACTGTCAAAGGCTCAAGAATTAAAGAATTACAAAGGGTTATTTTCTCCAACTTGTATATTTGAAACTTGCTTGAAAACTACACATACACGAACATTATCATTTAAAAGTATTATTATATTATTATTAAAGTACTACAAAAAGGCTTACCGTTTTTCGTTCTAGAAATAGGTTTCTTTTTCACGTGAAAATTACGTAAACAAAATTCAAAGTAACGTAAAATTCGCATTCGGTCTGTTGTCGAGTGAACTAGCGGCGCAACCCTTTGCGCGTTTGTAGCGCTATCCCTGTTGCCTTTATTTTCGTGCATCACTTAAAAAGCCGAGTTTAGAATCCGCGGTAAGAAATTTATAGCAAGGAAGGGATAGCTCTGATGGAAATCCGCTTATTGGAATTCGTCAGATTTTAACAAAAAATGTCAGATTTGATTCCTTCAACTTTCAATGAGAAATAATGTCAGAATATGTCATTTATACGACAGAATCTGTCATATTATTTCGAGATTTGACATTTTCTGTGAGAAGTTCATGGTTTCTGACCGGAAATTGGAACATGCTTTACAGAATCTGTCATATTTTATCAGAAAAGTAATGTTATAATTCAGTAATTTCTGTCAGAATCTTACATAATATGTCATATAATGTCGTAAGAATTTTTCCATTTTATGTGAGATTTTCGTCATTTAATGTCATTTTTTGATGGAATAAAATGGAATTCTTCAACATTCATGAAATATTATGACCGAATCTGTCGAATTATATCATTCTTTCTTATTTTTTGTGAGATTTTCGTCATTAAATGTCATTTTTTTATGGAATATAATGGAATTCTTCAACATTTATAAAAGATTATGACCGAATATGTCAAACCCAAACCCCAATATGTCAAAGCCAAAACCCAAACAAATTATGATAAAAATTATCGTTTTCTATCATTTTTTGACACTTTCTGTCATTTTTTTCGATGCAACAATATGTCAAAAAATGGAAAACTGATTTATCATTTGTTGTTAAAAGATGACATTTTCCGACATAAAGATGACAGAAAGTATCAAATTCTGTTATTTAATGACAGCTGAAATCTGTCAGATTTCAACAAAAATGTGACAACAAATTATGATAAAAATTATCGTTTTCTATCATTTTTTGACATTTTCTGTCATTTTTTTCGATCCAACAATATGTCAAAAAATGGAAAACTTATTTATCATTTTTTGTTAAAAGATGACATTTTCCGACATAAAGATGACAGAAAGTATCAAACTCTGTGATTTAATGACAGCTGAAATCTGTCAGAATTCAACAAAAATGTGACAACAAATTATGATAAAAATTATCGTTTTCTATCATTTTTTGTCATTTTCTGTCATTCTTTTCGATGCAACAATATGTCAAAAAGTGGAAAATTAATTTTATCATTTTTTGTTAAAAAATGACATTTTCTGACAAAAAGATGACAGAAAGTATCGAATTCTGTGATTTTATGACATTCCGTAAAGTTAACATAATATGTGAGGTTCTGTCCGATTTTCATAGATTATTTCCGACAGAATCTATCAAAATATGTACGATTCCATCAAATTATGTTAGAATCTATTCATTTTCACAGTTTCTGACATTTTTTAACAGATTTCAACATTATTTGTCGAATTCCAATAAGCGGATTTCCATCAGCGAGTTTGTGCGTTTCAAATTTTGGCGCCCGTTCAAAATGGCCGACTGAACAGCAGCGTTGCCACGTGCCGTAGGGCGCTTTATCGTTTTACGCGAATCGGCTGAAATTTCCTGTTTTATTTCACGAATATCTCAATAACGAGACAGACGAAACTCTTCGTTGAAATCATTCATAAAAAACTTAAGAATTTTTTCCGCCTATTTTCATTCAATTCTTACCGTTTTTATTATGTTGCGACAGTCGTATTAGAGTTCTCATGAAGCTTTTGCTATATCTCCCGTGTATAAGAGCCAAACTTCAATAATTAATTGCTCAACAATCACGCAGACGAAGTACTTGAAATTTTACATGGACTCGTAACACCTGTTTGCAAATATCCTCAATAAATTTCAGCTAATTCTTACTATTTCGCCCTAGCTGAACAACCTCCTTAATTTGGTCGAAGCTATGACCGTGTCCATCGACCGTGTCGAGGGCGCCACAGCTAATTTGTTCTGCTTCTGCCTCTCGTTTGCGAGCACCCACTTTTCACATTAATCGTACTACGAGAATTGATCAGAAGAGCAAATAAAACCAAATTTTCTCAATTAAAATGTTCTGCTCTAACATGCGAATACCGCAAAGAAAAATTGACTGTCAGCGTTTAATCAACATTCCGAATGAACACTTTCAGTTTCAAAGGCTTGGACAAAATTATTGCAACGGACTGTACAGTCGGAGTCGTCGTACAGCGAGTGGAATTATATTGACAACGCGTCCGTTTCGTTATCAACCTTTTGCGATATTCCGAGCGTTTTTCTAATAGCAATAATCGCAAATTGAAAAAACAAACGTGCATATCTGTTGGTGAAAGAAATTATATCTGAATATGTCTCGTAATCGTCATTCGTTTTGGTGCTCGAAGTATTCGCGAGGGACAAAATAATTGCCTGCAATGTATATACAGCCCGGAGTTTTATTGACTGGCGAAATGTTTCTTGTTATCGCTTTTGGAGTTTTATCTCGTCATTTTTTCGTATGAAAAGTGACGCTAAGAGACATTCGAATAATGAAACTCGAGATTTTTCCAAAAACATATTTTCTCAGGAAGGTTAAATCAAGTGCTGATTATCGGTGGGGCGCGCGGGCCCAATCGATGCTGCGGCGATTGACAAATGCGTTTGTATCGTTATTGTTGCCGTATAGGACGCCACGATCATGTCGAAAGCACGAAGAAAATTGTATTACTCGTGGGTCTTTTTAACGCGAACGAGACGATACGAAATTGGAAAAAGTCCGCATCATCAAAAGACGCGTGAGCCGCGAACAATCTCAACGAAATTATAGGCGTTGCAAATCGCCGAGACCCACCGTACTCGCTTAACCTCAAAACAAAATGTTTTCGTAAGTTCGTTCAGTATCAATTGACATTTGAATCACGTGGTTCACGTGTTACGTTTAAAAACACAAGTGTTACTCGCCCGACGAATACTGTCTTTTTAACACGCGTTCGAAAAAAGATTAAGCACCGAGCCCACGAGTCTTAGAAATAATTTACTCCGAGCGAGTGTGCCAGGGACAAAAATCGATCTGAGCAAAGAATATTGAAAAATGGGCAAAACGCGAGGAGTGCACGAGACCACGCCGGAATTGCGAAACCGGATGGTCGGAATGTACGAAGCGGGATTGGGGCTTCGCGATATCGCAGCAGCCGTCAATTGTTCGGTAAATTAATATAATGTTACTCCCTCGATGAATAAGCGAATAGTACAATATCCATGGCGCCAAGTTTTGACCATTGATTCCTGATATTTCAATCAAAATAATAAGAATTTCTAGTGTAAAAAATTTTCCGTTTCGGCTTTCTTAAGGTACAATGAGCCCTTGATTTTAACATCAAATAATTGAAATATCAACTATTGATGGCGCTGAAGTTTGCATCGTTGGCAACCAACGGTTTTTTAATTCTTGAAAAACTACTATTTTTAATGTTTTTGGAGATTTAGATCCAAGATTAAGAATAAGGATCCAAAAAAACGTTTGAGTGATTTTCGTAGCCTAAATCAGATTAAAAATCTAAGCAATTAATAGAAAAAAAATTCAATTCTGTTGCATTCCAACGATGCAAACTTCAAAATTGTAACTGACCATCCTTCAAATTGTGATAATTTTGACTTGGTAATCCGAAATTCACCATCAAATTGCCACGGAAGTCGTACTCTTGCCATGAAGAAGAATCCTCAATTATCCGAAGGCAAATATTATATTTTTTTATCTAAAAAAACTCATCCAAACTTATAGCGTTAAAGTTTGCATCTTTGGAACGTAACGAAAATTGCGTTTTACATTTTATTTTCCATTCTTTTATTGTTACAGGCAAGTTTTTAAAATAGATTTATCACGTAGATTGCTGAATAAATATCTCAGAAAATTGTTGAAGGTCTTTCGTAGATGAAATGTGTCAGAAGAAATTGAATTCGTTGCAGTCCAACGATGCAAACCGCAGCATCGTTCCAAACCAATCTAAACTTTTAAAGAGCTTATAAAAAATCCCAAACATTGCAAAATAATATTTCCCTATAGCGTTTTTCCAACACCCATCCAATAACTGACGAAGAAATTCTTCAGATCAATCTTCCCAGATTGCTAAGATGTTAGTTATGGTGACGCTGATTTATCGTCGTTACGAGGATGATAAACGAGAGCTTTGTTTTGAATTCCAGCAGCGCACAGTGAAGCGTTGGCTTAACCGATTCGACAAGGAGGGAACGGTCGAAACGAGGGAGCGATGCGGCAGAAAAAGAGCTACGACGACCGAAGAGGACGACGCTATAATACGCCTCGCGACTCAGACCCCCTTAACGGCGGCAAAAGCGGTGCTTCCCGCCCTGGGACTGAACTGTTCGGTCGACACGATAAGAGAGAGACTGCACAAGGCTGGTATACACAATTGGAGCCCTTCTAGGAAGCACATGCAGAGGATACCTCTCGGGTAAATTTAGCGACGCAGTCCGATTCCTTAAGGGGTCTTCTCACTTTAGACGCTAAAAAAAGGCCATTTTCATGATTTTTTTAATACGTTTATGTTATAGATATTGATATAAACGTTGTTACACTTAAGGGGAGGTACCTGAGTAAACGGTGAGAAAAAGAGGTAAACTTCGAGAATTTTGTTCTCAAAAACTAATGTTTCGATTGGATCTGGGTTTTTTTTTTTGGAAAATATGTACATTGAAATATGTTTAGGAATTTTTTAGAATTGATTCGTTAACTGGAAGCAACTCAAACGCGATTATCTCGAAACATAGTTTTCAAAGTCGGTGCCAGATGTATCTCGAAAACGACTAGTCTGATTTTGTCCAAATTTGTATACAATATTCTTCGATAGTTTTTCCCGTTCGCCACGTAGGGGTTTTTCATTTGATTGAACCATTGCTTTTCCATGCAATGTGTATGCAATCCAAAATCGTCGGAAATTGCGAACGAAAAACGAATGTTAAATTAAAACGGTCGCAATTCCGTCAAGAATGAAAATTTCAACAAAATGTACGTGGCGAACGAGAAAAACTATCGAAGAAAATTGTATCCAAATTTGGACAAAATCGGACGAGCCGTTTTCGAGGTACATCTGGCACCGACTTCGAAAACTTTCGAGATAATCGCGTTTGAATCGCTTTCAGTCAGCGAAGTTATTTTAAAAAATTCCTAAACATACCTCAATGTACATATTTTCCAATAAAAAAAACCCGAATCCAATCGAAACATTAGTTTTTGAGATAAAAATTCCCGAAGTTTACCTGTTTTTCTCGCCGTTTACTCAGGTACCTCCCCTCAATAAATACACTTTCGAAATACATAAAAAATGTTTTTAATGTATTTATGTAACCCAAACAAACTTTAAACGCGTTTTTCTCGGAACAACATTTTTGGTAACTATGCAGTATGAGGACTTTTCCAAAAAACGGCGGGAATTTTTTTTTTCACCGTCAACTTGTTTATTCCATTATAGTAAGTGATATTCCGTCGGGGGAGGCTGACATTTTCCATTAATTCCATAAGTTATGGGATTTTGAAGTTCGCGGAAACATGTGATGAAATAGGGAATTTTTTAATATTTCGACGCCTATATCGGGGAGTTTGTTTGGGTTTGTTTGGGTTGGCCTTTAGGAAACACGTAGCTGTTTAGCGACAACAAACAAGAGGCGTCGAAATATTACCGGTTTCCGGAAACAGGACAGCTGTGGTCACGAAATAAAAACATCTACATTGTTACCTTCATAATACACTATCTATAAGGAAACACGTAGCTGTTTAGCGAGGCGTCGAAATATTACATGTTTCTGGGAATTTCGAAACCCCATAACGTATGGAATTAATGGGAAATGTCAGCTTTCCCCGCCGGAATATCACTTTCTATAATGAAATAAACAACATCATGGCGAAAAAAAAAACATTTCCCGTTGTTTTTCGGGAAAGTCCTCATACTGCATAATTACCACATTCTTCGACGGCTTGTTGATAAAATCTTCGAAACTACTGGACCGATTTTTATGAAATTTTAACAACATATTCTTTACAACTATAGCTATAGCGCATATCAAGAATTTTTTAAATTTTGATATTTGCTATTTTTTTCCAAAAACAGTGAAAAACCGATTTTTATTGTTTTTTCGAAAAGTGTCCGCCATTTTGTTATTTTTGCATCCATAAAAAATCGTATGACATGCGCTATAGCCATCAACATACTGAATCCAAAACCATTTGATTTTTTCGTTTCGGATAATCCATCTCCAAGATTTCATCAACAGCGCAGATCTACAATTTTTTAAGGACATTTTTTTAACTACCTTTTTCGTCTATAAATAGTGACTTGAATAAATGAAAAAAAAATTTATTTGTGTATTTCGAAAGTGTATTTATTAAGTGTAACAACTTTTATGTCAATATCTATAATATAAATCTATAAACAAAATTCATGAAAATAGTCTTTATAGCGTTTAAAGTGAGAAGAACTTTTAACTCTTTGTAAAGTTCCGTTAATCGACAGTCTGTGCGCATGTTGGTCGACAGTGACGGAGACAATGCTACGATACAGCAGGCGGTGTGGAGACCTACGGGAACGCAGCTGGGCAAGAAGAAGCTGGCGACGAGAGAAAGCAACGGCCAGTGCAAGAAGAGTAGCGCCTCAGGCACGAAGAAGAAAAAACGTTCGGGGAAGAACCGAGGACGGGAAGCGTTTGTGGGAGACGGTGGTGCGGGTGGTGGGCCAAAACGAGCGGCGGATCCAGCGGAATTTTTGTTTTCACAGCAAAACGTAACGCAAGAGGAAATAACGTCGAACCTGCCGCAGGGTGGGAACGATTTGCAGGTCGCGAGTGAGGCGTTGCCTGAGAATCAAACGCAATTCGGCAGTGCTCTCAGTCTCGTGCAAACCACGCAGCCGCAGATTTATCAGCATCATTCTAGCTTGAACGTTGTGCAAACTTGGCCACTTGATTTGGTCCAAGGCAGCCATCATTACCCGCAGGTAACGCCATGAAAGAAGCGAGAAAGCGTTTAACGGGGTATGCCTCTCTGGAAGCCCAATTTGAAGGGTCGGAATGACGCATTTTTTTCTAGTAACATTTTGGTTGGACGAAATTAATTTTTTCCCAGTAGGTTGTACACACGTTTGTGGTTACAATGTCATTTTTTCGGAAGAAAATCTTTCAAAGTGTTCGTGGCGCTGCAGTTGGCGTTGCAGTCCTCAAGCGGCGAGGCTCGAAACGGCGAGATCGCTACCAGGCTCAAATGTAATCTGAAACGAAAACGAACAAATGTTTTCTTCAAATATATCGAACTGGCTGTGGGTTCACGATCCACTTTTCGAAATTTCGAAAAATACGAAAAAATTACAGCTTCTTCAAAGAAAATCTCATTTTTCTCTTGAAATACAGCATGCTGAAGTCATTGTTATTAAGGGGTTAGGCCACAGTAATCGGTATAAAATCATGTGCGAATTTAACCATTTTTTTCGCATGAAAAAGTGATTCACTCATAAAATTAATTACTCATGTATTTAGTATGAATATCAAGCTGTTAGAAAATATATATATTTTTTTTCGATGTACAAAATGGCTGACTGCTAATATTTTCTTTTGTTATCTTTTTTTAGGCGCTCCGCGGCGTGACATTTAGCATCCATAATTTTTTACCTAGAACAAAAAACAAAAATTCTCGTCAATCTACATTAGAATACCTAAATAAGTACGTGCGGAATTAAAAAAATATTGTTTCATTCAAAAGTTGTACGTATTTGAACTTAAGAAATTAATTTTCAGTAAAAAATTTTGTTATAACTGCTGATAAACTACTCAAGAAATGAAAAGTTTTTGATTAATCAGAAATTCCGTACGTACTTCTCTGCGAATTTTCAAATTTGAAGTAAATCGAGTGAGAATTGTTGAAGTTATTTGTCACGCCTATTGGAAAAAGCTGTTTCGAGAAGTTTCGAGTAGTTGGTCATTTTGTACATCGAAAAAAAAAACATATATTTTCTAACAGCTTGATATTCATACTGAATAGATGTGTAATTAATTTTATGAGTGAATCACTTTTTCATACAAAAAAATGGTTAAATTCGCATATGATTTTATACCCGTTACTGTGGTCTAAACCCGTAACGAATGGTTCATCCAATTAGAAAATGCGATCGGGAAGCGAAAATGACTTTTGTTTGAAAGCTAACTGCAAATTCAAGTCAATAGTGTAAAAGTTACTCAAGATATCAATCCCGCCGTGTCAAGATATGTAGTTTCGACATAATCCCGAATTTATCCGCGACGGAGCGTGGAAAAATCCGACGCACACTGTTCCACATGATGTGTGGACTGACGCACATGATGTGTTCCAGTAAAATAGGTGTAACTTCGTCAATTTGTAGAATTTCAAGGCCCGCCTGGACTTAAAATATTCTTGGAAGTTCTCACCATACCAATATGCAAAAAAAAAGATTTACTAAAAATTTCCAGATGGGGATACCCCCATAAGGGGAAAATAGCCGATTTTCGTGATTTTTTGTCAAAAGAAAATATTTCATCATTTTTAAAAATGACGATGAAATGTTTCCTCCAGGCGGGATATACATTTAGACAGGAAAAATATAAGCAATATTGAGGGATTTTTTCAACAAAGAAATAATTATCAAACTATAGGTATACTTTAATAGTATATTTAAGTATCCGAAATAATATTTTTTAATTAATTCATCATCAAGATTGCGGAGCTGTGGCAGTGTTACAGCAAGGTCGCCCCGCAGGAGTTGCAAATCGGCGTGCAGTCTAGCTTCCCGTAGACTTTCATTTGCAAAAAAGTTCAAACATTTTTTCAGTTAGAACATGTATAATTTCTATGTGACGGTATTTAAAACGAAGAAAATGCAATTTTGAGAAAATGGCACGCTTATAAAAAAAAATCAACATTTCACGCAACATTTCTGTAAAATATGCATAAAAAAAGTCGTTTTTCAATTTTTCAACAAAAAAAATCGTCCAGTAGAATGTACCAATATTATCAATATTTCTACCAAGTTTCAACTCAATCGGCTTAATAGTTTTTGAGTAATCATGCACGCCAATTTCGATAATGCAGTATTGAGAAAAACGCATTTGAAGTTCACGCCCGCTCCGAATCCGATCCGATTTTTTTTATCGTTGAATCCGATTTTTTTATCGTTGTCAATGTATATCCCGCCTATAAAAAAATCATGAAAACCACGATTTTTCTTCGCCTAAAGGAATCTTCCCCCTTAAAATATTGTTCACAGCGTGCACAAAAGAAATTGCACGTTTGGGTTGACTGTCAGATATTGAGAACGGCCGGTTTTGAGTTCCGACGATTCCTTCTCGCCTATCTTGAAATATTAAATTCCGAACAGGGACAACCGCGCTCGTTGAGCCACGAACAACCTCCGCCTCAGCAGCAGTTGCAAGAGCTGCAAACTCACCGAGAGCAGGAACACCAACAGCAAACGGAGCAGCAGCATCAGCAACGAATGCAGCCTCATCATCATCATCATCACCATCATCATATGGAGCAGCCTCCGCCTCAACATTCCCTTGGCCATCAAGTTCAGCAACAGATCGGACCTGAGCCGGAAATTGCGACGACGAAAGATCGCCCTGCGAAAATAATAACGCGCTCGGACAGTTGCTCGAACTCGAGCAGCTCGACCGATCGACAGTCCGACGTGGATGAGCACAGTAAAGACGATGAATCCAAGGACGATCGAGACGACTGTCGCGGCAGCCGCACGAGGAGAAAGAAGAAAGGCGGCAAAGCCAAAGGAACGTTGGAAACGAGTGTCGAGATAAGAAATCGCATGATCGGCATGTCGGAGGCTGGCTTGTCCACACTCTCGATTGCATTGGCCATCAACAGGTCCGAGAGAACCGTAAAACGATGGCTCGAACGTTGGAACAAAGAGGGCAACGTACGGACGAAAGAGAGAAAGGGTCGTAGACGCATTACCACCAAGGAACAGGATGACGCTATAATCGCAATGGCGACGCAACATCCATTGACGGCCGCCAAACACGTAGCCCCGGCACTCGGACTCAATTGTAGCGTTGACACTATTCGCGAGAGATTGCACAAGGCTGGAATTCACAGTTGGAAACTCGGCAAGAAGCAAGGGTACGTATCGATGACAATTAAGGGGCTACATCTACCTAGAAGCTTGAAAAAAACTGCCAAATTCCGATTTTTTTCTGGGAAACGGTCGGTGAAAGAGAAACGCATTTTTTTTGTACAAAGACGAGAGCCTTTGAAAAATCACCAAAAGTACAGAAAACCAACAAAAACACGGCCGCCGGCAGATGATGAAATTTTTTTCGCGACGTTTGGCGGTGGACACTCTCCTACTTGAAGGGAGGTACCTGAGTAAACGGTGAGAAAAACGGGCAAACTTCGGGAATTTTTATCTCAAAAACTAATGTTTCGATTGGAACCGGTTTTTTTTTTCAAATTGGAAGATATGTACTGTGACGTAATTTTTTTTTTGCAACTCACGGTCACAAAGGACTCCCCAAACAGCTACCGATCAATTCAGTTCCCGTACGATTTAGTCTCTCCGATTCGCCTCGGCTACAGTTCCGATTACGCGCTACCGATAGCGAGATTACGATTTCGTTGGGTTTGTTGGGGTTTCGGGCGTTTTCATCCGTCGAGGGGAGTATAGCTCGACGTATCGAGCTGCCCGACGGAGAGAAGCGCCCAATGGAGGTCGCCGAGAATTGGCGGAGGTCCGGGTGCAATACCGGCGCCCCATCGATAAGGTGCATGTACGCTGGAGAACGGGCGGAGGTTAAGGGTACGGGCGAAGGGTCGTGGAACCCCTTCGTGCCGATTTTGGTGTTGAGGCCGTGTTTTCGCTGTGCACCAGGGGATGCAATCTCAGGCGATCTCCATACGCTACTGCGGGAATATTTCCCGATACGTTACCGATAGCGTATAGAGGCGATTCGCGTTAGAGGGCAGAAGCCACCGGTCAAGGGATTTGACGTTTCGATCGCGATTTTGGCGAAGGTATCTCGAAGCAACAGTCTGCCTCGAGCTGCCGTCCCGGCAACTCGGCTTTGATCTCGCGCTCCCGTGTTGACAGTTTTTCTGTCGACACGCCCGGTTTTGCTCCCGATCGCGCTACATGAGCGCGCGTTATCGCGTACGTTCGGTTCGGGTTTTCGTCAAGTGCGTTTTGTGAATTACGCGTTACCGTGACCGAGGAATACTCGCACGAGATTCCTCCACCAAGCCTGAGGATTATCGGTGCATTTCTGGTGAGTTCTCGTATTGAGAGTCCTGTGATTTTGCTCCCGTCGTGCCCTTGCAACATAAAAATAACAAACAATTCGTTTGTGTTCCCGCTGATACCGTTCCGATACTCCCTATCTGTCGGAATCAGATCCCGACCCTCTCTACCAAAGTTTGCAGCCTGAACGGCCGTGCACTGCCGTGACCGTCCGCTCACGCTGATGCACCCAGGTCCGGTTTTCCAGTTCCGGGACCCCCAAAAACTGGACCGTTCCACTTTTAACCCGCGTTTTTGTTTATTTTATTTTTCCGATTTCGTGTTTGTGACGTTTGGTGGGGATGGCGATAGTTCCACCCATCCCCCAGGTCATACCGGTCGCTAACTCGGTGAAAAAAAGTTAGCTGGCGCCCACCGGAGCATGCGGGTGCATCGGCGAAAGTGGACGGCCGAAGGTGACGCGAGTCCTTTCCCGAGGTTCGAAAGATCCGAAGGAAAAGATTTACGTCACAGTACATTGAAGTATGTTTAGGAACCTTTTAAAATAAATTCATTGGCTGGAAGCAATTCAAACGCGATTATCTCGAAACATAGTTTTCAAAGTCGATTCTAGATGTATGTCAAAAACGGCTTGTCCGATTTTGTTCAAATTTGAATACAATATTCTTCGATTGTTTTTCTCTAGTTTTTGAACTAGGATTATTGAAAAATATTGAAAGGTACATTTTTGGCATCTTGTTGAACATTTTTTTCGTGAATTGTAGTGGTTATTCACAACTCCTTCAACACGAAAAAAAAACGGCGTGATGAATCAGAATTATCCTAGTTCGCAAAGTGTCTGCATTAGTACTGAATAGATCATTCAAATTTCAAAGGAATTCGATCTATAGATTTCGAGATATCGTGGTCACCAGTTGGAAAAATACAGTTTCAAGAAAAACGCGTTTAAAGGTTCAAATACGATTATCACCAATACAATTTTTACTCACCCTTAATCTGCTATACCGGGTCCATAAAGTGAACCTTCAGTTTCCTCAAAAAAATCCTGCAAATCCGATTGTTGCTCCCTGGCATTTCTCGCTCTTCATTATTAAACACGGGATGACCGCCTTAAATGTTTCTCGTCGTATCTCCTGTAAACTTGGAAACAATCCATCAAGTGGTTCTCGAGATATCATGTCCACCGACTTAGAAAACAGTGTTTTTAGAAAAACGCGTTTAAAGTTTGAAGTATGGTGCTGCTACCGATCGCCCGGCCGACTGTTAGCAGCTGTAGCTCTCTCCATTTCAGGAATATTTCAATGACATTTTTAGGCAATATAGCTGAAAGGCGATACTATCGAATAAAAATATTTTCGGAAAATGAAATTTTTTTACCCACCTAGGTAGATGTAGCACGTTAAAACTTTTCATTTTTTCAATTATCGATTCATCGAATAGTCCAGCGAGCAGGTGCCCAACTCCTGTTACTTCGTACAGATCTTTGATACTCTCGCAAGGATATCACCGAGTAGCAAAAAAAGAATACTTTTTTTTCTGCGAATACTCATTTCTTCCCGTGGCTTTAATATTGCAGAGAAGGTAACGCGGTCCACACGGTACATCTGTGGCAGCCGAGCGGAAATAGGCCGAATAAACCGAAACTTCCGAACGAGAAGAGGAAAAAATCTTCATCGGACAAAAAGCGAATCCCGTCTTCGAGCGTTGCGCCAAAGAAATCACAGCAAAAAAAGAAAGTTGCAGAACTTGAAGAACCGAAAATTGTTCCTCCACCTCCACCTATGATTTCTGCACCACCTGCCATGCAGTTTCACGACACTGGACCACGTAAGTCTTATACATTTTTCTTATCTCGGTCAGGACTTACTACCACGCGGTAAAGTGTAAAACAAATGTCTACGGACTTAATCCCCTTATCAATGATTTTGTGTACAAAGCTACTTTATTTGCAATAACTCTACGGTGTCGTTGGTAATCTTAATAGTATGCGTCGGCTTGAGTGTACTTTCCACGGTCTTACGTACGGGTCTGGACACTCCAGCGTTTTCTAATGGTGGGGAGTGTCACCGTTAGTGAAGCACAAACTTAGTTCCTCATCTATCCACTAGGGGCGCCGTCACGTAGGGGTCTCGTAGATATGCACGTGTCCCAAAAACCAACGATAATATGCTGACAAACAGACAGGTGCTGACAAACCAGCTCATGATGATTCAGAACACGGCCTTACATACAGGTCTTAAGGGGAGGGTAGGGGTTTCAGCGTGAAAAAAAAACACTTTTTTGCGAACTTTTTTCATCTATATGGATAGAGTAAATTTATTGAAACCATTTATACATTGTTAAATGTTGTTTCAGGAACATTCCGTGAAATTTGTACGAAAAAATATCCACAAACAAGCCGGTGACAAAGCTTTTCCAAGAACGCCTTTGGAAAAACACGATTTGCGGTGTTCACTGTATCTCAGCTAGTAATTATCTGAAATCAAGTACCATTAAAATTTAGTCAAAGTATTATCAAATCCTCCCCTCAACGGTCTTTGATAATTTTTTTTCCTTCTAAATTTTTGGTGGTCATGTAAAGTGAAAAGTGCTATTTTTCACGAAAAATTCCGGCATTTTGGGGGTGGAAAACCCCCTCAATGTAAAAAAAATCTCAAACTAACCGTTGGGGGGAGGTGTTTTATATGTAGAAAGTGTGTACGGAGTTTCAAATAAATCGGTCTTGTAGTTTTCAAATGGCAGTGAACACGGACTTTGAAAAAGTGGTTTCGAGAAAAACGCGTTTGAAGTTTTAGCTGTCGGAGGTACAGTGTTAGAAGAGCGGGACTAAATAGTCAATAACGTCGAGAGTTTCGCTCTGATTGACTTGAAATTTTGGGATTATATTCTTGAAATGTTTTTTAACTATAAAAAAAGACAAAAATCGATTTTTCAAAAGTGCAAACCCTTACCCTCCCCTTAAAACTCCGACGATTTGGCTAGTACGGCTAAATAATTTTTTTCATTCTCGTAGCCGCCACAAATAGGTTAGTGCTGTCGAAGAGAGATGGAAACAGATTGTCGATCTCTTTCTAATAACCTAAGCGCATTTTACGAATTAATACGATTTATCACTTTAAAGCAATATCAAAGCACACGTTATATTGTTAGTTCATCGTCAAATGTACACAACCTCCAATACCATACACCAGAAGCGTAATAACTCTCAATGCCTAAGCGAGTGCTATAAACATGCATCAGTTTTAAAACTTCCCTACCAAAGTGCCTATATGGCCGCATCAGTATGTGTCTGACTTGTAACGTCGACATTTTGGGTTCAAACCCGAGAAGTATTTAATGTTTTTTTTTTCTACAACTTACGTTTGTAAATCTCGATTGTCACTCCTTTTTCAATATCATATAACATTCAATAATGTTGTTTTTTCCAAAACGATGTCTATAAACAGTTTATACCTACCTTCTTTTTTCGGGTACTCGAGTTCCATTGCGCCAAGGTAAATATCAATAATAACCCTTTCAAGACGTGATATTTTTTATTTACAAGTTGGGGAATTAGGGACAATTACAAGGAGAAAATAAAACAATATTTGTTAGGGTGTTTGCACCGAATTTTTGTTGCTTCGTTAATTTAGATAGTTTCTTTTTGAGGAAGAATTATTTTTTCATCTTCAAATTCTCTTGGTGTGATGTCCATTTCTTAATGTTCACGGTTTCCAGAATTGTTCAACGCATTCACGATCACAAATACAAATAGTCACGAAAATATAATTAATAGTACGCAGTTAATCGCTCAAGCACGAGGTAAACACAGGAATTAAAGGTTCTGTTGGTTACCCGCGCCCGCGACACTACAACGGCGCCAAGTAGCGGCAGCTTCGAGAAACAAACATTCTTATTTAGCCGACTTCCCCCACCACCGGAAATTTGGAGAAGTTTCAAGACCTGTATGTAAGACCGCGCTCGCCACCCTACAATTTTCCAGACCCGTATGTTAGACCGTGGTACCCTCCCATCACATTGAAGTCAAACCGTTCATCAGATGTCGACAAATTGTGTACACCCTTTTAAAAACCATAGTTTCGCGAAAAAAACGCGTTAAGGTCTTATATACGCTTGTAGCGGACGAGGGGACGTGATTTTCTTGATCTTTTTTCGACGGGACAATGAATGTTTATTGAAAAACTGTGAACAACATCGATTAGTACATATTTTCATGTACTTGTACAATTTTTTTTATTCAAAAATATTTCTATTGGCGGAACTCCAGCTGTCTTCAAGGAGCCTCTCTTTTGAGCATCAGTTGCGATGGAGATGATAACTCGAGAAAGGTTCAGCAGATGCATATGCTGCGATTCCAACTGGTACTACTCCGCCGGGAAGATGCTTTGGTGTAATTTTCCAAATGAGTTGATTAAAAATTTCGTTATTATTTTGTGTAAATCCACCAACGCATCTTTCAACGAGTTCTTTCGTCGACAAATCTTCGTAAATTGGCTTAATAGCTTTTAGAACACCACTCTGCCACTCACACCATGAATCGGCTCCGGGCGTTTGAAGTACCTATAACTGTGAATCTAATGCTCCGATCTTTATGAAATTTGGCGAGAATATTCTTGAGATATTGTACTTAAAGAATATGCAATCCAATTTTTTTTCCATTTTCCCGACCATCACAAGTGTATATAAGGCCTCAAAATGTTTACTAGCAGTTCTATTGTTGTAATCATAAGTGTACCTTGAATCTGCGATTCCTGCACCATATGTTGGACGTTCCTCTTCAATGAGTTGCCTCAAGCGACGCAATTGTTCTGTAACTTTCACAATATCTAACCCCTTAAAAACTAGTCGAAAATTTCATGTAGATTTTTTACATTATGCTTACGGCGCGCACGCAAGTGGCGAGCTACGTTCCAGGTCCGGATATGATGCAATCCGTGCACAACTTACCAGTGCCGCCGTTGGTTTCGTCACCACCTGAGTCTCAAGTTCCGCCGTCGGTCGTACAAGCTATGCAAGTCATGGGACCGATTATGCAGCAGAGGCCAGATTGTCGACTCGCAAACAACCCACTTCCACCCGATCAGGCGAATTCATCAGTCGTTTACCCCTCTTGCATGGTAAACGCGAGCAACAACCATCCGACTCACATGGACCAGCCCGATCCGTTGAATTACGAGCCCTACATTTGGAGCTTCTAGACCACGATCTCCAACAATCCTCCAAACGTGATCTCAAAATCCGAGATTACTCTCGGTGCAAGAACAGTAAAATGGCGCACGACAGCCATTCGTTGTGTAAATATTTAACATATCATCGATCGATTCACCGCATCGCAAAAAGCGGAACGAATATTCGTTCTCCATTTTTTACCGTCACGCATACGCGTGTTGAGAACTACAAGAGTATTATATGAGCCGGTGATACATTATCTGCGCATAAGTAACAATTTTTATATTACACGAAAGATAAAAATCGAAGATAGTACGAAAACGAGAAAAGAATCTTGGACAAGTATTGTATTTTGTAACGGCGACGTACCGCTATACATTCCTAGGCGTTAGGAAATGTATTATCGAAACGTCAGGACGAAACTTTACGTCGTATGATTTTAGAATTATGTACAGTGCTTAGTCTTTCTTTTGCATTGAGTAAGAATCTGAGCGTCAAACGCCCCGGAAAATGAGAAAGCTTACGTGAGTTCCCATATTTGGGAAACGTTGTTCAAGACTCTGTCGGGATGATTCTTGTGGAACATGAAGAATCCTTGGACCTGGGCTGGACTTACGTTTTTGTCGTGCTTCATAACACTTGTCGCGAATTCACGAGCAAGCGTGGTCGACGTTTCGGCCGGTCCACGATAAAAGCGTCGAAACATATGTTCAACCTGATCAATGCTGCACCAGCCGATGTACTCCTTGACGTCGACTCTGCCGGGTCTGACGAGTGCTGGGTCCAGTCGCTCGAGATAATTCGTCGTCATGAACAATATCCGAGCCTCCGTGGATGCGACGCCGTCGAGACAATTCAGAAGACCGCTGAACGTTACTCTGTTCAATCCGTCGAACGCCGATTTTACTGCAAGGCCGAAAAGCTCGTCGGTTATCGATCAGGAAAAACGCGATGGAATCTTTAGCGGGCCATACACGCTAGGGTATACCTGACAGGTAAACCTGATGGTTATACCCAGCTCAGGGGGCTGGCACCTCCTATCCCTTACCGTGTATAAAAATGCTACGCTTTTTGACCGCTTTATTTAGTTCTACCTCTTTCCGTGGCGCTAGTAGGTCACTGACAATATTCTTATTGCGCAGGCGCGAGGCCCGCACGGTTTACTTAACCACCCCGACGCCGAATACGACCATTTTTACGTTTGGAGTTTAAGCCGCGGTGGGGAATTGATGAAATTACCGAAATAACTTATACTCGTACGCTAATGCCGTGTGTTGTGCACGGTTGTACCTCAGGGTACTCGCGTAATCCTGAAAAGGTGCATTTTTCACCGTACCTGCCGGTGCTCGCATTCGAAGCTATGGAAAGTCTTCGAATTATATGTGTGCGTTTGTGTATATATACATAGCCCCTGCGCGCGCATCAGGATTGTTCGAGAACAACTAGCGCTGCGAGTGGCAGAGTAGGACACTACAAACAGAGGATACTTTGCGTAGCAAAAATTCTGAAAGATGCCAGCCCCATGACACTGGGTACTATTCCTATGGCAATAAATTATTCGCGTGTTGTCCGGGATGTTTAATTTCGCTACAGTCCACTTCGTGGCGCTAGTAGTCCTCTGATCGGCTTCTTTTACGCATGCGCGTTTTATACTCGCTATAATAATAACATTTTCGGAGTATTTGGAGAGTTTTACGCGTTTTATGGTTTTCACTTGTGAATTGTTCAAATTTTTGTCACAACTCGGATGCAATAATATTATACGCGTTCGGTGGATTCGGCCGGTTCACAGATCATACGGCATATGTATAGTTATCGAGCAGCCGACTACTAGTGCCACACGTGGCAGCGATTGAAAATAAAAGCGAGAGACATTACGAGAGTCATGTATAACTGATGGTTACAGGGGGGTAGTTTTACCAGAGCTGAGTAGAGCACGTAGCGGTAAACCTGTACACATTCTCAGTTGAAACCATGACATATGTGGTACGGGATGAGGACGCCTTAGCGCTACTTGGTATTTTGTTAGTGTTGAAGAACAGAAAACCTAAACAAGAAATAAACGTACAAAGACTTTCTAAAAACAAGTTTTCATTTTAACGGTACTGTACTAAGTAAAAAATAATGTTTAGTTATATTGAAAATGAGAACAGTATAACTACACAAAAGTCCCTTGGTCACTCATCATAGGTGCGAGTACTCAAAAGGTACATAAACTTAGATATTTTTAAAATATAACAAATTTTTCAAAGCTTGAGGCTTTTTTCAGGAATTGTAAAGTGGTATCATTATTTATGACGTTTGCGCCTCGAGCTTTTAAAATGTATATTTCATATTTTTTTAATATCTACATTTATATACCTTTTAAGTACTTGCACCTATGATGAGTGACCAAGGCAGGGACTTTTTTGTAGTTATACTGTTTTCATGTTTAATTTTACTATACATTATTTGTTACTTTTTAGTACAGTACCTTTTAAATAAAAACTTGTTTTTAAAAGGTTTTTTTGCGTTTATTTTATTTTATACTTTTTAGTATTAGAATTTGTTCATTTATTTACCATGCCAGACCCCCATGCCATTCCGACTTCGGCGCAATAAAAAACCTTGCCTTAGATTATAAAGGTTTCGCGAGAACCTTGATAATAGTGTAGTTATAAATAGCGCTCAAGTCAACAAAGTTAATGAGCCCAAACTCTCATCATGGGTAATAAAAAGTGCTCATGATAACAAAACAAATGAGTAAAAAGTCGACTGTCCTAGTATATGCTACTAAGGATGTATTGCCCGTACATTCCCTACCAAAAGTGAGTTTCGGTGAGAATTTTGAGTAGTTTGCGAAAACATTAAAATCTGAAAAAATCAACTGTATTGAAGATGCTAAGACCATTGGGTTTTGACTGATAAAAATGCTAAAAATTTATAAATACATTGTTTAAACAAAAATTTGTTCAAAAAATCTCGGGTAAACTTGATTTTTTTCTGACATTCAATGAATTATGATATTCTTCGGAATAAATGATTTTTTAAAGAATTTTCTCTCTATTACGAAACTCCCGTTTTTGGAACTTTTCAGAGGCTGTACCTATGACACACTGTTCGTTCAATACTCCGGACACTTCTGGGATTTCATATGGAACATTGCTCCGAAAACATATTGAACATTTGTGACTCTTCATCCATTTTTTTAAATTAAAACAATTAATATGATAATAGAAAGAAAATTCTGAGAAAATTCATACAGATTCAGAAAAATCTACGAATTCATTTTGTAATATAAAAAAAGTAGTTCACCGGACATTTATCGAAACATTTTTCTTTTCAACAATTTACTTATAACTTTTTTGAATTATTATCACCGGAAATTAATGTTCTTGGCATCTTCAATGTGGTTGATTTAAAATTTTTTAAAATCTAATCGCAAAGTACTCAAAATTCTCGCCGAAACTCACTTTTGGTAGGGAATGTACGGGCAATACATCCTTAAGGAGTGCCATTGCCCACTTCCATCATCAGACCTGCTCCACGGTACCATATTATTGCATTGTCTCCGGTTACATAGGTATGTAAAATTTCAGCTCAATCGGAGGCCAGCACGCGCTTGAAAAATGAATTACAAATTTTGAGCCGGAAAGACCGACATACAAACCAAGCAAGTTGAATAAAAGCTTGTAAAAAGATCGCAAACGGTGGTGTAAAGAGTGGTTATTGGAAAAAAAATAGTACTCTGAGGTTAACTTATTAAGGGAATTTAGAAGTGCCCTTAAAGATTACCACAATTATCTACGAATGGATGAAAAAACGTATATCAAAAACTGTTATCGAATTTATAGATTCCTATAAACTTTTCTAAAATTGAATTCTGCTTGAGAGCCGAAAGTCTTTGACAGTACATTTTTTTTCTGTACAGTCGAACGCACCGGCATTCATGATAGCCAAAATATCAATTTCTATATCAATTTAGGTGAGGAAACCTGCATAATTTTGTGACACAACTTCCTGTTCAAACTGTACAGGTATACCCTAGCGCGCGAGTTCCGAACCCAGGGGTAATTACCCCCGCGGGGGTAAAACAGCTATTCGGCAGGGGTAATAAAGGCTGGTAATTTTAAGGACCCCGTATGTAGGTGATAAAATTACAAATCAGCGCCACGTAGCTTGCGCTCTCTCACGCTGCATGTTCACTCTTAAAAAGCGTGGCGATTTTTGTGTGTAGGTAGGGGGGGGGGGGGGGATAAAGATAATTCTTTAGATAAGTGACTTTTCCAAAAAATTAGCCTCAAATTATTTTTAGGCTATTTTCTCATTAAATGATGATATTTAGTCAGAGGAAGCCGAAATTTACCCCCATAAAATGTTATGGGGTTTTGAAGTTCGCGGAAGCACGTGATAAAACAGGGCATTTTTGAAAATTTCGACGTCTATATTAGGTTTGTTTGAGTTTTTGAACAATTCGAGATTATTTTTAACGATTTTTGGTTCGTAAGAAATTTGTTAATGGAAAATGTCAGCTTCCTCCGACTGAATATCATTATAACCCAATAAATGATATTTTATCGGAGAAACCGAATAATATTTTTCGGAAAAGTCACTTATCTACAGGATTACCAAAATGAGTTTCCCTGATAGGTCATAGGGGTAACAAGACTGAAAAGGTTAGGAACCGCTGCCCTAGCGTGTATGGCCCGCTTTAAAAATTTGTCCCCGTGACGAATTTTCGTAGAAACAATAGGGAACCTTACGCAAAGCTCAGCGCAGATGGCGCCACGTAAACATAACGTAAACAAACGAAGCTGTCAACTTGCGCGGTGTCAGCCCTGTGCTAAAATTATACGAATGGACAATAATTGCATCCAATTGCACAACACAGATGCATTCTTCACAATTTCTTCACAACAACTGGATTATTTAAGGAAATTCGACAGTAGTCGTAGAAGCACGGGCATAACCAAAACGAATGCCACTAAACCAGCCCCCTAACACTGGTAGATAAATGCTGTTCTCAAAATGTCCTTGCCGCACTGTGGCGCTAGTAGTCGTGTGACAGGCATGCATATATATGTATGTTGCACCAGTGCTTCGAATATTTTACATGAATAAAAGTCTATTGTAGATAACATTATGAAAACCATTATTTGCGTGTATGATGAATTTGAATCATAATTGAATTATTCAGCTTAGCATTATCGACTTAGAATATTTTACGAAAGTATCGAACCGTTCGGCTGATTGGAGTATTTAGAGCCAAAGGCTGTCACATAACAGCCAACGCTAAGTAGTGGCGATTTCAAGAACTAAAATGCCGGGACAAAAGGTGTTTTCGTTTATCGTATAGGAATAGTAGACCAGTGTCAGAGGGCTGGCATCTTTCAGAATTTTTGCTACGCCAAATATCCTCTGTTTGTAGTGTCCTACTCTTCCACTCGCAGCGCTAGTTGTTCTCGAACAATCCTGATGCGCGCGCAGGGGCTAGGTATATATACACAGACGCACATATTATTCGAAGACTTTCCATAGCTGCAAATGCGAGGATGGGCTAGTACAGTGAAAAATGCACCTTTCAGGATTACGCGGGTATCCTGGGGTACAACCGTGCACAACACACGGCATTAGCGCGGGAGTATAAGTAATTTCGGTAATTTCATCGATTCCGCACCGTCAAAATAGTCGTATTCGGCGTCGGGGTGGTTAAGTACGCCTGCGGCCCTCGCGCCTACGCAATAAGAATATTGTCAGTGACCTACTAGCGCCACGGGGAGAGGTAGAACTAAATAAAGCGGTCAAAAAGCGTACCATTTTTATATACGGTAAGGGATACGAGGTGCCAGCTCCCTGGGCTGCACTAAATGTCATGTTCTGTTTACGTTATAATACAATATACCCTCTAGCGCGAGAAAGTGGCTGTTGGGTTCCCTATTGGGATCTGTCAAATGACGATATGACATCTGGTGGCGGATGAGAGCCTTGAAAATTGAAAAAGTGAATCAAGACATGAAAGTGTGTGACAGCACCGATATGGCAAATGGCGCTTATTTGACCACATATTAAAATATCCCCTGCCTTCAAATACGTTCGCCTTCCACAAAATTGCGTTGTTCCGAATTGATACCGGCCCAGTCACAAATTGCACTAATACTTATCATAATATCACAGAAATTTGCACTAAACTACAGGACTGTTTACGTTTGACGATCCTCTTATCGCCGCCATGTTTTTTTTAGGCTCCGCCCATATGACAGATCCCAATAGGCGGTGGCAATGGGCTTTTCGAAGATAACATCGAAGGTTTATTATTGCCTTCTTTCGTTTCTTCTCTGTTGCCGAATGCGGCGTCAATGTCCTCGAGCAAAATAATAGTTTGCTGGGGCGCCACTGCCAACAGATGATTCAGTCTGTCGTCCGTGAGACCTCGTTCGGACAAGTTCAACACGCAGATACCGCGTTCCAATTCTCCAGCGAGGGCAGTTATGAACGAGGATTTACCACAGCCTGGCGGACCATGAAGTAAGTATCCACGTCTGTATGGAATGCCTGCAAAATGAGACGAAAAAATAGGGCGTGTTCTCGTTTGATGACAAACAAGTTTACTATGGTCGTTCGGTGCTCAGCCGATACTTTACACGAAATAACCTCGGTCGCTGTACCATCCAGGGTTGTCAATGAATTCCCGACAATCGGTCAATATCCTCTCGGCAATGCCAGTGTCCAAAACTACGGAATCCAAGGGACGTTTCTTCCTTGCGTGTCCAAATTGACGCCACTCGCTACCCATCGCTGTGTACATTATGGTTTTTCCTTCGTGCTCCTTCAACGCCATTTGCCTAGCTGCCGTTGAACAATTATTTGCAAATAACCAATTTTCGTACGTTGTACATTCGTCAAGAGGAATGGAAAATCATTTCGATCAATTCTTGCAATCAAACGGTGGTGGATCGTTCATTTTCATTTTAAGTACATCGAACAGATAAGAAGACATTAAGGGGTCTGGTTAAATCAAAAGTGATTTGTTTATCGCTTAGTTTTATAGTCCAGGTTCTTAACTTTGATTTGCAGCGAAGATTTTGTAACAATTTGGAATGCTGATTGAGTTGACGATTTTTGTCAAGGGTGTAAGAGGTATCCAATCATTGATGATTCGGATTTACTCCCAATTTGGGAAGAGCATAGTTTGTAACATTTTCTATCGTATGGTCGGATCGTCTTTTATATGTTTATTAGGGGTGTGCGTGTACCCGATGTACGGGTCGGATCGGGTACCCGACGGGTTACGTTTTTGCATTACCCGCCACTATCGGGTACCCGAATTCGGTAATCGGGTACTCTCAAATTTTTGGTACTCGTGAACGTCGAGTACTCTTAAACTTCGAATATTCGTAAACGACTCGGAGATCCGTATCCATTATTTAGATTTATTTTTATTTTTTATTTAGGTGTGTCGACCAAATAATGGGAGAAAACGAAAACTCGAAGAAGGCGATAAAACGAATAAATGATAATACTGTAAAAAATGTTTTTTCGTCTCACATTTCTATCCTGTGGGTGTGTGTACGTACGTGCGAGTGTGTGTGTGTCTGTTAGGGTTCAGTGAAAAACGGTCACTTTTGGCGGATCGTATCGTAATAGCGCGGGAAAGTTGCGTTTCGGCATCACTAAAAAGTGTGCGAAAGGAAAAAATTTACAATAAATATCTTCTGTTCCGGCGAACGTCTTAAAGTTTTGAATTTTTTAACGTGGGTTTTAAATGGAGAAAAAACCCAAAAAGACCAAGATTCAACGCCTTGCGTTTATTCGAAGCAAGAAGAATGTCGCTTCTATTTGACATTTTAAAATTGAAAATATCGTCATTAGCTTCAGAGATATAAGCGTTTGAAGAACAAGTTTTACCTGGAAAAAAATTTTAAAATGACAGAAAATTAAACTAAGAAGAATGAATCGCCGAAATTACCAGTTAGCACTAGACAGAATTAATGAAAATTCGACGAAGAATCTTGCTTTTATTCAGTTTTTCGACATTCAAATATCTCGATATTTCCTGAAGAGCGAGTGTCTTAAAAGAAGTTTGCCAGAAAAAAATTGTAAATATATACATAACAAAAATACTAAAATTATTAAATAAATTATTTGTATTTCTTATGAACTCGAACCTATCGGCGAAGGGTAGAGAACATGAAGCTGGAGTCTATTTTGTCCGTTTTGGTACGTTTCCGTGGCGCTATCTATACTATGAAAAGAAATTTTGTTCCGGCAAAACGACTTATCGCGTACCCGATGTGAGACGAGTACTCGAAAAACTCCGGTACTCGATAAAGTTCGATTATACCCGTCCAATTACGGGTACCCGATCGGGTCATAGTCTAATCACTTGACCCGACCAATTCTGCTACCCGCACACCCCTACTGAGAACTAAGTTGCGCGGTTGCCATATTTCCACTTGGTTAATAATTTATTCGTTATGTAGATAAAAAAAAAAATTAATAACAATAATAACAGTCAATATGCATTCCACATGCTTATTAGCTGAAATTTATTTATTTTACGTAACCGAAAATTATATTATTCGGGATTGGCAGCCGTTACAGGCGCTCGTGTTTAAGCATATGCTTTCCGCCTGCCCTGCAAAGACCCCGAGCATCCTCCTTAACGCCCGCATTAATGTTTTTTGAGCCTCAAAACAAATACGTGCTTTGACAGAATCAGACTATGAGAAACGATTCTTAAACACATTCTACAAGGGTAGACGAACCTTCTTCAAGGATGTTGAAGTATATACTTCTGTCTTTGCCAAACGCCGTGAGCTGGACCGTTTCCCAAGGTATTCCCATGTGCAGATCCAGAGTTTGCTGTTCCCTGGTTCTCTGCACTTTAATCCAATTGCCCTGATAACTGAAGCGACGTATAAAATCATCGTACCAATGGTTTTTCGCTACTCGACACCGCCAAACTCACCTCAAGAAATGTGTTCCTATACTGGGTATGAATTCGTATTTCGTTTTAACGTGACCGGTGTCTAGTTGCTCGAAACTCGTTTCTACGGAGAGATGCTGAGTCTTTTTCGCGCCTTTGTGGGTTATCCATTGCAGAAGCCACTGATAACTCTTGTCGCGGCACGGTACCTCGAGGGTTATCATATAGTGTCTCCTAAAAGTGAAAATCAATCGATCATTCTCACCACTATTTACACATTTTCCGTAACGTTTGTTTTGGTATTGCGTAACATTTTTAGTTTTGGTCATTTGGCCAGATTTTATTTTACAAATCTTATCGATGCATGCGAATGAATGTGATTTATCATCGACGAATCGTTTATCGAAGAGAAAAAGCTCACTTGAAAAAGATAATTCCGACTTGGGAGGCTCTCCTTAATATCGCAGCACCGGCTCCAATTCCAAAAAGCCCAAATCCCGCCCCGAAATATGGATTATCCGCTAGGGTTTGCACATAATCGATCAGTCCCATTTTTCAAAATACAATAATCTCTACGATTTATCAGTTATTCAACAATGCAATCATCACAGTGTTTTTCGTCGGCGATTACTAGTTTGCGTTCAAAACGCACGAAAAAAGGGTTCTCGTAAAGACGCAAACACAAGTGATGCGAACCACGGTCTTAGATACAGGGCTTGAAACTTCGACGATTTTGCTAGTACGGGTAAATAAAATGTTTTATCGCTCGTAGCCTCCACAACTAGGGCGCCACCAGTAGAGTGGTGCTGTCGAAGAGAAATGGAAACAGATCGTCGATCTCTTTCTAATAACCTAAGCGCATTTTACGAATTAATACGACTTATCACTTTACGGTAGTTCTGTAGTTTTGGTCAAATCTTAGGAATTGGCTGAAATTCAATTCAATTCGATTCACCGTTTAGTTCATGAGGTTATTGAAATTGAATATGAGTATTTTGGTACGTGATCCCTATCCTAAGGGCATGTACAAGGTCAACATAACCTCACCATTTTCCAACCCAATTTTCGCATAGATGGTTAAATTTTTTGGTGGAAACAAAGCATTAGGCCGTGGAGAATTCTCTGACGCAGAGCTCGATGATTTCCTTTTGCCCCAAATATTATTCATCTCTGAGAAATCTCTGTTCGAAAATTTCAGCTATCTCTCTCGCACTCATGTCACGTGGTAGATGTTCTATTTCGCCCTAAAACGTAAAACGATGGGCGTTTGCTTGCATTTCTCGATGTAGGTTATAAACGGATCTTACGATTTCAAAATAAAAACACACGTGTACTGTATTGGGATTGATTTTTTTTTAAATGACAAACTTTGTCCGTTGAGTTTCGGAGATATCGACTTATGAAAAGTGGTAATTTTATTCCACACGAAGTCGGGCGCAACCATCTGTAACGGGATGGCAATAGTGTACGCTGCAGCCAGCTGATCGGCGCGTGGTCTTGGAACTCGAAGCGTGTTTTTCTCCCCGAGTTCCAGTAATTCTGAGACGGATTTGAAATAATTGTATTCTGCAAACAAATTTAATTTGTTTAATTTATGCATGTATTTATGCATACGAATTTTTGTTGCAGATCGTTGAGGTTATGGTTATTCTTATCGCGTTCAGCCGCATTTGCTTGACACATGGCTGCCACAGCTTTCAGTCTTTTAGCAAGCGCCTTTTTTCTTGTAAAATTTCCTTTGTATCGCATTTGGGTTGACATTTTCACGCTTTTGTTATGTATATAAAATATTTTGCGAAAGACGGATCGTAGGAAGCTCAACGCTATGGCTGCAGGAAAATTGCGCTGTTGCCACGATTATAGTGCCGCTCTCTATACGAGTATGAGACCTATTTATGCATGAGGTGGGAATGTGTGAGACATATAGAGGGTACAAGCTCTGTCAAAAAATTACAACCAACAGCCTCGTATAGGCATTGGATGTTACTACACGCTACGACCGAAACTTTTGGTTCATACAGAACTACCTTAAGGCGAAGTAGAACATCTACCACGTGACGTATGAGTTCGAGAGAGATAGCTGAAATTTTCGAACAGAGATTTCTCAGAGATCAATAATATTTAGGGCAAAAGGAAATCATCAAGCTCTGCGTCAGGAAATTCTCCAGAGCCTAATGCTTTGTTTTTCCTAAAAAATTTAACCATCTAGGAGAAAAATTGGGTTCGAAAATTGTGAGGTTATGTTGACCTTGTACATGCCCTTAAAGCAATATCGAAGCACACACGTTATATTGCTAGTCCAGCGTCAAATGTACCCAACCTCCAATACCATACACCAGAAGCGTAATAACTCTCAATCCCTAAGCGAGTGCTATAAACATGGGTTTTTGGGTTCTTTTTGGATTCGACTTTTTGGGTTCTAACCCAAAAAGTATTTAATTTTTTTTCTGACTTACAACTTACTTTTGTAAATCTTGATTGTCACTCCTTTTTCAATATCATATAACACGTTCAATAACGTTGTATTTTCAAAACGATGACTATAAATAATGTGCACCCACTTTCCTTTTTCAGGTACTCGAGGTCCATTGCGCCAGGGTTAATATTAATAATAACCCTTTCATGACGTGATATCTCTCATTTACAAGTTGGGGAATTAGGGACAATTACAAGGAGAAAATAAAACAATATTTGTTAGAGTGTTCGCACCGAATTTTTTTTATTGATTCGTTGATTTAGATAGTTTCTTTTGACGACCAATTCTTTTTTCATCTTCAAATTCTCTTGGTGTGATGTCCATTTCTCAATGTTCACGGTTTCCAGAATTGTTCAACACATTCACGATCACAAATAAAATTAGTCACGAAAATAGAATTAATAGTACGCGGTTAATCGCTCAAGCACGAGATAATCACAGGAATTAAAGGTTCCGTTGGTTACCCGCGCCCGCGACACTACTTTACAACGGCGCCGAGTAGTGGCAGCTTCGAGAAACAAATAAATTATTTAACCGACTTCTCCCACTTGAAATTTGGAGGAGTTTCAAGACCTCTGTGCACGGTCTTACATACAGGTCTTGCAACGAAGCTAAATTTTCGTGGTGGGGGTAGGCACGCTTATCGCCTTCACTTTTCGATTCACTAGGCGCCGCTACGCGTCGCTACTAGCAAGGGGAAGTAGTTTCCCTCTTACCTCTTACCAGCCCCCTGACACTGGTAATTAAATGCTGTTCGTAAAATGTCCTTGCCGCACTGTGGCGCTAGTAGTCGTGTGACAGGCATGCATATATATGTATGTCGCGCCGGTGTTTCGAATATCTTACATGAATGAAAGTCTATTGATATATTTGGAATGATTTTCCGTTCTAATGATTTTCCATTTAAACACAATAAATAATGTCGCCATAACGATACCAGGCGAAAGCCACGAAAGTATCGAATCGTTCAGCTCATCGGAGTATTTAGAGCCGAAGGCTCTCACACAACAGCCAACGCTAGGTATGGCGATTTCAAGTACTAAAATGCCGGGACAAAACGCGTTTTCGTTTATCGTATAGGAATAGTAGGCCAGTGTCAGGGGGCTGCCTCTTACCGGCGAATGGGCCCAAGGTGTTTACGCCTGATTTTGTGGCGCGATTGTCGAAATAACCTTTATTTGCGACCATATACCAGAAGGTTCTACGCGATTTACCGTGATACATTTTTTATCGTGTTTTTACGCATGAGTGTGAATTTTTTTGGTAGTGTTTGCGAAAAAATGCGAAATGGCTAAGGGTTGCGCGGTTCGCAATTGTAAATCGGGGTACGAAAATTGTAAGCAGAAATGCTCCGAGTTTCGCGTGCACAGAAACGTCGAACGATACAAAAAATGGCTCGATGCTATTTCGGGACTGAAAGAGTTTCAGTGTACGTGTACGAAAAAAATTTCGAAGAATGATCTATTGTGAGACATTGGAGAAAAAAGATGTAAATGGTCGTAATATGTGCGCGTATGAATTAATGTATTCAAAAAGATTTCAGTTTTTTTTAAATGAAAGTAGTCATCTTTTTTTTAATCAACACATTTTTTTATTGGTTTCGTACATTATGCAGTTTACACGACAGTACGGTAAATTAAGTTAGGGCAAACGGCGCATGTGTTGCGTTGAGGAGGGAAAAGGACAGAAGAGCTCTTACTCTCTTCGTCGCACCACTACTTACCCTTGCCGTCACGCACCAAGCGGCAAAAATCGGAATAAAAAACAGAACCGCTAAGGGTGCCTACCCCCACTACCACCGTTGTCAGACCTGTATGTAAGACCGTGCCTCTGTGTAAGCCGTGATGCGAACCAGCTGATTCGCGTGCACACGTGCGCGAATTTACACCCTCGTGGGCGAATTCCGAAATAGACGCGAGCGCGTTGAGTGGCGCTGCTCCGCGGTGATCGGGGAAACTAATTTCACCGGTGTTTGAAACATTTACTCGAACAAATTACTGTCGAATTGTTTAGAAGAAAATTTGATGAAATACTCGCTCTGAAAGAGTGTTGAAAATTTTACAATCTACTGGCAATATTTTCTAGATAAAATGCGAATGCGAAGTCTTCGTTTCCGCTGGGAATGTTGAACGACAAACTCGCGGGCCGTGGCAGCCATGTTGCTTTTCGTTATTACCAGTATATTTCGCGAATATCTTTTACAAATTTCTCCGTAACAAGAATCGAAATACGCTACACGAATAGTCCAATCGAACGGGTTTTACAATCGAAAGCTCTCCCAGAGTTTGGTTACGTCAGCATTAGTTATTAAGAACGAGATTTTGCGCGTGTCGCACGTCCGTCTTTGTCTTTGCCAGTGACGTATCGAGAGTTTATCTCTACGAGGACGGAAGTTTGTGTGGCGCGTCTGCATATGTGTCTCCGAGGCGGCACGTGCGATACATGGATTGGTCGTTGTCACTGATGTATTCCTTATGATTGATCTTTTGTTACGTTAAATTGATAAAATGGTAAGTTAAAGAGCGCCGACCACCGATCAGCGCGTCTATAAACATTTCTACGTCTCTTATCTTAAACTCGTAAAAAATGTCTATCATACGAAATGTCTTTTCAATCGTAACGTCAAATAAGAATTGAAAAAAGCGCCGGAAACTTTTGTGCAGAGTGTTTCTTGAGGATGTATGTTTCGATTTTGCAGATGTGGCATTTTTCACTGGCGTTATTGTTGCTCGCCGGTGCGAGCGATGCCAATACCGATAGAAGGATAAACAAATACGTGTCAACGCAAATTAACGCAAAATGGAGCGAAACACCGATCATTCTGGAAGTAGCCGAGTACCTCAGCGACGAGAATCCCAATTATTTTTGGAGCTTTGTAGACGCCGCTGTCGACTCGTCAAACGGCGTAGTCTTCTCAGGTTCGTACTCTTCGGGGATGGTACAATACTCAGGGCGCCAAGTTTTGACCATTGATTCCTCATATTTCAACCAAAATAATGAGAATTTCTAGAATAAAAAACTTGCCGTTTCGGCTTTCTTAAGGGGAGATATACACCTAGGAGCCGGAAAAAAGGTCATTGTGAATTTTTTTAAAGAAAAATATTTGAAATTTCCGATTGGGGTTTTAATTATATAAAAGTATATACATTCAAAAATATGTTTAATTTACTTCATTTAAAAATATCAAAAATATACAAGGATATTGTATGATCCTTGGAGCGTCGTAAAAAAATCTGCGTATACGGTAGCCACTGGCGTTTCTTCAAAAATTATCTGAAAAAAAACCAAGAAGGTTATTAAATTAGATACTATTGGGTGTACAACTTAATTCGGTCTATTTTTTTGCTTAAAACACGCACTTTTTTGAATGATAAAATGAATTAATACATTAATCAAAATATTGTCCATCGCTAGCCACTACTTTCCCCGTCTTTCTGGTAATTTATGAATTCCGTTGCGGAAGAAGCGTTCATCTTTTGAAGCAAGGAATGAATCGAGCCAATTTTTGATACTCTGTTGTGACATGAAGCTTATTCCAGTCAAAGCGTTCTGCATCGATCGAAACAAATGGTAGTCGGAAGGGGCAAGGTCTGGGCTATAAGGCGGGTGAGCCAGAATTTCCCATCTGCCATTTTCCAAATAGTTTTTAACCACAATAGCAATGTGAGGCCGAGCGTTGTCATGTTGAAAGATTATGGACTCGTGTCTGGTCGCATATTCTGAACGTTTTTCGGCTATAGCTCGCTTTAAGGTAGTACCTCCACAGAAGAGTTGAATTAAGAAATGGTTGAAATTTGACAAATATGTTATTTAATACATCATCCAAACATCTGTGCAATTTGAATAAGTTTGACCACCCCAAACCCGAGATATTTGCACTTAAAGTTGGCTTGGTTTACACGTAACAAATGCGTTATGATGGGCAAAGAGAGCATCATTAATTCTACCGTCAAAACTAAAATCAAGAAATTGATAAAAAACGAGGATAAGCTACAGTAAGATATCACGAATAATGTGAAAAAAAATGAGAATGATTCACCATCTAGTTTCCAAGATATAACCATGAGAAGCCTTCACATTTTTGGTGCAAAGCCGGGCAAAGCCTGGAAAAAAACAATTGGGGCAAAGCCTGGACAGTCCCAGCAAAAAGTTTACTGGCCATGGTCGACCGAAAACCCAATACAAAATATATTTTAAGGCAATAAATGATATTCATCGTATTATCTACTAGTACCGAGTCAATATTGCGTAGTTTTTAATTTTATTCATTACTAAATAAACCAATTATCAATCTTTTAAACATGAACATGGTATGTAAACTTTTGGTTGAGATTTTCGCAGAAGAACTACCTTAAACGGATCAATTGTTGCCTGTAGAAGTCTTCCGTGATGGTCTCACAAGCATTCGGTGGGCTTCAGCTGCACTTTTCTTCCAATTGAAACAGAAAATCAACACTTCCCGTAAATGGTACTTATTTGGGACGAAATTCGACATTTTCACCACAGTAAAAATTACACTTGAGGTGCAAAACTCAAAGGTCTGTAAACGATATTTGGTTAAGAGATGTTGATACTTCATGATACAGCAAAAATCAGCTGGTGCCATCAACCATTTATAGCACCTAGAGCCATCTTTTGAAAACAGGCCGAACTAAGTTGTACACCTAATATAATCTAGTACTTGTCATAGCCGATTTTGAAAATGTCGATTTATGACAAAATGGCGGACGTTTGAACATAAATAGTGATTTTTGGGCCAAAAATTAGTTATTATTTTGCCTATAAAACAAAAACTCAGTAACGAAAAAAACATCATATGACAAGTACTAGATAATGGTGCATAGAATAACCACAAAAAACCTCAAGACAATCGGTTCATTGGTTTTCGAAAAAGCTACCGATTTGAAAAACGTGGTTTTGAAAAAAACGCGTTTGAAAATTTGGGAATGAATAAATCATGAAATTTGTCGACTTACATGGAATCATCGATACCAGGCCCATAGTGTAGGTCTTCTACGGTCGACGGAATGTTCATAGCTTCTAAATCCTCGACCTCGACCATCTAGGCGTATATCTCTCCTTAAGCAAATATCAGTCTCAGGGGTAATTGGAAAAACGCCAAAAATCAGCTTTTTTTTTTGGCTCGTGAGTACAATACCTTTATTTCATCGCCGATAATGGAACCGGCTTGGTGAGCTTCAAAAAGTATTTGCCGAGTACTGCCTCAAGGGCAAAAAGTGATTCTCTTATTTGGCCCTCGAGGTGCAGATCATACTTCAAGGGATAGCACCACTGTAGCGGCAGAAAATAAGGCCTAACTTCAACAATTTATTCTGGGAGTATGAAAAAAGGGATAGGATTTCTTTTGAGAAGGTTTATTTAACACATATTGACGTATAAAAAAAAATTATAATTTTCATACAAAATCGCGGCGACAGAGCTCATCTTGAAAAACGTGTTTTTTACAAATAGCTTTACGGGAGGACGGTTTTTTTGTCAAGTATAAGACCTGGAACAAAAACCAAAAAATTATAATCTATATATTATTAGCTATGAGACTCCATAGGGATGTTGAAAATCAAAATTTGAAAAAATGGCACACGTTGAAGAAAAAAAATCGATTTTTTGGCCAAGAAATAAGCAGTAAATTGTTTATAAAAAAAAGTTTACATTTAATTTTTAAAAACGGCTACGTACTCCCATAGAGAATGTAATTGTGAAGCTACTATCAAAATTTCAAATCGATCCACGCAAAGGTGTTCGAGTAATCCGTCCTCCTGGGTTGAAAAAAGATGACGTTGAAGTTTGCATCGTTGGAATGCAACGATTTCTTTGTTATTTATTCATTTCTATTATCATTGGAAACCTTTTTTGTGTAACTTGAAGTCGGAAATCTGTAATAAAGACACGTAAAAACGTTGGAATGATTTTCATAGCCTAAATCGGCCGAAAGGCAAATACGCCAATGAAGAAGAATTCATTTTCGTTGCGTTCCAACGATGCAAACTTCAAGATAATGAAAAAAGTGGTTTCGAGAAAAACGCGTTTAAGGGGCTGTACCAGTGTGAACGCTGAAAATTTGGGTGATTTTCGGGAATTTTTTGGAAGAAAAGTATTCAATTAAATGTTTTGGAAAATTGAGAATATATTTGGCTATATTTGATCTATGTTACATCATTTTTTCATAGAAAATATTGAGATCCAAACGACTTATGCGCTGCCTTCGGAGGTGCTAAAAAAAAAGTTCCTCCACTGCTGACATGATTCCGAGCGATTGAGTAGCTGAAACCGAAAAAGGAAAAGATGTCGTTAAACTGGAAGGTATTTCCTGTACAATGACGTAGATTTTTCTAAAAATATCGAAATCTAAAAAAATGGCGTAGTTATGAAAAAAAAAGTCTGTTTTCTTGCCTATAAAATGGTCTTTTTTTTCACCGCCAAATCGTCCATTTTTATCCAATCAAAAATATCCTACGTCATTGTAGAGTAAATATATTCAAGAGTACTCAGTTCAAATTTCGAGTCAATCGGATAATTGCTCTTTGAGTTACAATGTCAGCAAATTTAAAAAGTTCATTTCGAGAAAAACGCGTTCAGGGGTTTTTCATTTGATTGAACCAATTGCACTTTTTTATGCAATGCAAATTTCGAACCAATTGAACTTTTTTATGCAATGCAAATGCAAATTTAAAAAGCTCATTTCGAGAAAAACTGTGGATGAAAAAAGTAGTTTCTTTTCCAATTTTTCAAAAACAATTCTCGTCAAGTAGATGGTACCAATATTATCAATATTTCTACCAAGTTTCAACTCAATCGGCTTAATAGTTTTTGAGTAATCGCGCACGCCAATTTCGATAATGCAGTTTTGGGAAAAGCGCGTTTGAAGTTCACGCCCGCTCCGAATCCGAGCGGTGAGGCACAGCGTTGACGGGCTGTAACGTTTGAAGTTTTTCGTATTTCGCTTTGAAACTTTGAGAAAATATTCTACATATATCGTTCTATCGTTTGAAAAAGAAAGAAATCGATTTTTTGATCGTTGTAAATGTCTATCCCGCATTAAGAGATGCTCTGAACCATCTATAATAAGGGGAAAAAAGTTTGGTACCTGTAAAAAAAGGTCCTCAGGCCCGTGTGGGTCTGCCGTGGCAGTGGCTGGCCCGCGTGCGAGACGATGACCGTTTTTCGCAGAACACATTTGTCCAACATGTCACGCAGCATAACTCCAACAATCTTCATTTCTTGCACTCTAAATTTTACGCACATCTTTAAAATAACATTCCGAAGAGAAATACGTGCGGGATTTTCCATGAGTCAATTATAACATTTATTAACAAAGGATTGTCCTTTTTTTCTGTCGAAAATTGAGTTTTTACTTTAAATGCTTCAGTTCAATTATACAAAACTCATCTTTACAAAATCCCTCACGTATTTTTCAAGCTATACTCATGTAAATTAGAAGAAATTTTCTAATTTTTTTCCAAATTCAAATTTGCGTCTGTTATACTGTGAGCCGCAGATCGTTTCAAATTCAACATGCCTCACACGAATGGCTCCAGCGTCACCATTGTGTATAATTTTTTTATATAATTTTTTTTTTGTTTACTTGAAACGATCAGTAATAACATCCGTGTATATTAATATTCCCCTACGTGTCCTTCCTTGCAAAAAAAATCGCGAAAAATCACTTAATGTTGGACGTTTACAGTGGTGTAAGCCCTTAATATAACACACCATTTTTTTCCGGGCTTCTTTATCGGGAATATGTTATCAATGTGAAAAGTGAAGGTCCCTTGCAGGGGTGGAGGGGGCGGCCCGCCCCGCGACACTCAACGTAGTATTTAAATGATTATTTACATAAGTTACGAGCTTATATTTCTTTAATTATTTATATTCTTTATTTATTTATAACAAAAAAATGGTTACATATAATTACTACACAAATTACCAAACGATAGATTTCACAGGCACTTTTGTTTGAAGTGAAATTGCATGAGGTTCAAATGAAAGCGTGGAGATAATATCGTTTGTAGAAAAACAGATTGTTATAACAATAGCTTTTCATAACAATCGTTCAGTGATAACGCTCACAATATTATGTCAACGCTTTTGTTTGGAGTATAGTTTATGATTCTTCTTATCGGTGAACAGAAATAAAATCTGCTCTTAAGGCCTAGGTGTCACTTTAGAGCCTTATGAGTTCGAAGACGGATGAACACAAGGGTGGACCAAATTTCAGCTCCATTATTTTTTATTTTTCTCACCATCGAGCTATCTTTTTTAACGAAAGACGAAAAATGTCGCGAAATCTGCGAGCGGTCCAAAAATATTTAGAGGTCGCTCAAGCCTCCCAAAAATTCAAGTTTTCATTAAAAAATCGATTTGTTTTTTTTTTGTTCACTTTTCACCCATGAATGTTACGCTTTATCATTTTTAAATTAAGCTCGCGAAAGCTCTAGCCGACCCATGAATATTTAGTAGTCGCTTAAGAGCTTCGAAATGTCCAATTGATACGATTTTTTTTCTCTGCTCATATATTTAACACTTTGTAAAATTTCCAAACAACGCCTTTTTTTCCTTTAGAAACGGTTTTTTTCTAAATTTACCTTACACTTCTAATCCGATAAAACGGAGGACCTATAATTTTGTTTGCGGACAAGAGCTTTGAAGAATTATTTAATGAGTACAAAGATTATAATTCTTGGGTTAGTAGAAATGTTCATAATATTGGTACCTTCTACTTGACGAAAATCGTTTTTGAAGGATTGGAAAAAAACTACTTTTTCAATCCACATTTTACCGAAATGTTGCGTGAAATGTTGATTTTTTTTTGTAAATGCGTGCCATTTTCTTTATTTTAGTTACTGTCACATAGAAACTATACATGTTCTAACTGAAAAAATGTTTTAACTTTTTTGCAAACAAAGTCTACGGGGAGCTAGACTGCACGCCGATTTGTAACCCCCGCGACGACCTTGCTGTAACACTCTGCAACAGCTCTGTCATTTTGATGATCAATTCATTAAAAAAATTGTTTTGTATACTCAAATATACTATTAAAGTATACCTAAAGTTTGATAATTGTAGAATAATTATTTCTTAGTTTAAAAAATCCCTCAATATTGCTCATTTTTTCCTGTCTAAATGTATTTTTTTTCTTCATGTTTTCCCCTAAGGAACACGCTGTTCGCTTTTGTTACTTATTTTTCCCCTCATTGTGACCGTTTCTTTCCTCTACTGTTTACTCCTTTTTTTCCACCTTTCTTCTTGTTCCCCCCCCCCCCCCCCCCGCTTTCGGCCGCAGCCGACTTCCCCCTCTGCGCTATATTCATCATGACATTTCTGTCATGGGTAAAGGGAAACTGCGGAAAACCTATACCAATACAGCCGGTCATCAAGTTCGCCCCCCAGTCGTGGAACTAGTCTTATTATTTTGCCGAAAAAATGCCGAAGAAAAACATTTCACGACGAATGTACGTGACAGGGATTCGAACCCGGGACCTCCCGGTTCGCTGTTTTAGTGGCAAGCACGCTAACCACTAGACCATCGCACCGGTTCTGTCTCAATGTATATCCCGCCTTGAAATTCGGAGAAAACGTCTTGACTGGATGTTGAAGTTGATTTTTTTCTTTTATCTCGTAGGAACGGATAAAGATCGATACGACAAGGCTATAGAATTAGCCAGCAAGTTTCTCAGTTCCATGGAAATATCTGTTCTCAAGCTTGCCCTCTCTCTGCGCGTTTATTCCGCCAAGATCGAAATGTTTTCGCAAATGGCTCGGAACAAGAACGCTTCGCGATTGGAGTGCGAGGCTTTCGTAGACGTAAATGGCAAATTCACGTGTCACCCGAACGACGTCGAGGCTTTGATAGATCAGGTATACTTGGTTGTCAAGTAACCTCGCGCTTGTTTTTTTCGCCCCGAAATTTCTTGATAAGAGGGTACTAATTGTTCGGTACTTTCGGAAGGACGACTGGGAATCGGCGAATACTTACAGCATCGATCATCGATATCCTGGAGCTCAAACGTCCTCCAAGCACGTTGTGCTCTATGGACAAATTGGAACCGAAGGATTTGCCGTTTTTCACGAAAAGCTGAAGGCTCTGGCAGCAGCGAAAAAAATTACTTACGTCTTGAGACATTACGTGAAAGTACGTATGCCAATTCCGCGAGAAACACATTTTGCGAAAATAAATGACTGGCGTTGAAGTTTGCAGCGTTGGAACGCAACGAAAGTTTTTTTTTGTTATTCACTTTTTGTTGTTATTATCATATTTTGTTATCTCATTTTTTGTTGTTTATTTTTTTGTTATTCTTATCATATTTTATGTTATCTTATTTTTTGTTATTTACTTTTTTTCGTTATTCTTATCCTTACAGTAGATACTTTTTTTAAATAGATTTATATTGTAGATAGCTAAACAATATCTTGATAAATAGTTGAAGGTTTTTTGTAAGCAAATATCACCAAAATATTCACCAAAAATATTAAGGGGACTTCTCACTTAAGACGTTAAAAAAGGCTTTTTTCATTAATTTTTTTCGATAGGTGTATATTATATATATTGACATCAAAGTTTTTACACTTAAGGCACCACACCACGGTAAAAAAAGTTTCGTCATTTTTTGTTGTCATTTTCTGAAAGATACATTTGTTAAGAATGCTCTCACCAAATTTTTGAAAGAAATTTGTATAATCGGCGGAGATACAGCATTTTATGTGAAACCGCTCGAAGCGCACGACCGCGCCGAGCGGCAGATGTGCGGCTTTGAACCCGTTTTTCTCGAAACTACGTTTTTCAACCTGGTTGACAACATATTAAAAAAACTATTAATCCGATTTGCATGCGCCAAGTCTTGAACTGTTCGAAAATCCAGTCTCTATGGCACCACGTAGGGGTTTTTTTTTTATAAAAGGGCTCCCTTCTATTTTTTTTATGAACGATGAAAATTTCCATGATAATCGGAAATAAAATTTGCTGATCAGCCTTTTTTTTTAGATATCGAAATTCCCCTACGTGATGCTGTAAACCTATATGTCTAGTTTCTAAATATATTTTTATTTTATTTTTCAAATAAACCTTATGGCTTAATAGCTGGCGACCGCTGAGCAGCAATTTCGGCGGAGTGTCCTCTTGGAAGCGGCGTACACCGCAAACTATACTTTAGATTCGAGTAAAAAAATTTGCATACAGTCTTCTATATGTATATATTGACTATGAGTATTAGTAAAAAAAAATCCATTCATCGTTTGCTTTAAAATAATTACGAAAAATACACCCTCGTACCACGCACGAACAGTGGTGAGGTGCCTTAATAAATACACTTTCGAAATACATAAAAAAATTGTTTTTATGTATTTATGTAACCCAAACAAGCTTTAAACGCGTTTTTCTCGAAACAACGTTTTTCGAAGGCTTGTTGATAAAATCTTCGAAACTACTGAACCGATCCTTATGGAATTTTAACCACATATTCTTTACAACTATAGCTATAGCGCAGGACAAGGATTTTTTTACATTTTGATATTTACTTTATTTTGTTGCCAAAAACGGTGAAAAAAACACGTTTTTTTTTTAAATATCCGCCATTTTGTTATTTTTGCATATATCAAAAATCGTATGATATGCGCTAAAGCCATTAACATCCTGAATCTAAAACCGTTTGATTTTTTTTTGGTTCGGATGATCCATCTCCGAGATTTCATCAACAGCGCAGACCGACAATTTTTTTAGGACATTTTTTTAACTACCATTTTCGTCTATAAATAGTGACTTAAACAAACAGATTTTAAAAAAATGTATTTCGAAAGTGTATTTATTAATTGTAACAACTTTTATATCAATATCTACAATATAAACCTATCAAAAAAATCATGAAAATAGCCTTTTTTAGCGTCTAAAGTGAGAAGCCCCCTTTACTTTCATTGCGTTCGACGATGCAAACTTCAACCTCATAGAAATTAACTGTGAATTTTTGGCGGTGCGATTCGTGCGGTTTAGGATCGTCCGCAACATAAGCTGCATCTTTCGGGTTACGGCGTCGAGTTGCAAATGAAATCGACCGAGTATAAGGCGACCGACGATTCGGACATCAAGGACACGGGTAAAGGATCGGAAATGGTGAACGAGGGAGTCGAAGAGATAGATGGAATAAACTTTTCGGTTTTAAAGTAAGTTTATGTTGTATTACAATGGAATAGAGGGTTCACTCAGGGTAATTTCGAGAATATTCAGTATTATTATCGTGGATTTGATCATATTTATTCCATTTAAGGGTAATGTGACGACCTAAATATGAGAGTTATTAAAAAAATTAATTTTTAATGGATAAGTAAGACGACTGAAAAGACGCTTGGACTCTCATTTCTTAAAATATATGATATTGGTTGACTCCACTGAGCGTTTTTTGTTATCGTGTTTCAATCAGCGAAATATATTTTTTTTAAATCGATTTTGTCAAGAAAAAATGGCATCATAATTGTCAATAACTAATGGAGAAAAAAATGTTAAGAAAGAAAAACATCTTGCCAAGTGTGAGTTTTTCATTTTTTAAATATTAATAAGCAATGAAGTTATTAGTTTGCAAAAAAAAGTGCCGCCGTTACTGCATGGCCGACCGGTCTAGAGGGTGATCTGAAATGGATAACCAAAAATGTACTTCAGTATGCTAATCAAACTTTCGTGTGACCGGATACTTTTTGAAATTTGCAAATCACGAAAATAGAATGCGGCAAAAATAAAAAGTTCGGTTTTCAACCGAATAAATAACTTTGAATATCAATGGATGGATAAACATATAAAATAATCTGAATAATTGAAAACTGTACTCTGTCCGAGTTTGAAGTGAATCGGACGCAGTTTCACAAAACATAGTTTCGAGAAAAAGTCAAAAAAAAGGTAAATAGCGCAGCCGACGATTTTGGCCCTTCACGAAAATCGTTATAACTCGGTCAACTTTTGGAATTTATACAAAATCTTTGTTACAATTCAATTCTTGTTGGAAAATCCAATTCTTGAAATTGCAAGTCTTTGCTGAACTCTCAATTCAGATTCAATGCCGAATTTCATTTTGCTGGTTATTTTTCTGTTTATTCAAAGTAAGGACACCTCGCGGTTTTATTTTTATTAGAAGCAGTCATGAAGGCAACAAAAATATCCCTATTGATTTCCAATTCGCGTAAATTTTTTGTTAATACTTTTTTCTGTCTAAATATTTTAAGGGTATGCGTAACTCCGAAGTTAAAAAAAACAGATCGATATTCAACTTTTTTTTCGTCCCAGGTATTGGGATGATAAGGTCGATCTTTCGCACACAGATAGTACATAGTCTCGACATGTCACCGGTATTTAAATTGCAAAATATATATAAACAACGCAATCATTGTCATTTAATCTCAGGACTTGTAGCCTCCGCACGGCTTGGTCGCGTACATGATTCCGGTAACTAGATTCATCTGAAGTAAAAAATGGAGAAATATACTTTTAGTACAATAGCGAAGCTACACACCCAGCGGATACTCTTTCGAAATATTAAAATTTACATAAATTGCACTGTTTTGAAAAAAAAAATCGATTTTTGACGAAAAATTACGACTTTGGGCGTTTGTTATTAACAAACGGAAGAACATATGAAAAAATCATCCGGTCTGTCGATTGAAAATGTTCTAAAATATGTTCAGTCCAAATTTGAAGTCAATTGGACGATTAGATTTTGAGATATGACGTACGCCAAATTGCAAAGTATACTTTCCAGATAAGAGCAAGAGAAGAAAACGTACTAAATCCACTTTTTCCGTGTACAATTTTTGTATAAATGTTTGGATCTGCTCACTATCTTCGGTGGTTCTTTACGGTTTCGGGTACGGGCAATACGAATAGGATATTTATTTTGTTTCAAAATCGTTTTTTTTTTCGTTATAAACAATTTAATTGTTATAATGACGATTGTGACGAAAAGGGGCATTTTGTAAAAAAACGTTTGAAATAAAAGATATTTCTTTTTGAATTGACAATAAGAAATGTTTTTTCCATTTTTTTTGTTAGGTCTATTAGTAATGGAGATGTGGACAAGGAACATTTTTATGAGAGAGACGGAACGATGAGTGAAAGGGACGAAACGATGAGTGAGAGATGATGCGATTAATTTTCGTCCCTTATATCTCCATTACTAATGGATCTAGTAAAAAACAAATAACATCTTTATTAAAAATGTCTATCTATGAAATGCACTCTCGTCCCAATTGTAATTGGAAAAAGTTAATTGTAAAAAAGTGCCTTGTTTTATGGACTACTTGCTTGAGATAAAATCACAATTATTTTTCGTACCTTCAATCTGCGATTCCTGCACCGTATAACAATCAAACAGCCTGGTTGGACAAAGTCATATCAATGCCCTTGGAAACCATACAATGCACCGCGCAGCGCTAGAGCCATAACGCAACGGGACGTTCTGACCTGCTCCACTAAAATCGTCGAACTCGTTCAATTTTTGGAATTTTTACAGCAAGGTCGCCTGATAAGTAAGAAAAAGTAGTGGAGAGTAAAAAAAACGATCATGCAGCTTGTTTTTATATCTTTCAAATAATATCTTGAATATTCCATTACGCCTTTTCAGGCCGGAATCTTTTCGTCCCGATCAAACATTTTTCCATCCTTTGTATTCTCCCCTTCACGGGTCAAGCAGTACAGTCGTGGTATCGCCGAAAAACCCCGTAATCGGAAAAAATTAGAATGCCAGTTTTTTTTACCGGTGATCCTGTAGGTGCCGCGGGTGCTAAATCCAAGTTGGCCTAAAAATCGGTGTACAGGTTTTTTTAGGGGATGAAGGGGGTTGGGGGTGGACTGATGCGAAACTACAACCCCCACGAGGTCGGCGCCGCGAGACAAAATGTTCAGAAAAATCTTTAGGCTTTAGTTTTGACCACAGCGCCGAAGTCGTGGAAGTTCATTTTGGGGGTGAAAAAGGGGGGGGGGGGATTTTGAAAAATCAGTTTTAATTCAATAACTCTTTAGGAAAAATTCGTACCCTTCTTGTTTAAAAGAGAACGTTGTAGTCCTTGAAAAGACGCGTCGATCGAGTATTCGATCAACACTCTCCGATAATATCTTCATCCCCGAAAAATATATTGAAATACTAAAAAAAATGTTTATTGAATAACTCAAAAACAATAGATTTTTCGGGTATGGTTTAAATGTACGAAATGTAGAGAATAATTTTCTCTGTTTTCGTTTCTATGGACCACCCTTGAATTTTGATTTTTCAACCCCTCTCGGTGGTTGAAAATTCAAAATGAAATGCTGGCAAAATTATTGACCGCGCGAACTCGCCGCCGTGGAACAATTCGTAGCTTGAACCCTCAGCTACATTTTTGTCCACAGCGCCGAACTCGTATCTCTGTATTTTCGTTGAATAGTTCTTCCGGAATTTCATTTTGAATTTTTTAACCCCCGAGCGGGGTTGGAAAAAGCAAAATTCAAGGGTGGTCCATCGAAACGAAAATATTGAAAAAATGATTCTCTACATTTCGTACATTTAAACCATCCCCGAAAAATCGATTGTTTTTGAGCTATTCAACAAACACCTTGTTTAGTTAGCACCTGCGTCACCTACAAAATCACCTGTCAAAAAACTAGCCTTCTAATTTTTTCCGAGTCCAATATGCAGCACGACTGTACTAAAGAACAAATGACCAATAAAAAACTGGTATATAAAGATAGTTTTTACATTTCAGAAAACTCTATCCGGACAAACACGCGAAACTCGATGAATTTCAGGCTCATCTGTCGGAGACGAGTCACGAGATCGGTGCTCTGAAGGTCTGGCAATTTCAGGAGCTCAGTCACCAGGCTGCCGAAAGAATAATGAGCTCTTCACCTACCGAAGCCCTGAACGTACTTACCGATATAGCCCAAAATTTTCCAATGCAAGCGAAGTCGCTCATACGCACGAAAGTGAGCAACGAGATGAAGAAAGAGATGAAAGTGAATCAGGATATATTTTTCGGAAGCTTGCATATTCAGCCTACCGACACCGCGCTCTTTATAAACGGACTTTTCTTCGATCTCGAGTCGGTCGATGTGCTCTCGCTCTTGGAATCGCTGCGCGGCGAGCTGAGGGTCATGGAAGCGCTTCACAAAGTTGGTAAGAGATTCGCAAGCCTCCGCCATTTTTAAAGACCAAAAAATACCGAGTAACAGCCAAAAATAGTAATAAAACATGCCCCAAGTCTCAAAAATAGTGAAGAAATCTTTTCTTTTTAAGGCGGGATATACATTTAGACAGGAACAAAAATAAGCAATGTAGAGGGATTTTTTAAACTGAGAAATGATTATTCTACAATGATCAAACTTCAGGTATACTTTAATAGTATATTTAAGTATACAAAACAATTTTTTTCAATTAATTCATCATCAAAATGACGGAACTGTGGCAGAGTGTTACAGCAAGGTCGCCGCGGGAGTGGCGAATCGGTGTACAGTCTAGCTTCCCGTAGACTTTGATTTGCAAAAAATTTCAAACATTTTTTCAGTTAGAACATGTATAGTTTCTATGCGACGGTAATTAAAATGAAGAAAATGAAAATTTAAGTAAATAGCACGCATTTACAAAAAAAAATCAACATTCCACGCAAAATTTCTGTAAAATGTGGATTAAAAAAGTAGTTTTTTTTTCAATTTTTCAAAAATAATTCTCGTCAAGTAGAAGGTATCAATATTATCAATATTTCTACCAAGTTTCAACTCAATCGGCTTACTAGTTTTTTTAGTAATCCTGCACGCCAATTTCGATAATGCAGTTTTGAAAAAAAAAACGCGTTTGAAGTTCACGTCCGCTTCGAATCCGAGCGGTGAGGCACAGCATTGACGGGCTGTAACGTTTGAAGTTTTTCGAACTTCGCTTTGAAACTTTCGGAAAATATTCTGCATACATAATTTTATCGTTTAAAGAACAAAAAAAAGAAATCGATTTTTTGATCGTTGTGAATGTATATCCTGCCTTCAAATGATGAAAATCAGCAAATTTCGTGCTCATCTAAATCTCCCCCCTTGAGGGGTCTTCTTACTTTACACGCTAAAAGAGGCTATTTTCATGATTTTTTAAATAGGTTTATATTATAGATATTGACCTAAAAATTGTTACACTTAAGGCGTTAGGGCACAGTAACGAGTATAAAATCATGTGCGAATGTAACAATTTTTTTCGTATGAAAAAGTGATTCACTCATAAAATTAGTTACAAATCTATTTAGTATGAATATCAAGCTCTTAGAAATTTTTTTTTTCGATGTACAAAATGGCCGACTACTAATATTTTCGTTTGTTATCTTTTTTTAGGCGCTCCGCGGCGTGCCATTTAGCATCCGCAATTTTTGACCTACAACAAAAAGCAATTATTCTCGTCAATCTACATTAAAATACCTAGATAAGTACGCACGGAATTTAAAAAATATTGTTTTATTAAAAAGTGGTAGGTATTTGAACTTAAGAAATGAATTTTCAGTGGAAAATTTCGGTATAACTGCTCATAAAATGAAAAGTTTTCGATTAATCAAAAATTCCGTACGTACTTCTCTGCGAAATGCAATTAGGAATATAACTTTTAAATTCGAAGTAAATCGAATGAAAATTGTTGAAGTTATTTGTCACCCCAATTGGAAAAAAGCTGTTTCGAGAAGTTTCGAGTAGTCGGCCATTTTGTACATCGAAAAAAAAATTTCTAACAGCTTGATGTTCATACTAAATAGATGTGTAATTAATTTTATGAGTGAATCACTTTTTCATACGAAAAAAAATGTTAAATTCGCACATAATTTTATACCCGTTACTGTGGCCTTAATAACTTTCGAAATACATGTTTTTTAAATTATTTATTTAAGCCACTATTCATAGACGAAAATGGTAGTTAAAAAAATGTCCTAAAAAAATTGTAGGTCTGAGCTGTTGATGAAATCTCGGAGATGGATCATCCGAAACAAAAAAATCAAACGGTTTTAGATTCAGTATGTTAATGGCTATAGCGCATATCATACAATTTTTGATATATGCAAAAATAACAAAATGGCGGACATTTAACAAAAAAAAAACAACAAACGTTTTTTTCATCGTTTTTGGCAACAAAAAAAATCGTAAATATTAAAATTTGAAAAACCCTTGATATGCGCTATAGCTGTAGTTGTAAAGAATATGTGGTTGAAATTTCATAAGGATCGGTTCAGTAGTTTTGAAGATTTTAACATCAAGCCATCGAAAAACGTTTTTTTCGAGAAAAACGCGTTTAAAGTTTGTATGGGTTACGTAAATACATAACAAATTTTTTTTTATGTACTTCGTAAGTGTTTTTATTAAGTGGAGCAACTTTTATATCAATATCTATAATATAAACGTATAAAAAAAATCATGACAGTAGCCTTTTTTTGTGTCTAAAGTGAGAAGACCCTCAAGCCGGGTTGGTGCATCTTTAAAGAACAATGTTGTTGTGTCTAATACGTGAATGTGCGCATTTAGGATTCAGCAATAAAAAAATGGACAAGCTGCTGGCTCTCGATCTGTCGGGCGACCAGGAAAATCAAGAGTTCGCCATCGACATAAGGGACTCGGCGATAACATGGGTCAACGATATAGAGACCGATTCTCAATACAACAGGTGGTCCCCGTCCCTCGCGGGACTTCTTCGTCCAACGTTTCCCGGAATGTTGCGAAATATACGCCGTAACTTGTACAATCTCGTTCTAATAATCGATCCGTTGAGCGAGTTGTCGAAGCCCTGCATCACCTTCGCCGAGTCGCTCTTCTCGGCGTACGTGGCACCGCTGCGCGTCGGTTTCGTATTCCACACGAATTACGACACGTCGGCTACCGGTTTAACGGACCCGAGTATCGCGATCAACAATGCTTATCACTACTTCGCACTCAAAAGTCCCAAGGAAGCCTTGTACTTTTTGCACGAGGTGAGTAGTAGCTTTGCGTACAAAAAATATATATATTCAACTTGTCGTTAAAGTTACGCTCTTTGTCATCCGTGAGCAACATTATGGTGTTGAAGTTTGCATCGTTGGAACGCAAGGAAAGTTTTTTTACATTTTATTTTCCATCCTTTTGTTATTATAGCAGATATTTTTTTGCAGATTTACTTTTCGGCCGCGACTTCGCTCGCGTAGACTTGTGTTGAATGCGCCTTAATGAAATGTGCTCTCGAAGTATTTCATTAAGGAACACGTAGAATTGTCCCGACTGGAAATGTTGTTCCGGCAGCCGGATGACTGAATAGGCAGGTTTGAAGATACGGTCCGGAATACCGTAGAAGCGCCCGCTCGATCTGTGCTGGATATTTACTGGATCAGTGAATCCGGAGAACAGGTGTAATAAAGACAAACTGGTCAGTCCTGAATCCGGTAATCTTGCGAGGACCTTATTAGGGCGCCAAAGTCCGTGCCTGATCGGCGCCGTATGTCTGCCGGATCAGTAGTACCCAGATACCGATGTAAGAAAGCAGAATCAGGCCCACATCAGACGACCGGCAACGCGTCCCTCATATGGCTCTGTTAAGGTTACCTGTCCAAGGCCTGATCGATTTTCCTTTTCCCATCCATGATCCGAGGTTGGCTAATCCAGTAGACATCCGGTGCCGATCCGCCATGCACTTCGAAGTGTATGTCTGATTTGCGCCGCATGTCTACCGGATAACCTTATTCGGGACCATCAAAGTAAACAACTGAGTTGCTGCGTGCATAATTTCGGAAAGATTCTAATAACAGTTACATGGTGTCCATGCGGACGCCGTCATCATCAGATCAAGATACAAAGAACGAATAAAAATAAATTTGAAATTTGCATCGTGGGAATGCAACGCTTTTTTTCTTCCCTTTTCATTCGTTTATTTTTATCATCATCAAAAGGTAATCAATCAAATCAATCAAATTAAATTTTATTGGCACAACTTAAACATTTTTTTTTACAAAATCATCATCAGAAGCCTTTTTTTGGCAAATTACGGTCGTAACACTCTAATGAGAATGTGTAAAAACGTGAGTTATTTTCGCAGCCTAAATAGGCAGAAAAAATCCGGTAAAAAAAGAATTATCGTTGCATTGCAGCGATGCAATCTTCAACCCCATGATTAAAGTTATTGATATTCTTTAGAATTATTGACATTCTTTAGAATAGAATTAAAATGATAAAAATATGCAAAGAAAAAAAAGTAGGTTTACACAAGTGTTGGAATGGCTAAATAGGTAGCGCGCTCAGCTCTAGAATTAGAAAACGTAGGTTCAATTCCGAGGGGAAGTAAAAAACTTCAACGAGGCAGGATACGTTTTATTCCAATTATCATATAGGCAGAAAAGAAATATCACGCCCGGTAAAGCTCTGATCCGGCGGTCTGTACCGTGCCGTGGTACGGAATACGGTATGCCGGATGCAGCTCTGCCCCGTAGCAACATTTCTAGTCAGGGTGTTGAGCTAACAGGGTGTTAATACTAACAGGGAACACCACTTTGGTGTCCTTCGATTTTTTTGAAACTTTTTTATGTGGGAGAGTATCAAAAACTAAGACACACGTTTTTTTTATCGGCGGAAAAACGGTTTTAAAGGATGAAACGCACCCTCAAAAATGGGGATATTCTTCGTTTTTCGTCGATAACGTTTTAACCGTACGAGAAAAAAAAATTCAAATTGCAAAAATGTTTATTTTTTTGTGTACTATACATTGAAGATGAAAATGATAACGTTATCGACGAAAAACGAAAAAAAAACCCATTTTCGAGAGTGCGCTTCACCCTTTAAAACCGTTTTTGCGCCGATAAAAAAAAATACGTGTCTCTTAGTTTTTTTATACTCTTCCACATAAAAAGTTTCCACAAAATCGGAGGAGGACACCAAAGTGATGTTCCTTGTAAGTTTCAAGTAAATCTGAGCAGATATTTCTTTTACCATGCAAACTTTGCTACCCCCTTTTCCCCTTAGGGATTTTATTTCCGAAAACGCTGAATTTTCATTAATTGTGTCTAGGAACAGTTATAGAAAGGTTGATGTCAATTTTACCCGATTTTTGTTATTTTCCGAGCAAACTCCCCCCCCCTCTTTCGTTTAGGGGCTGAATTGTGAAAAACGCTATAATATTAGGTGTACAACTTTGCTTCTGCTGGTTTTTTCCCAAAATTTGAGGCCTTCTTGAAAGTGATTACCTTATCATGATTCAAGGTACTGTCCGTCGGTAGCTACTACTTTTTCCCATCTTTTTGGCAATTGTCGGGTACGATCTCGCAAAAACGATGCGTCTTTTGAGGCGATCCACGAATCGATCCATTTCCGGACTTCTTCATAAGAGCGGCAATGCTGATCACCCAGGCCGTGTGCCATCGATCGAAACAAATGGTAGTCGGAGGGAGCAACGTCTGGAGAGTACGGCGGGTGGGGTAAGACGTCCCATTTTAGCGTTTCCAAGTATGTCTTGACCGGTCTTGAGACATGTGGCCGAGCATTATCATGCTGGAGGATAACTTTGTCGTGTCTCTCTTGGTACTGCGGCCGTTTCTCCTTCAATGCTCGGCTCAAACGCATCAAGTGCGTTCGATACCGAATTCTTCTTGCGTTTGGCACGAGTCTTCATCAAGTAATGCCTCCAGTTCGGAATCTTCGAAAATATTCTCTCTTCCACCGCCATGCCGGTCCTCGACGTCAAAATTATTGCTCACAACATGTACTTTCACTAAGCCCAGACTCGCCGTAAGTACTTGAGAGCATTCGATGCGCCTCAGCCGCAGTTTTCTTCAAATGGAAGCAGAAAATCAAAACTTCCCGCAAATTACGAGAATTTGACTCGAAAACTGACATTTTCGATCGAGAATAAATTTAGGATGCAAACACAAATTCATTAATGTAGTGCCGTCGTTATGTTGACAGAGTTCCAAGCTTACTGTGTGACATTTTTATCTGCCTATTTCGACCAGCACTTACCGCTGCAGCCATCTATCGAAAAACGGTGGAAGCAAAGTTGCACACCAATACGTATTTTATTAATTGCGTTGAAGAGCATTAATACTAAGTTTCAAGTAAATCTGACCAGATTTTTTTAATTTTCCACAGAAACTTTGCCACTCCCTTCCTCCCCTTAGGGGTTGAATGTCTAAAAACGCCGAAATACGTGTTCATGTGTCAAGAAGCACGAATACCAAATTTCAAGTAAATCCGACCAGATTTTTTTTAATTTCCATACAAACTTTGCCACCCCTTTTCTTCTCTTGAGAATTAAATTTCGAAAAAAACCCTTCTTAAGGGAGGTGCCTCCTCCAGACGACAGGTTTTTCAATATTAAAAAAAAAATTGGGAGCATTTATTACAATGAATCAAATTACATGATATTATTGACGTTCAAATGAATTTAAAAAAAAATTCATGAGTGAAAAAACAAAATGGCTGGGCTAGAGGTGCTCGAACTTCGCTCCTAGAGTTTGCGCCGTGGAGCGCCCAGGTCCTTATAGTTAACTAAAATCAACGAAACAATTTTCTTCATTAGAATAAGTCATTCTGCTTTGCATGAACTTAAATTCAGCACAAAAAATTGACGATTTGAGGATTAAAAAAACACTTTAAATAAACAAATCGTTAAAAACAATATTTATTATAACAATATATACGATTTTTAGGTTTATGCAAAGGCCGATGAGTTAAAGAATATCTGTACAAAATTTCAAGTTGATTGGTTCATTACTTTCTGAGCTACATTCCACGACACGGAAAAAAACACGTTTCGAGAAAAACTCGATTGAAGTTTTCGTTCTTGAAAAGGAGAGTTCAGAGTGATTTATAATTACCCAACCTTAAGGCCTTAGGCCACAGTAACGGGTACACAATCATGTGCGAATTTAACAATTTTTTTCGTATGAAAAAGTGATTCACTCAAAATTAATTACACATCTACTTAGTATGAATATCAAGCTGTTAGAAATTTAGTTTTGTTTTTTTTTTCGATTTACAATATGGCCGACTACTCGAAACTTCTCGAAACAGCTTTTTTCCAATTGGCGTGACAAATAACTTCAACAATTTTCACTCGATTTACTTCAAATTTAAAAGTTTTGTTCCTAATTGCATTTCGCAGAGAAGTACGTACGGAATTCCTCATTAATCGAAAACTTTTCATTTTATGAGCAGTTTATGAGCAGTTATAACGAAATGTTTCACTGAAAATTAAAAGAATTTCAATATATTGATTTCAGTTGCATTCCAACGAATTAAGGCCTTAGGCCAGAGTAACGGGTATAAAATCATGTGCGAATTCAACAATTTTTTTTCGTATGAAAAAGTGATTCACTCATAAAATTAATTACACATCTATTTAGTATGAAATCAAGCTGTTAGAAAAAATATATTTTTTTTTTCAATGTACAAAATGGCCGACTCCTGACATTTTCTTGTGTTATCTTTTTTTAGGCGCTCCGCGGCGTGACATTTAGCATCCAAAACTTTTTACCTAGAACAAACAACAAAAATTCTCGTCAATCTACATTAGAATGCCCCGAGAAGTACGTACGGAATTTAAAACAATATTGTTTAATTCAAAAGTTGTAGGTATTTGAACTTAAGAAATGAAATTTCGTTATAAATGCTCATAAACTGCTCATAAAATGAAAAGTTTTCGATCAATCAAAAATTCCGTACGTACTTCTCTGCGAAATGCAATTAGGAACATAACTTTTAAATTTTAAGTGAATCGAGTGAAAATTGTTGAAGTTATTTGTCGCGCCAATTGGAAAAAAAGCTGTTTCGAGAAGTTTCGAGCAGTCGGCCATTTTGTACATCGAAAAAAAAATCTTCTAACAGCTTGATATTCATACTAAATAGATGTGTAATTAATTTTATGAGTGGATCACTTTTTCATACGAAAAAAATTGTTAAATTCGCACATGATTTTATACCCGTTACTGTGGCCTACGGCCTTACCCTAATGCGATATTTCCATTGATATTTCCTCCATGCTCATTTTAGTTGGCAAAAGATCTGGGGCCTGATATGAACGTCGACTCGGTGAAGAAGGCGATAAAAGCGCGCGATCCCTCGGCAAACGTGAATTACATTCTCGGCGAGGAATCCGAGTACGACGTTGGTCGTCATCTGGCGAGCGATTTTGTCAGGCGTACGGGATTCAAAAAATTTCCACAAGCGTTGCTGAACGGCGTGCCTTTGCCGACTTCCGATCTCGACGCCGATTCCTTCAAGGAAACCGTCTTTGCGGCTATCATGACGCAGACGCCACTGCTGCAAAAAGCCGTCTACACCGGTGAGGTCACCGAGGGCGATGACGTCGTTGACTTTATCATGAATCAACCAAACGTCATGCCGAGGTAATATCTTATAACGTGCAAATTTTTGACAAAAACGTAAATCCACTCACCCAAAAGGTTCCAGCACTCACCACTGATCCTAAATCCAAAATCTATAATGTTGTGCGTTTTGTAACGGGCGAATAATACTCATGGCTGTTACGCGTATGGAAAACAGGGAAAACTCAGAGAATTTTTTTCTCGCCCTGGGAGAATCAGGGAAATCCGCGAATTTTGAAAATTTTCCGGTATTTTTCCAGAATTGACTTTTTACAAGAATTACGAAAAATGACACCGGCTTGAAAAAAAAACTGAAAAGAATGTAAATATATATTTAAGTAAATTTTTAAACTTTGGGTCTGAAACTTAGTTTCCGCTGTTTTTTAATGTGGTAACAAATTAAGCTTTTTGAATCAGACCAAGATTATGTAAACGTTTGCTAACAGCCATTTCAGAAACGTTTAACACATCAGACAATACTTTAAGGGGTCTTCTCACTTTAGATGCCAACAAAGGCTATTTTCATGATTTTTTTTATAGCGTTATATTTTAGATACTGATATAACAGTTGTTATACTTGAAAAATACCCTTTCGAATAAGTTTTAAAAAAATGTATTTATTTATATAAGTCACTATTTACAGACGAAAATGGTAAATAGAAAATGTCCTAAAAAATTGTAGGTCCGCGCTGTTGATGAAATCTCGAAGATGGATCATCCGAAACAAAAAAATCAAACGGTTTTAGATTCAGTATGTTAATGGCTATAGCGCATATCATACGGTTTTTGATACATGCAAAAATAACAAAATGGCGGACATGTTTAGAAAAAAACAAAAAAACGTGTTTTTTTCACCGTTTTTGAACAAAAAAAATTGTAAGTATCAATTTTTTCTTAAATCCTTGATATGCGCTATAGCTATAGTTGTAAAGAATATGTGGTTAAAATTTCATAAGGATCGATTAATTAGTTTCGAAGATTTTATCAACAAGCCGTTGATAAACGTTGTTTGGAGAAAAACGCGTTCAACGTTTGTTTGGGTTACACAAATACACAAAAACAATTTTGATGATGTATTTCGAAAGTGTACTTATTAAGTGTAACAACTTTTATATCAATATCTATAATATAAAACAATTTTTAAAAATCATGTAAATAGCCTTTTTCAGCGTCTAAAGTAAGAAGACCCCTTAAGAGTCTGACATCGATCTTCATCGAGTAAGGCCTCCAATTCTTTATCTTCAATTTTTTTTCGGCTGTCCTGAACGTTCTTTGTCTTTAGGGTAGAACGAGCGTTCTTGATTTCTATAAATTTTGTTCAAATCATTATGTATGCGTGAGTGAAATTTCAGAATAGTCGACTATTTAGATTCGAAGATAATGCGTTTTTAAATTGCAACTTTTAACACTGCAGAGTCTGCATTGACCGAAAGTCAGGTCACATAATTGTGAAAAAATTGTGAACAAAAATTATGTTTAGATATCAAACTAGTTAGGGAAAGAGTGAAAAAAGTTTGGATTCCCTTTACTATACACTTTTGCTAAAAACGTTCAGTAAAGACAGAATAGTTATCCGTAAAAAATATTTGTCACCTATAATAAGAAGACATATGCCAACACCGCAGAACGGTATTGCTCAATATTTCGAGAAAAACAAAATTATGGTGTTCCTAAAGTTAAAAACTTTTATCATTAAAATGATATTTGCGTTATAAATATTAATATTTTATATTGTTTATGTTATCTTCATTGACAAATAAAAGTGTTGGTTAATTCATAACTGATTAAAAACTTTGTTCGATTAAAAATTACTTCCAAATAAAAATTTGTGTTGCAGTATTAATTTAGATATGACGCGCAAACTTACGCCATTGCATACGTGGAACGATGCGGTGTTGCCATATGTCTTCTTATTATAGGGGACAAATATTTTTTACGGTAAATTATTGTGTCTAAATTTCAATGTAGACCCTGCAGTGTTGAAAGTCGCAATTTTAAAACCCATTATCTCCCAATGTAAATAGTCGACTGTTCTGAAATTTCACTCAAACATGCATAATGATATGAACAATGTCTGGTTGAAATTTGAACAAAATCCATCGAAATCGAAAGCGCGCGCTCGTTCTACCTTAAGGTCAAAATCGCCGCTTTTGAATCGTCTGAACCAATCTCTGCACGTTGTCTCAAATAGAGCATGTTCACCATAAGCTTCTCGAAGCAGAATTAAAGCCAAAAAAAACAATGCTGTTCAGTTGGTTTGAACCTGACATTTTCGATACTATAAAAAAAGTAGTGTACAAGTGAATTCACTCTCGAATACTGAATATTGTAGGTCATGTCGAATACTTCAACACAGTATAGTTTAGTATTACTTCTATGAAAATAATACTAGTTACGCCATCGTATCTAAAACGGCGGGAATTAAGTTTAAAACCCAATATTTATATTATTCTTCATTGTATACAAAAAAAAGTTATTTCAGTGCCAATCATTGAAAATTTCAAAAACTAAAAACTACTTTATTCTAAATGTCCATGCATTTTCCTTCGATTTGTCGATACACAACCACACAATTATTATTGTAGATAAGTGTTTGCGTGTATTTTTTCATTTATTGGCACCAACATAAAAAATTGGTGATCCTTTAGATAAGTGACTTTTTTGAAAAATTAGCCGAAAATTATTTTTTTTGCTATTTTCTCATTTATTAGGTTATAAATTATGATATTCAATCGGGGGAAGCTGACATTTTTCATCAATAACTTTATTATGAGCAAAAAATCGTTAAAAAATATTTCGTATATTTCAAAAACCCAAACAAACAAACCCAATATAGGCGTCGAAATTTTCAATAATGCCCTATTTTATCACGTGTTTCCGCGATCTTCAAAACCCCATAACTTTTTATGGTGAGTGAATTTCAGCTTCTCCCGACTGAATGTAATCATTTATAATCCAATAAATAAGAAAATAGTATTAAAAAATTTGGGTTCATTTTTCGGAAAAATCACTTATCTAAAGTATTACTAATAATTTTTCGAATTTTAGTTTTTCTTAAATTTTTATTTTAATATTAAAATTTTTCATATATTCGATCTTAAAAAAAATATGTCCTTCATTTTACCCCAATCTCCCTGGATTATTTGTAAAACCTGAAAAGTCGGGGAATTTCCCAGTCGATAATGCGTAACAACCGTGAATACTCGTGATTATTCGTTATCGACTAATAAAAGCAATAATTCGGCGAATATAGACTGAACGAAAGGGTCTTACAAACTGAGAAGAACAAGTGGTTGAATCTGATCGGTGAACTGCCGGATGACGACGTATATACCAACTGGAATCCACAGGACACAGCCGCATGGTTGATGGCGAACACAAAGTATCTGTCGGTTCCACGGCGAACGAGCGTGCGGCATTTGTATTCCTTCTGGATTGTGGTCGATCTCGAGACCGAAAACGGCAGACAATTATTGCGCGAAGCCCTAGAGTATTTGGTAAGAAATTATATTCAATTATTTTTAGGGTTGCGTAATAAAAAAACGAACACTTGTCATTTCGTCACGTCCGTCCGTCTGTTGCAAACTCAGATTCTAGGTTTTAGACCGCAATGGTATTTTTTTTAATTAATTTAAAAAATTGGCGATTGTATGGTCGGCGAGGCAGCCTCGCGAGGCAGGTACGCGAGGCAGGTACGCGAGGCAGCCTCGGTACGTAAGCTTCGAGCGCGGCAACCCAAACAAACGATGCGAGCGAGGCACGTCCACATAGTGCGAGGCGGTGTCGCGCGAGGCTGCCTCGGTTCTTGCCTCGGCCGCTCTGGACACGGCTATTCGACATGCAAGCTCGGCAGAATTTTAACAGTCAGGGTAACCGGAGAAATAATAAAAATTCTCCATGTCTGATCACAGGAATCGAACACCGACGTGAGACTGACGATAATCGTGAACAGCGACAGCAACGATCCCAAAGCAAACCAAATCAACAGAATAGCTCTAGCGGCTTTGAAAACTCTGTCCGGCGAAAAAGCCATAAATTACATGAGTCGTTTGATCAAAGAAGAAACAGTGAAGTCCATCAGAAACGATGATTTCGATATTGGACAAGATGAAGTTAAACCTGCAACGAAGGAGCAAGATTTCGCGCTCGACGTGCATCGTTTTTACGTGAAGAGTGTTCTTGAGCTCGAGGCGGGAGGCAGAGCTATCGTTTGCAACGGGCGTGTCGTCGGACCGTTGGACGAGGCGGAGGAATTCACCAGCGAAGACTTCGCGCTTCTCGAGAGATTCAGTCAGAGCACCTACGGCGATAAGTTGCTATCGAATTTGATGAAGCTACAAACCATCGAAGACGATGACGACGATTATGGTAAAAATTTACTCACATTCGTTTTTTTTGCCGCTTTTAAGGTAATCCTATCGCTTCGCACTAGACATACCACTGATCATACTTAAGACTTGTAGCAATTCATAGTTTTAACATATGCAGAAAACGTAATTTGTAATAACTAAAATTTTCCATGTGTAAACTCTGGGTGTAGTTCCGAAAAGCCCATACCGCCGATTAATTTGAAATTTCGTGTACCCATGTATTTTGTCTCGCTGATTACGAATACGATAATGAAAATTACCGAAAATTTGTATTTCAAGGTCAAAACTCACGAAAACTGATTTTTTAAAAGTTTTTCTATTCTATTTTGATAAATGTTGATCTTAGAGAAAAATGTTTCCTACAAAAGTTGTAGCCTATAAAAAGATTGATATTTTATGTTCCATACAGTTTTTGTCTAAAACCATTTTGTTTCGAGAAAAATTGGATAATGCTCCATAAGTTCAATTTGCTAAAATTCATTAGTTTCGATATTATCTACTTACGCACATTACCGCGGGAAGGTTATAGGGAAGAAATATAGAGAATGTTCAAGGTATATGGGGAATTTTCAAAGAATATAGGGAATTTTCAGGAAAACTCAGGGAATATAGGAAATTTTTAGGGAAATTCGATATATCAAATAAAAATATGTTCGGAAAATGCAATTTTTTGACCCACCTAGGTAGACGTAGCCCGTCGAATTATTCTTTCTCGCATCAAATTCCAGTGCACGTTCTATTTCCATGTTTACAGAGAAGAACGAAGTATCGGATGACATGATAATGCAAATATCGTCGTTGCTAGTTCCAAGACCGCAAACACGTAGTCGGTATGAGGTTCCGTTCCGCAGCGATGAATACAGGTTCGTTTCCGGCGTGCGTGCGGGCGGTAAAATCAAAGAAAAAAGAAAAGTATACAGTTTCACCAGTTCTTAAGGGGTCTTCTCACTTTAGACGCTAAAAAAAGGCTCTTTTCAGGATTTTTTTTCATAGGTTTATATTGTAGATATCGATATAAAAGTTGTCACACTTAGTAATTACACTTTGGAAATACATTTAAAAAAATTAAGTTCATTCATAGATGAAAATGGTAGTTAAAAAAATGTCCTAAAAAATTTGTAGGTCTGCACTGTTAATTCTCGGAGATGGATTATCCGAAAGAAAAAAATCAAACGGTTTTAGATTCCGTATGTTAATGGCAACAGTGCATATTATACGATTTTTGATATATGCAAAAATAACAAAATGGCGGACAATTTTCGAAAAAAAAAACAACGAAAAAAGGTTCTTTTCACCGTTTTTGGCAAAAAAAAAATAGCAAAATTTCGGGAAAACCCTTGATATGCGCTATAGCTATAGTTATAAAGAATATGTGGTTAAAATTTGAGAAGGATCGGTTTAGTAGTTTCGAAGATTTTGTTAACAAGCCGTCGAAAAACGTTGTTTCGAGAACAACGCGTTTTAACTCTGTTTGGGTTACATAAAAACATAAAAAATGTTTCTAATGTATTTCTAAAGTGTATTTATTAAGTGTAACAGCTTTTATATCAATATCTATCATATAAACCTGACAAAAAAATTCATGAAATTGGCCTTTTTTAGCGTCTAAAGTAAGAAGATCTCTTAAGGGGTTATGTACAGTCAGGAGGCCCAAAAAGATCGATTTTTCAAGATTTTTTCTTGAGAAGACCTTTAAATCTGTTAAAGTAAAAATTTGTACACATATTATGGTAACTTTTAACTGCATTTTAACATTTTTTATTTGTAAAAATAATTGTTTTGAAAGCTGCTATAGCTGATCTGCTGGAGCACCTCTAAAAAAAAGGCGTCATGCGGTGAGCACGATATCTCTGTACTGGATCTTTTAAATTGAAAAAAAAAACCAAAATTATTTCGTCAATTTAATGGACTATCTTGCATTTCATCGAAGGCATAAGCAAAATAATATTTTTTGACAGAATAGCGGGTTCTAAAAAAAATCGATTTTTGACAAAAACTTAGGCGTAAAATTGTTTATAAAATGGAAAATATTTATCGGTGAGAAAAAACCTTCGATTAATTACTGAAAAATATACTTAAAAAGATTGTGTTAAAATTTGAGACCGCTCGATTCAGCCATTTCCGAGAAATCTTGCTCACCGACGTAAAACACACAGTTTTGAGAAAAAAGCTCGTTTAAGGGGTTAGGCCACAGTAACGGGTATAAAATCATGTGCGAATTTGACAATTTTTTTTTCGTATGAATAAGTGATTCACTCAGAAAATCAATTACACATCTATTTAGTATGAATATCAAGCTATTAGAAAATATATATATTTTTTTTTCGATGCACAAAATGGCCGACTACTAATATTTACTTTTGTTATCATTTTTTAGGCGCTCCGCGGCCCGACATTTAGCATTCATAATTTTTTACCTAGAACAAATAAAAAATTTCTCGCCAATCTACATTAGAATACCTAGAGAAGTACGTATGGAATTTCAAAAATATTGCTTTATAAAAAAATCGTAGGCATTTGAATTGAGTTGTAGGCATTTTAATGCATTTTCAGTGAAAAATTCTGTATAAAACTGCTCATAAAATGAAAAGTTTTCGATTAATCGAAAATTCCGTCCGTACTTATCTGCGAAATGCAATTAGGAACATAACTTTTAAATTTGAAGTAAATCGAGTGAAAATTGTTGAAGTTATTTGTCACGCCAATTGGAAAAAAGCTGTTTCGAGAAAAACGCGAAAAAATCGATTTTTTGAAAATTCTACTGTGGCCTTACCCCTTAAAGTTCCAAAAGCACTTTACATGTAGTAAAAAAACAATAAAAAATGTGAATTTTTCCGTGTGTGTACTTAAAAATACGCACGTTACGCAAATAAAATGAAAATCGATTTTTCGAAAATTTTAACCGTATATAACCCCTTAGCAACGACACCAATTATTTTCTTTCCACAGCGCGGTGAAAATACCGGCTGCGAATCCGGACGAGGTAGCCTTCAATTTGATAGCGATCGTCGATCCCGTTTCTCGCGGTGCCCAGAAACTCGGCGCGATACTAACCACTCTGAAAAAATCATTGAACTGCAACATAAAAGTATTCCTCAATTGCGTGGAGAAGAACAGCGACATGCCCCTCAAGAGTTTCTATCGCTTCGTTCTCGAGCCCGAGCTGCAATTTTCCTCGGACGGGCAATTGTCCGGTGCGGTGGCAAAATTCACGAAACTACCGACGTCCTCGCTCCTCACGCAGTACATCCACGCGCCGGAAAATTGGTTGGTCGAGGTCGTCAAGAGTGTCTACGATTTGGACAACATAAAATTGGACAACGTGGCGATAGGTGTTCACAGTGAATTCGAACTGGAGCATCTGTTGCTCGAGGGACACTGCTTCGAGGCGTTGACGGGAACTCCACCGCGGGGATTGCAAATAACACTCGGCAGTGAGAGTCAACCGGTCACGGTTGACACCATCGTGATGGCTAATCTGGGGTACTTCCAACTGAAAGCCAATCCCGGTGAGTGGCTTCTGCGACTGCGCGAAGGCAGATCCGCCGAAATTTACGACATAACGAGCGTCGGTGGTCAGGACGTTGTGCAAAATGGCAACGAGGTTAAAGTTCTCCTGAGCACCCTTCGTAGCCACGTGCTCAAGCTCAAAGTGTCCAAGAAACCGGACAAAGCCGACATGGATTTATTGTGGGAGGACGAGAAGAGCTCCGGACTTTGGAACTCCATTTCGAGGTGAGCGAATAGAGGGAAAGAAAAAAAACGTCGCAATTTGATTACTCCCAAGCAGTTTTGTGAAACATACACAGTTACGTGTTCTTTTTCTATCTCTTCATCCGTTCTGTTCTAGCTTTTCCAATTTTTGGTAAGCTCATTATTTCTATGTAGTATGCTCGTAGAACACTTTGGTTTGTGTTAAGGCCTTATACACACTTGTAGCGGGCGAAGGGACGTGATTTTCTTGATTTTTCTTCCGACGGGACAATGAGTGTTTATTGAAAAACTGTGAAGAACATCGATTGGTACATATTTTCATTCACTTGTACAATTTTTTTATTAAAAAATATTTCAAAATGGCGGAACTGAAATCAGAATTAAAAAATGATTTCATTAGTATATTGCATTGGCTTGGGCCTGGACGAAGGATTTGTAAAGAATTTGATGAAAAAAAAAAGATAATTTTAACAAAAAAAAAATTTTTTGAAGTGCCAAATTTTCGGTTTTTTTTGTTGCAAATTTTTTTTTAACAAAAGTGAAAATTCTTCGTTCAGGGCCTAGCTATTATCATAATAAATTAGTGGTATACATTTGGTATGGATCGGATTAATAGTTTTTTAGTAACCGTGTCCACCGCAAAGGTGTTCCTAAAAAAAGACGATTCTGAGATAATCGCGTTTAAGATTCAAGTATGTTTCTTTTACATTTAAAGTTAATTTATTCATACTAACATGGAGTCGTCGATTCCAGAGCCATACAGTAATCCTTCTGCATCCTCTGCAGCCTCTGAAACATTGATTTGATACTGCCGACGAGCCATTCTTCCTTCTCTTGTGGCTGCTTGCGCTTGTTGCTCGGCACGCGGCTTGCGCGGTCGTGCGGTTGAAATACCTATAACTGCGAATCTAATGCTCCGATCTTTATGAAATTTCGTGAGAATATTCTTAAGATATTGTACTTAAAGAATATGCAATCAAAAGATTTTCCATTTTCCCGACCATTACAAGTGTATATAAGACCTTAAGGGGCTTCATCTACCTAGAGGCCCGAAAAATGGCCGAATTCAGAGTTTTTTGTCTGGAAAACTATTGGTGCCGAAGAAACGCATTTTTTTAAACCCAAACGTACATATATTGATAGCCTTTCAAATAAAATCGCCAAAAATACGGAAAAACATGACTGCGGGCAGATGGTGGACCTTTTTTTTCGCGACGTTTGGCCGTGGACACTCTCCAGCTTGAACGGTTCATCCGAAATATAAAGACCAAACGGGTTATTCAAGTTGACAATTAATACGAGTCGTTGACGATCGTCGATTTTTAAAATCATTTATCTTAACAACGTGGCGACGAATTGAAACTCGAGCATACGAAAACTATGAAAAAAGTCGTCGTTTTTACGTAACTATTGAAAAATGAAGATTGATTTTGAAAAAGTGAGATCGTCAACGACCTTCTCACGTTTCTCATCATATCTCCTGGAAATTTGGAAATAATCCATCGAGCGGTTGTCGAGATATCATGTCCACCGACTTTGAAGACAGTGTTTTCAGAAAAACACGTTTTAAAAGAATAACACCACTCTAGCGGCAGCAAATAAGGCCTAACTTTGACAATTTATTTTGGGAGTATGAAAAAAGGAATAGGATTTATTTTGAGAGGGTTTATTTAACACACATTAATGTATAAAAAAGAAATTTATGATAATTTTCATACAAAATGGCAGCGACAGAGTCCATCTTGAAAAACGTGTTTTTTACAAATGGCTTCACGGGAGGACGGTTTTCTCGTAAAGTATAAGACCTGGAACAAAAACCAAACACAATTATAATCTATATATTATTAGCTATGGGATTATTAGCTACGTAGGGATTTTTTTAAATCAAATTTTGAAACAATGGCGCACTTTGAAAGAAATAAATCGATTTTATGCCCAAAAAAGAAGCAGTACATTGTGTATAAAAGAAAGTTTACTTTAATCGAAAAACGTCTACGTACTTCCATAGAGAATGTGATTGTGAAGTTACTATCGTAATTTCAAATCGATCCATGCAAAGGTCTTCGAGTAATCCGTCCTCCCAGTTTGAAAAAAGTGGTTTCGAGAAAAACGCGTTTAAGGGGCCAGTCCACTTTGGAGCCACGAAAAAAGGCTATTTTCGTGATTTTTTTGAGGACTTTATAAAAGATATGAATATAAAAGTTGTTGGGCTTGAGAAATAGTCTTGACATACATTTAAAAAAAATATAATTCATTTTTATTCATTTGTAAGTACAAAAACTATAGTTTAACGTAACGCCTTAAAAATAGGTGGGCTAGGTAGCTCCATCACAACTCGGCAACGGCTTGTCTGAAACAAAAAAAATCAAAGTCCATTAGATTCAATATGACACCAGCTACAAAATGACCCGCGGATATAAAGTTTTATCAAAAAATAAAAAAAATGGTAGATGAAAAACGAAAAAAGTTTTTAGAAACGCGTTTTTTCGCAGTTTTTCGCAAAAAAAAGAGTAAAAATCAAAATTTCAAAACCATCGAGGGTCATCTTGTTGCGAATCATGTTTTCAATATGTGGTTCAAATTTCAAGAGAATCGGTTTATTAGTTTTAGAGATACGATGGAGCTAGCTTTTGAAAACGTTGTTTCCAGAAACACGCGTTTGAAGTTTATACTATGAAAAACTCTTGCCTAAACTCAATCCGCAATTCCTGCATCGTACAAAATACCTTCTGATTGCTCATCATCGTCTATTTCTTCAAGTCTTGCTTGCTTTCGATTTTTTTGAAATTATCAAAGTGGACTGGCCCCTTAAAGTTGTTCAGAGCCTGAATGAAGTCCGAAGCGCTGTGGAAAAATCGATGATTGAACTTAAAAAAAAATCGCTACAAGAACAATTGCATATTATTTTTATGACCCCAAAATATGTTTTAAGCAAAAAAAAACGATTTTTTTTTGCTTAAAACCCAAAATCGTAGAGTGGTGTTATCCCTCAACGGGGTATCTCTCTCTGGAAGCCCCATTTAAAGTGTCAGAATGATGAAATTTTTTCCTAGTAACACATTGGTTGGAATAAATTAATTTCCTCCCAACATTTTTTACACATGTTTGTGGTTACAATGTAATTTTTTCGGAAGAAAATCTTTCAAATGTTCGTGGTGCTGCAGTTGGCGTTGCAGTCCTCCAGCGGCGAGGCCCGAAACGGCGGGATCTCTACCAGGCTCAAATGTATTCTGAAACGAAAACAAAAAATGTTTACTTCAAATACATCCAACTGACTATGAGTTCGCGATCCACTTTTCAAAATTTCGAAAAATACGAAAAATGACAGCTTCTCGAAAGAAAACGTCTTTTTTCTCTTGAAAAACAGCATGCTGAGTCATTGTTATTAACAAATGGTTCATCCAATCAAAAAATGCGATCGTGAACCGAAAATGACTACTGTTTGAACGCTAACTGTGCAAATTCAAGTCAATAGTGTGAAAGTTACTCAAGATATCAGTCCCGCCGTGTCAAGATGTAGTTTCGAGATAATCGTGTTCAAACTCGACGGATCGGGGTAAACCTGACGCACACTGTTCCACCAAAATAGGTGTAACTTCGTCGATTTTTCGAATTTCAGGATCCGGTTGATCTTAAAATATTCTTGAAAGTTCACACTGTAAAAATACGCAAAAAATCATTTTTTTAAGTTTCCAGGAAGGGATACCCCCTTAAGGGAAGGTTCTGCCTTGTTGGGCCAAAAAATATTCGATTTTTCACCAATTTTTTAGGCGAAAAGTATTAAATGTAGAATGTTGATGTCTCGTATGTTGACTAAGCGGTCTTTATTGAACATTAAAATATTTTTTAAAGTTTGACAAAATATGGTGGTGGGAGTGTGAGGAGCCACGTATGTCGGTGCGCGGGCGATGACATTCTTCGCTTGCGGAAGTCCTAAGTCCCGGACACGTGATCTGAAGCAAAAAAATCAAACATATATTTACTTTGTACAATATTGTGTATAAGTTGACCTACAATCAAGAAGAAAAATTGAAAAATGAAAAAATAGTGAGCAAAAAACTGCGAAATTTTTTGGGAAAAAAACAAACTTCCTTCCGATCGCTCACTAATTTTTTATTTTTCAATTTTTCTTGATTCTAGGTCAACTTATACACAATATTGTACAAAGTAAAAATATGTTTGATTTTTTTGCTTCAGATCACCTGTCCAGGACTTAGGACTTCCGCAAGCGAAAAATGTCATCGCCCGCGCACCGACAAACGTGGCTCCTCACACTCCCAGCACCATGTTTGGTCAAACTTTAAAAAATATTTTGATGTTCAATAAAGACCGCTTAGTCAACATACCAAATATCAACCTTCTATATTTAATACCTTTTGTATAAAAAATTGGAGAAAAATCGAACGTTTTTTGGCCCAACAAGACAGAACCTTGTACCGCTCCGCCGGCCCGTTAGAAGCTGTAGCTCAATCAATTTTAGGAATATTTCAATGAAATTTTCAGGGAATATAGCTAAAAAGTGACACCATCCAATAAAAATATTTTGGAAAATGCTTTTTTTCACCTAGGTAGATGTAGCCCGTTAACAGTAAAAAAAAATATCGCTATCGAAATAACCTTCCTGGCCCGATTATATTTGTCTCACGTGAGTGCTCTCGTTGCCCAGGACATTCACCAACGCGGACGAGGCTGCCGAATCCGACGAGAAGCTCAATATATTCTCACTCGCTTCGGGACATCTGTACGAGAGATTTTTGAAGATAATGATGCTCAGCGTCACGAAACACACTAAGACACCGGTGAAATTCTGGTTCTTGAAGAATTATCTTTCGCCAACGTTGAAGGTAATGTGGTTTTTCGTATTCTTGCATGCGATAAGAAAACCTCAGGTAACGGTTTTCGGTTATTCCGACGAGTCATCAGTTACGAGTAGGGTATTTGGCTGTTGTACGGAAACCATCCTCAATGGTCAATTATTCTATATTATGCTCACAATATTTTCTATAATAATAATAATAATAATCGAGTTTTATTTGCACATCTTGCTTTACAAGTTTTTTACAAAAAATTTCCGATTTGTTTATGCACATTTTTCTTACATCTACTCTTTCTTTTCTTACTCTCTTTTTGTCACTTTGCTGCTCATCTCCCTCGCTTTCAACTCCCTCTTCCTTCTTGCGCATTTTTTTTACATAGTTTATAATTTCCCTCTTTATCGCCACCTTATCCACTCCTTGCACCCACTCCTCAGCTTCCTTTCTCGCTTTCGTCGTTACAATTTTCCATTCTTTTTCGCATATTAGCAGGTGCTCCATTGTCTCATTTTCTTGCAAATTCTGCATCTCCAGTCCTTTTCCCCCTTCTTTTCCGCCCTCCATATATTTCCGCATCTTAGTCTTGCCCACATTTCTTTATCCCTACCCTTCACACCCTCTTCCGCCCAATACTTCCATGGCCTTTCCTCATTTTCCACGATATATTTGTAGTTGCCATTATATGACGATTTTCTTATTCTTTCCTCCTCCTCGTCCAAAATTTTCTTTTTTAGGCATTCTAAACCTTTTTTCATCTTTTCATTTATTTTATCCTCTTCCCTTCTTCTTCTTCTTATCATTGTTACTAAGTCCTCTATCCCCATATCCTTTAACACTTTCTCCAAGTTCTTTCCCCACTTTGATGGCGTTCCGTTAGAAATTGCCCTTACCTCCTCCATCAAACAGATTTTTGGCCATCTTGAATCTTCCATCCTCGGAACCTCTCTTATGTACCTAAACACTCTTTCTCTTATCAAATAGGCCATTGTTGGCACACCCAGATCCCTTCTCCAAATATAATTCGGGGTTGTTTTATTTACTCCTAGCGCCATTTTGCAGTATCTGCTCTGTATTCTTTCAAACACCCCAATTTCCCCTATTCCCCAAATCTCTACTCCGTACGTGGCTCCTGCTTTTACTATTGTTTCTAATAAATAGAGTCTCTCTTCTATCATATGCCTTCCCGCTCTCTTCTATATCCCCCAAACCATATTTGCTGCTTTTTGCGTCTTTCCGGCCAGCTTTTTACCATGGGCCCAAATTGAATTTTTGCTTGTAAACCAATATCCTAAATATTTAAACTCCTTCACGATCTGCATTTTTCTCCCTTTAATTCCCCATTCTTCATTCTTCCTTCCTTTTCCCCGGTTCCTAAAAAGCATTATCTTTGTTTTCTTCGCATTTATTTCCATTTTGTTATTGTCTGCCTATTTTTCCAAGTCCTTTAATATGCTGCTTAACCCCCCCACTGTATCCGCTATCGCCGCCACATCATCAGCATATTTTATTGCAAAAAGTTTTTCGTTCCCCACTACCTCTCCGCCTTCATTTTTCCTTTCCCACATATCCTGTTAATCATCTACGTATATATATCGAATAAAACCGCTCTTAATGCGCATCCTTCCCTTACCCCTATATTCGTTCTGAAACTTTCTGTAGTTATTCCATTCGTTTGCACCTCTGCCCTTGTATCCTTATAAACTTCCTTTATTGTTTCCAGCATTTTCCCTTCTATTCCTTTCTCTTTTAACTTTCTGATCATTACTTCCTTACACCCTCGATGGAAAGCTGCCTTAAAATCCACAAACGCTAAATATAGCTTTCCTCCTTTCACTTTTGATTGTTTATTGAGGACCGCGCTTAAAGTAAATATTTGATCCCTTGTTCTTCTGCCTTTCCGAAAGTCTGCCCGACTTTCTTTAAATTTTTTGTTCCTCTCTATCCATTTGTTTGGCCTTTCTGTCATCATTTTTGTTAGCAACTTATATCCTACATCTAATAGTGATACCCTCCTGTACGTCTCTGCCTTTACAATATTTTCTATATTTTCGCGAATGTCAGTATTTACGATATAAATCGGCAATAAAATTTAAATATCCACCCAGACCGCCGAAACGCTCTCGTTGTCAGATATGTAGTCACGTGACGCCTGTGACGTCGCATGTCAGTAAATAAGGTAAAGGGCCTATATCGCCGCGGGTGGAAGTCAAAATGTCGAATGACTAAATATAGAAAGACTAATATTTCGAACCGACAGAATCATGAACTCTCAAAATAACGAAGGTTAAATTATTCGAAATGTTATCCTTTGAACCATGACGAAATCGAATAACTATTACACCAAAGGATAATTCATTCGAGAGTTCATTTATTCGGGAATATATATTCAGATGGTCTGCAGTTTGAGTCATACAAATACAGATTCGAACAATCTACAATATTTATATCTCTGAAATAGAAAAAAAGTGAGTATCTGATATTCGTAATATCGTCTATAGCAAAAAACCATATATCGAGACTACAAACTCCGAATGTCCAGATCTTAGAAACGCAAATGATTGATGGTCCGTAATGGCGAATACCTAAATGGCGAATATGACATGGCTGCCTGACCCGACTGACCACTAACGCCATCTGCCATCTTGTACACTGAGAAAAAAACCAATTGAATGAAAAAAATATATTGGTGGATTCAAATAAATGTCTGATCGCGGAGTGCCGCGATATGTGAGATTGTTACAATACTATAAAATATTGTAAAATGTTATTGATTCAAATAACATATTATTTTATTTGAAAATATCTTCTGTTCTCTGAATATCTACATTATCCTTCAAACAAAATTATATTAAGCGAATGCTACAACATTTTTTATTTCGTACAAAAATATAATCAATAGAATGAATTATTTCTTTACTATATCGAAACGAATATGCCATGAGACGTAAGTTTTTCAATTTGTTTTAAATCTTAAATGAAAAGTGACCATTAGAATGATCATCCACGATAATAGTGGAGAGAATATCAGATATCCAATGGAACATCCATGGAGAGAATATCAGATATTCAACTCACAAGAACAGATACTACACTTTGGTCTTAGCCACAGGCCAAAAAGCGAAACTCTTTAGACTTTCTCCGGCGTTTAAGTAGATTTTCGGTTCGCGCTACACCTACGAGAAACGAGCGCGCGTGCGGCTTCTAGCGGTTACTCCGAGAACTACGGGTTTCCTCAACCTTATAATTTCGGTGGCGCTCGGCCATGATTTGGTTGAATTTTTTCAACCAAATGCGCAAGAAACAAATTTTATTTCCGCATAATTTTTTAACCAATTTAGACATTTGCTCTATATTTTTAAATCAAAATAAAATATTAATATTTTAACGAATAATGTACTTGAAAATCAATATCGGATATGGTGAAAAAAATAAAATAACATTTACTCAATAGAAATTTTATCTGAATCAAAAGAGCGAAACTCAATTTTTCTTGTGTACTCGAATCAACAATATTCATGTTATGAATTGAAATGCTTTTTTTGTTCGTTGCAGAAAATGCATTAAAAACTATATCATTTTTTCGCGATAATTTTTTAGATAGTTTCAATAATATCTTGTTCCCGACTAACAATATATATTTTGAATGAAAAAAAAAACTTTTAATTTTATTCTGTTATTAAAGTCAATAGCGTTTTGTTTGCACTAATCAATTCGATTATTTACACCAACAATTTTACAATTGAATCAACGAAATTTTATTGAGTAACACCAATGATATTGGTTCAATGATTTTTCTTCTCAGTGTAGTATTGCTCGATCCCAAGTTTTCGCTATCCGGACGGTTCGCCATTTTGGCCCATCGCTATTTTAACTGATCGACTTTTTGGTCCTTCGTTTTAATGAATTCGAAATTGTAAACTGTCGTAATATTTACAATTCGACGATTTGACGTCTCGAATTGTTTGGTGTATACATGCAGGCGAATCGATATTATATCCCTCATTATTTTGTTAAATGTGATATTTGTTTTCGCTATAAATCAACTTCGAGATTTTTGTATTCACAATTTCGATAAACTATTTCACCGTCATCATAAGATTGATCTATCTATATTGGAACGTTCGTCATTACTCAATTCGAAATTTCGGTCCTTCTAAATATTGATCGTTCGAATTTCCGATCCCCACCCATCTCCGCTGAGTTGTCGCACAGCAAACCTTCCTCTCCATTCTCATTTGAAAGTTCATAATATAGTAACCATCACTACAAATAACTATGAATGAACAAAAAATCACGGAAATACTCTGAAATAAACTAGAACTATAGCAGAAATTGAGATATAGAGGTACTGCTATTGAATAACATCGGGTGTTATGCACCAATCGCCATTTTCAAATGTTAAGGGGTCTTCTCACTTTAGACGCTAAAAATGGCTATTTTCATGATTTTTTTATAGGTTTATATTATAGATATTGATATAAAAGTTGTTACACTTAATAAATATACTTTCGAAATACATTACAAAAATGTTTTTTATGTATTTATGTAACCCAGACAAACTTTAAACGCGTTTTTCTCAAAATAACGTTTTTCGACGGCTTGTTGATAAAATCTTCGAAACTCCGTAACCGATCCTTATGAAATTTTGATCACATATTCTTTACAACTATAGCTATAGCGCATAACAAGGATTTTTTTAACTTTTGATGTGTACTATTTTTTTTGCCAAAAACGGTAAAAAAACGTTTTCTTCTTGTTTTGTCGAAAAATGTCCGCCATTTTGTTATTTTTGCATGTATGAAAAATCGTATGATATGCGCTATAGCCATTAACATACTGAATCTAAAACCGTTTAATTTTTTGTTTCGGATGATCCAGCTCCAAGATTTCATCAACATCGCAGACCTACAATTTTTTAGGACATTTTCTGAACTACCATTTCCGTCTATATATAGTGACTTAAATAAATACATTAAAAAAATGTATTTCGAAAGTATATCTATTAAGTGTAACAACTTTTACATCAATATCTATAATATAAACCTATTTTAAAGAATCATGAAAATAGCTTTTTTTAGCGTCTAAAGTAGACCCCTTAAAGAGTTTCGGATACATACTGTATTTAACTTCTAAAACGTATAAGTGAAGTGTCACTGTAGTCAAATGCCCTATTATTTTTTCCACTTTGTTCGAACTATTTTCAATCGGGATTGAATTCGCGCAGGATTTCTTGCCGCAAATGGCGAAGGAGTACGGTTTCGAGTACGAGCTCGTTCAGTACAAATGGCCGAGATGGCTCCATCAGCAGACCGAGAAGCAACGAACGATCTGGGGATACAAAATTTTGTTCCTCGATGTGTTGTTCCCGCTGGACGTTAAGAAGATAATATTCGTCGATGCCGATCAGGTTGTGCGAGCCGATCTCAAGGAACTCGCCAGTCTCGATCTCGAGGGCGCACCCTACGCTTATCCTCCGTTCTGCGATAGTCGAACGGAAATGGATGGTTTCAGGTATTCAATCAGCAATAAAATTCGCGCCGAAATGTCCTTTTCCTTGTAAACGCGTCGCTACAATCGGGTTTTTCCGCCTTGAAGATTTTGGCGACAGGGCTACTGGAGGAACCATCTTCAAGGACGCACTTATCACATAAGCGCCCTCTACGTCGTCGACTTGAAGCGCTTCCGTCGCATCGCCGCAGGCGATCGCTTGAGAGGACAGTATCAGGCGCTCAGTCAGGATCCGAACAGTCTCTCGAATCTCGATCAAGATTTGCCCAACAACATGATCCATCAAGTTGCCATAAAAACATTGCCGCAGGAGTGGCTTTGGTGCGAGACTTGGTGCGACGACAGATCCAAGAAATACGCTAAAACGATAGACTTGGTATTGGATCGTTTTTAGACTTTTATTCAAATTTTGAGAGCCCTATCAGCGAACGGAAAGTTATACATTATATGGTCATTGCTTGCAAGTTAAGGTTCCTTTGGATAAGTGACTTTTCCGAAAAATCAGCCTAAAATTATTGTTTTTGCTATTTTTTCGTTTGTTGGGTTATAAATGTTGACATTGACGCTGCTTATGAAAAGTAGCACGATTCAAAGTTCTTACGAAAACTAGCATGTTTGATTTTCACTGTAAAAACTAGTGTAAAAGGAGTGAGTTTAAAACCTTAAGGATCTCATCGCTCGTACAATCTAACCAAAAAGAGTTTTGGTGAGAATTTAAAGTGCTTCGTGCTCAGGTAAAAATCTGGAAAAATAAACCATTAGCATTTTTTTTTTAATATGTCAATTTTTTGCGTAATGACATTTTATTTTATACTCGTTGCTTTTATTAACTTTTCGATAATAATTATCAATTAAAATCGATAGTAGTAATTTTTATAAAAAAATAATATCGAAATTGTAAATATAAAGAAATATTTATTGTGATTTTCCATTAAAAAAATAACGTTATTGAAAATATTCAACAAATTTCCTGTAATCTTGCAGATGGTTATCGTCGAATGTTTGAAAAATCTTGCTAATGTTCGATTGGAATTAAACCTCAGTCAAGCATTGCCTGTAATTTTTTTTTCTTGGTGCGAGAGGCAATTTTGTATCTGACGTCTGTTTTAATTGGAACATTCGAACATCGTTCGTGTTTTTGTTTTTTTTTTGAAGATTTTCATCACTCGTCCTTGGTCAAAATCATATTTAGCGTGGATTGTATCGACGTGAGGTTGAATGGATATTTCCCGAATACTTGCAATTTTAATTGAAGTCCAATACAAGATTTTTCGAAAGGGCCTAAAAAATCGTAAATTTCCGATTGCGGTCAAAGGAATTGGAGTAAAAAAATAGAGGCAAGGCGTAAAAAAGCATGGAAGAAAAGTCGGAAACAATTCCAGTGTTACTGAAACATTTTAATTTTCGCGGTGAATATCAAAATCTGCTTCTTTTCGTGGTGAAAGCCTAAACGTGCTAGTTTTCGCGTTAAATATCGACAGTTGCCAGTTTTCGTGGCGAAAATCGAAACTTGCTAGTTTTCGCGTCGGAAGCCATAACATGCTAGTTTTCGCGGTGATATCAAACATGCTTCTTTTCGTAAGAATTCTGAAACATGCTTCTTTTCGTAAGCAGCGTTGATATTCAGTCGGGGGAAGCTTAAATTCACGTTCCCATAAAAAGTTATGGGGTTTTGGGTGCTTTTTTGTAAAAAAAAAATTATTTGTGACATTCACAGTCAATTTAAAACCATTTGATTAATTGGTCGAAAAGTTAACCACTGAATAAGCATACGATTTTTTCGAATTTTCCGAAAATTCTTTTCGAACATCTATTCTATTCTACGTACTTCAGACTAGCGAGAAGAGGAAAAAATAAATATTTTCAAATTTCCTAACCTAGTAGGGCCCTTAAATTGAACTTGAATCGAACTGAATTTCATTCCAACGCGAAGTAGTTGGGCGAGTATACATTCGCGAAAATGATGCTTTCAGTGTAATAATCCTATGACGAAGGAAGCCAAGTTGCAAGCCGCTATGCGAATATTGCCCGAGTGGACGGGCTACGACGAAGAGATCAAGGCCCTGCAACAGAGGCTCGAGAACGAGAGTAGGCAATTGGAGAGAGACGATAGAGATGAAAAAGATACAGGTAACGTTCGCGCGAAGCTGTGCAAAGGGGCTACATCTACCTACAGACCTGAAATGTTTTTTATTCTTGGAAACGGCTGGTATTGAGAGCCTTTAAAAAAAATCACCAAAGAATACAGAAAAATAGCACAAAACATGACCGCCGGCGGACATTTTTTTTCGCGACGCTTGGCGCTGAACACTCCAGCTTGAGGGGTTATATACAGTCGGGAGACCCAAAAAGATCGATTTTTCAAGAATTTCAAGAACTTGTTACCGTCTTTTAACAATTTTTATTTGTAAAAATAATTATTTTGAAAGCTGCTATAGCTGATCTCCGGGAACACCTCGAATAAAGGTGTCTTGCGGTGAGCACGATTACTCTGGACTGGATCATTTAAAATGAAAAAAAAACCAACAATATTTCGTTAATATCATGGATTATCTTGTAATTGATCCTAGGAATAAGTAAAATCATAATTATCGACAAAATGGCGGCTTCTAAAAATAATCGTATTTTCGACAAAAATGTAGGCCGTAAATTGCTTATAAAATGGAAAATATTTATCGGTGAGAAAAAACCTTCGATTAATTACTAAAAAATATACTTGAAAAGATTGTGTTAAAATTTGAAACTGATCGGTTAAGCCGTTTCGGAGAAATCTTGCTCTCCGACTTTAAAGCACAGAGTTTTGAGAAAACGCGTTTAAAGTTTCAAAAACAATTTCGAACGCTCTGACACGTCATTACAAATGTGCATGTAACTTCGAGAATATTCGCCGGATTGGCAAGAAATTTTCTGTGTGTGTACATATGTACATTACGCGAAAAAAATAGAAAAAAATCGATTTTTCGAAAATTTTACCTGTATAAACCCCTTAAGGCGGGAGCCTGTATTAGAAGGTTAAAAAAAACGTTTTTTCGGGAATTTTTTTTAGACGGAAAAAAACAAGTGAGCGCAGCAAACATAGAGGTATCTTTTCATGTATATTTGAAATGTATTTAAAAAAATGTTTCAACATGAAACAATAAATTATTGCAGATTTATTAGCCTATTCCTTGTGCAGCTCGTAATTCTTGACGGAAACAAAAAACCAATAAAATTTTCAATTGTCATATTTTTTTCTTCTGAGTGAATCAAGAAAAAGCTGAAAAAATAGTGAAATTATAACTTTTCTCAGGTTCGAAAAAAAATGTAATAAAAAAAACACCTTAACGTGCTATAAAAATTATTTAACAAGACTTTTTCAACGACTTTTTGAATTCTCTTAGTAGAGATTGTCATAATGAAAAAAATTAACTCTGGTTTAATTCAAAAGGTCGTTTACTTTTTTTGCTATCACGCCTGCCAATTTGGAAAAATCGTGAAAATGAAAATTGGAGAAAACGCGCTTCAAAGTTTTCAGTAGGAGGAAATATTAACATCAAATATGTATCGCTTCTCTGCTTTTGGCCTTGTATTTTCGAAAATACTTACAATTGGCCTCTGTAACTTCGTAAATATATTCTTGGATAGTTTATCTATCGATTTAAGGAATGAAAAAAAAAAAAAACGATTCTAGGGACCTTCTAATTCAGGCTCCGGCTTTAAATGGTCCGTTTGAAATCTAAAAACCAAACGGGTTATTCAAGTTAACAATAAATACGAGTCGTTGACGATCGTCGATTTTAAAAATCACTTTTAACAACGTGGCGACGAATTTAAACTCGAGCATTGAAAATCTAAGAAATAAAGTCGTCATTTTTACGTAACTATTAAAAAATGAAGATCAATTAAAAAAAAACTAAGATCGTCAACGACCTTCAAAGGTTTCTCATCGTATCTCCTGTAAATTTGGACCACTCCATCAAGGGATCATCACAGTGTAACGGGTCGAAAAATAATTGATTTCCGCGATTTTCTTTTCGATGGTTAAAATACGCTAGCAGTGATTTTTTTCGTCACATCAAAGCACTCGTGAAGAACAGGAGATACATTTTTAAACGTCTTTTTTTATTTTTTTTACATTCTTTTTAACGGTTGAAAATCTCTTCTAAAAAAAGGAGTCCTCACGGTGTACACGGTTGTGGCCGTGAATATTATCTGAAACAAAATTTGTAAAAAGATTATTAATCGGCATGAAAGTCGCCATCTTGCTATCGAGATTTTTTAAAATAAAAATTCACAGCACGGCGGCGGTTTGAAAAAAATTATCGAATTTAGCCAATCTGTTCGACAGTTTTTCATTAAAAAAATATGAAGATTTTGAAAAAAGCTTCGCTAGCAAGATAAAGACTGACGTGAAGAATGTTGTGTCAAAATTTGAGATGAATAGCATGAAAACTCTTCCTTTGACAGTGTACACCGTTTTGAAAAACGACATTTCGAGAAAAACGCGTCTGTCCGCGCCAATCGGTCGAATCCTTTTTTCCGAGAAAGGCGGTAGCAACCGGAATAATTCGAATTTCGCCCCAAAACTCGAACAGCACGTTAAAAACCGTCTATATTGCCGAATAATGTGAAAAAAAAAATCAATTTTTTGGAAAATTTTACACCGTGATGATTTCTTAAGGGGTTGTCTTACTTTAGACGCTAAAAAAGGCTATTTCCATGATTTTTTCATAGGTTTATATTATACATATTGATAGAAAAGTTGTTACACTTAACATATACACTTTCGAAATACATTTAAAAAAAAATTATTTATACAAGTCACTATTTATAGACGAAAATGGTAGTTAAAAAATGTCCTAAAAAAATTGTAGGTAAAAAAATAAAACGGTTTTAGATTCAGTATGTTAATGGCTATAGCGCATATCATACGATTTTTGATATATGCAAAAATAACAAAATGGCGGACATTTTTCGAAAAAAACGTGTTTTTGGCGACAAAAAAAGTAAATATCAAAATGTAAAAAAATCCTTGTCATGCGCTATAGCTATAGTTGTAAAGAATATGTGGTCAAAATTTCATAAGGATTGGTTCAGTAGTTTTGAAGATTTTAACATCAAGCCGTCGAAAAACGTTTTTTCGAGAAAAACGCGTTTAAAGTTTGTTTGGGTTACGTAAATACATAACAATTTTTTTAAATGTATTTCGAAAGTGTATATATCGAGTGTAACAACTTTTATATCAACATCTATAATATAAGCCTATCAAAAAAATTCATGAAAATAGCCTTTTTTAGAGTCCAAAGTGAGAAGACCCCTTAAAGTTTGAAGTTTAATGGTGCTACCGCCCGTCCGGCCGACTGTTAGAAGCTGTAGCTCATCCATTTTCAGCATTATCTCAATGAAATTTTCAAGAAATATAGCTAAAAGATGATACAATGAAGTAAAAATATGTTTGGAAAATGCAATTTTTTGACCGACCTAGGTAGACGTAGCCCGATAAACGAGCTATGACCCCAATTTGATATTGCCACTAATCGCATGATTATCTTCAACAGATGACGCTGCCAAGCACGAAGAGCTGTAAAACTTTTCGCACCGACGCAAACGGAACGTTTTCTTTTTTTTTTTTTATAGATAAACTGTACAAAAATAATTTTTATAACGTTCACTTTATTCTGCTAAATTTGTTGCCGTTCTGCACTCTTCGCGACGAGGAGCCACAGTCGAGGTGGTGGACGAGTAAAGTTGCCCGCGTCGCTCGATTTTTTTCTCTGCAACCTGTAAAAATGCCTCGATACAGGCATCGAGGGTGCCACATCGTTGCAGCGTAACTTTAAATCGTGAAAAAGAGATAATCGCGCTAAAATTGAACGACCGAAGGGGCAAGTTTCGAACTAAACGCCGAATACACGTTCGTATTTTGTACATTTCAGCAAGCATCTGCAGCGAACCAATTGATTATTTATTCAACGCCATCAGTCTACTTACGAATCATCGAATTATACAATTAGTACAGTCGTGCTGTATATTGGAATCGAAAAAAATTAGAAGGCTAGTGTTTTGACAGGTGATTTTGGAGGTGCCGTGGGTGCTAAATCCAAGTTTGCCTAAAAATCGGGCTGTTGGGTTTTTTAGGGGATGAAAGGGGATGACAGTGGATTAATGCCAAACTACAACTCCCACGAGGTCGGCGCCCGGAGACAAAATTTTCAGAAAAATCCGGGCTTTATTTTTGTCCACAGCGCCGAAGTCGTGGCAGTTCAATTTAGGGGTGAATAAGTGGGGTGAAATTTTGAAAAATCAGTTTTCATTCGAAAACTTTGGGAAAAATTCATACAATTTTTGTTCAAATGGGAACGTTGCAGCCCTTGAAAAGACGCGTCGATCGGGTATTTGATCAACCCTCTCTGAAAATATCTTCACCCCCAAAAGAATTGTTAAAGTATTGAAAAAATTGTTTATTGAATAACTCAAAAACAATCGATTTTTCAGGGATGGTTTAAATGTACGAAATGTAGAGAATAATTTTCTCTATATTTTCGTTCCTATGGTCTACTCTTGAATTTTCCTTTTTCGAACCTCAGGGGTTGAAAAATCAAAATGAAATTCCGGGACGACTATTGACCGAAAATAAAAAGACACGAGTTTGGCGCTGTGGACAAAAACGTAGCTGAGAGTTCAAGCTACAAATTCTCCCACCGTGCCGAATTCGTGCGGTCAATAGTTTTCCCGGAATTTCATTTTGAATTTTCAACCCCCGAGAGGGGTTGGAAAATCAAAATTCAAGGGTGGTCCATAGAAACGAAAATATGGAGAAAATTATTCTCTACATTTCGTACATTTGAACCATACCCGAAAAAACTATTGTTTTTGAGTTATTCAATAAACAATTTTTTTTTGTATTTTAACCATTTTTGGGGGGGTGAAGATATTATCGGAGAGTGATGATAGAATACTTGATCGACGCGTTTTTTCAAGGGCTACAACGTTCGCATTTGAACAAAAAGTGTACGATTTTTTTCTAAAGAGTTATTGAATTAAAATTGATTTTTTCAAAATTTCATCCCACTTTTTCACCCTTAAAATGAACTTCCACGACTTCGGCGCAGTGGACAAAACCAAAGCCTGGATTTTTCTGCACATTTTATCTCACGGCGCCGAGCTCGTAGGGGTTGTAATTTGGCACTAATACACCTCATCCCCTAAAAAACCCTACACTCCGATTTTTAGGCAAAATTGGATTCAGCACCCGCGGCACCTACATTATCACCTGTCAAAAAACTAGCCTTTTTCTAATTTTTTGTCGATCACGGGGGTTTTCAGCGACGCACGACTGTACTAAATTAACTAGCCAGCTCGATAGGCCAACTTTGTCCATCAATCAACTCCGCAGTAACAAACGAAGTTAACGTCTCCGGATGCTTAGCATCGTCCATGAAAAAAAAAAAACAATCAGTGTACACTACAGCAGGATTAGGTTTTTCTTTTGTAACGAATAAATGTAACACGAAGTTTGGCGAATGTTCGCGTAATGAGAGGAGGAGTAATGATTTCTCGTCGCTTTATCCGTGGGTAATACCGTTGCATTTTTTACGGTACACCATATCGGTCGTTGAATCACGCGCGAGGTCACGAGATTACTAGAGAAAAAAAAAACAACGTAATACGACTATACCGTTCTTTTTCCCTTTCCACAGGAAGCACGCACGGTCAATCTCACCGAGACAGGGTCAATTACCGCACCGCGTGAAATACCTCGAGGATTTCTTTCAATTTCACTCCCGCGTGCTTCCCGAGCGAGAGTGAATATTCGCGTGATCGGAGAGTCATTCGAATCGCGAAGAAACGCGACGAGAGAGAGGGAGGGAAAGAGTAGGACGAGAATTCTCCTGTGATTCGGGTCATAGTCGTCTCCGCAGTCCGCGGGACAATTTACCGTCGGAGAGAACGATGCTTCGTTCGTAAACATAATACGCCGAAAAGATCGTGAAATTCTCTCGGCTTAGCTCGGAACGATCGGCGCTCTGTGATTCGTGAAGTTATTGTTATTGCTTTGTCTGTCACGTTGAAGCGTTCTACGCCCTTTATTTTCTCATTTACTCACCGCAAAGTGACCACGTGTTTGACGGGAAAAAAAAATTTGAAGTGAAAAAGAATTCTCGTGGGTGCCATCTCGTTCGAAATCCAAATGGGCGGAATTGGGAAGAACGACTATGTCAAGTAACACGAAATTTATTAATTTTCGAGAAAAACTGCTCTTTTTTTATTCCAATCTTTATATTTTCATTTTTTTTTCGATTCAGGTTTATTTACTTACAGTGAAACTTCAGTTGTACGTTTTTTAAGGAGTACGTCAAATATGACATATAGGGTCAAAGTGGGAACAGTGGCAACAGTGCGTACACTGAACCTTGTCTGTTTCTCAAAAGTAGACATATATATATATATATATATATATATATATATATATATATATGTATATACGCGCCTTTTTCACATTAGAACCCCCCTCGGATGCCAATAGGTTTGAACCTGTCTGTGAGTTGCTCCCGCGCGATTCGGTTGTGAGAGGTGATTTTATATTATTTTTTGTGTCAAAAGTTGAAAAACCAGCTGAGTTTGTATGTTTTTTCGCTTCTTTACCTATCGCAGTTATGTTCAAAGTCATTGTTCTCCCGCAATATACAGCTATATTGCGGTATTTGAGCATTGCGTTTCTTAACCTAACAAATATAGAAACTTGTCAGTACCCGCTTTAGAAAAAAAGAGCGCGCCGGTACACAGTGTCTCAATTTTTCGAAGTACACAGAGGTAAGTCACAATATGAATATTTTCGCGTTGTGATTTAGATAGGTACTGGGTATCTCATTAGGTAGGTACTCATTGATTAATATTTGATAAATCATTGTGATTGATCTCATAATATGCTGTCTTTTTGTAAATTAATTTTTCAATAGTTTACTGTTCAATACTCCCCATTGTATAGAGAAAAGCACTCCATTACCTACAAGTGTACAGTGGATCTGGGTAATTTTCTTCAAATTTTGCTTGATTTTGAAATTTGGTTTGACTGTGAAATTAGGCATGTTTCACTGTGTACACCACCAAGTACACAGTGGATCAAATACCATTTTTGAAAAATGGTTATTATCTCAATATCTATTGGGTTAGGCCGTTCGGTGTCTTTTAACAAAATGAAGCCATTGAACACACCTCACGTTTAGTCAAGGTTTCATTGAGATTGTGTGAACGGTTGGGCAGCTATAGACCTCTGAAAAAATAAGCCACTGATCCCACTCTGACCCTATATGATGAATGAGGATTTTTGTCTTTCAACATCACGAGCACCTTCGTGCCGCTGGAATTTCAATGCAATATATATTTTTTCGATTGCGACATTCGAAACGTAATTCCGCGAAAACGGCACGTGGTTCTCGATGGACTTTCGACGCAATTTAAAAATGGGGAAAAACGAAATTCTTAAGGCATTCCTTCCGCGGAGGGCCGTATTTAGTGGGGACATAAGCACTTCTGAATCATTGGTGAAATGCAGTGGCGCTTGATAAAATTAAGTCACAATCGTTAATAAGGTACAATAATTATTATACCCAACGATAAACTGGAATAAAAACATTTCCCGCAATTTTAGTGGTTTTAGACACTCTTACATTTTCTCCGAAAAATCGCGGCTACGAAAATTCTGCTAGTCACATTTTTCTAAGTTGCATCATTGATATTTTCCTTAAACATTCGGTGACCCTGTTTTTACTGTCGACTTTTGAATCTTTTGAATTTTTTACACGCGTTGAGCAGTTTATATAAAGCATCTAGAATTATTTAGTGCATAAATTATTGAATAGAATTGTGGCCAGCGTGTCATCTCCATAAAGTGCCGTATAATTGAGACGATTTTTAGTCGTAATTTTTCGTTAAAAGTTCGGTAACTTTGCTTGAAATGTTACCAGTAGATTTCGATGATTACTTCAACGATTTACTTAATTATAGACGATGATGATTTACTTAATAATTTGAATAATAAACTTATTCAACAAAATGAAAATCTTGAAATTATTTAAACTTTAATTCCTATATTAATTTTAATTTATATAGCAATTCCTTCTCTAGAAATGTGATATTTAACAGATGAAATTTATATACCAACTCTAACAATTAAATCTATTGGACATCAATGATATTGATCTTATGAATATAAAGATTCTAATGACATTTAATTTAATTAATTCATAATTAAAAATAATATAAATATGAATAACTTTCGGATGATTTACTTGACTAAGAACGATAATCAGTTAACTGTAAAATATTCGGGGTCGTGAAACGCATACCTTAAGGGGACTGGGGAGGCTTAAAATGTGAAGAAATCAAACGTTTTATTCCGCTCAGCACACAGGAAATAATTCATATAAAAATATTCCCGTTTAAAGATCCGTTTTATTGTAGTCTATGAAATTAAAAAACAGGTTTTTCCGAATTGCCTACTATCGTGAAATAGTGGTTTTAGTGTAATTGTCGAAGTCGCAGAGATCTCAATTTTACCACTGATTTTTTAAATCGATTGACAATTCATACGAATACGGAAAGCGTAATTTTTACAATATTATTTCTCCTTGAGTGTACCTGGAAAGTAAAGAAAAATAATTCAATCCCACAAAGTGGCGAGCGAAAAAGAAAAATACTTTAAAAAATCATTACATTTTTTATTATAAACTTGAAATGATTTTTTTCACTCGACTTTTAGGTTTGCCTCATGTGTTGAAGTATTTTAGAATATCTGTGTGAATTTCAAGTTCACATTTCAAGCGGCTCTCGAGGGGTCATAGAGAAACTTCGGAAAAATGTAGTTTTGAGAAAATCGCGAATAAATTTGGCGCACTATATTTCTTACGAGGCAGTAGGGATTGCATTTCTAAAAATTCCCGCAGAATGGAATGAGGTATTTAAATCAATTTCAGTTTGAGCTGCAGTCTCGGTATGTTTTTTTGCCGTCGTAGCTGCTACCTAAAGGTCCGTCTTCTTCTGTCTACGATTTCCACGCGAATTTAAGGGGTTAGGTTACGGTGACGACAAAAAAAGGGCATATTACGATATCTTTGGACCCTAATTCTAACCACGCAACCTTCATATTTGACCTAAAAGTAAGACTTTTCAAGAGTGTTTAAAATCGAAATCCGACCCTTAAGGGGGTGAAATAGGGGTTCTAAATGTTGCATGAGACAACATATTTTTTGTCAGATTTGGCGTAAATACGCTACAATACAAATAATTGATCACGTGTTTCAGCATTTCCTAAAATTCGACCCTTAAGAGGGTTAAACGGGGGTGTTAAAGTTTGTAGGAGACAACATATTTTTTGTCAGATTTACTTGAAACTTTGCATAAATACACTAAAATACAAATAATTAAACATGTATTTCAGCAATTTCCCAAATTTGACCGTCAAGGGGGTTAAACGGGAGTGTTAACGTTTGTATGAGAAAACATATTTTTCGACCAGATTTATTTGAAACTTACCAAATTTATTTCATATATAACACTATACGTTTTCCTCGCTGTTTGGTGCGTGTAGACAGTCAAGTAGGACTTTCAACCCCTTAAATGTGTTTGTTCGGATTGGCATAAATACACCAAACAAACACATGTTTAATTATTTGTATTGGACTGTATTTATATCAAGTTTCAAACAAATCTGACCAAAAAATATGTCGTCTCATATAAACTTTAAAACCTTCGTTTCACACCGTTAAGGGTCAAATTTCGATGTTTACCACGCTTGAAAAAAGTTTTATTTTGGGTCAAATATGAAGACTGCGTGATCGGGATTAGGAGCCACAGATATCGTAATACTGCCCAAAAAAATCAGGATTGGAAAAACAGATTTTGGAGGAATTAGTAAGACTATTGAAAAATCGTTTGGACATTTATTGGTGTGGACATTTTGTACACAAAGCTGCGTACAAAATTTTTTTAAAAAATTACTAAGGACATCAAAAAATTCATACTAAGTTCATAAAAAAATTACCAATAACCAAGTCAAGTATAAAAAATCTCGTGAACGATTTTTGAATGTAAGCGGCTCAACGATGTACTTGATATTGGCCACCCGGTTGATCTGAAACAGAAAAACTGAGTTTTTTCTTCAAAAAGATAATATTGGCTAAGACTTGACCGAGCTTTTTTTTGTTATCGTTTTTCAATCATCAAAAAAATTGATTGTTTTTCGATTATTCGAGAAAATTACTATTATTGTTAATAAGTAATGAAATAAAAATTGTAAAACGAAAAACGTCGGTCAAGACTGAACTCCTATTACGTTGAATAAGTGTACCAAATTTCAAGTGAATCCGTTCATTAGATGTCGAGAAATCGTGTACACCGTTTTGAAAAACATCGTTTCGAAAAAAACGCGGTTGAGGCTTAAGGGGCTATACCAGTGTGAACGCCGAAAATTTGGGTGATTTTCGGGAATTTTTTGAAGAAAAGTACTCAATTAGATGATTCGGAAAATTAAGAATATATTTAGCTATATTTGACCTATATTACATATTTTTTTCATAGAAAAATATTGAGATCGAAGGGACTTGCGCGCTGCCTTCGGAGGCGCCAAAAATTCCTCCACTGCTGACATGATTCCGGCCGATTGAGTAGCTGAAACCGAAAAAGGAAAAATGTGGTTAAACTGGAAGGTATTTCCTGTACAATGACGTAGGATTTTCGAAAAATATCAAAATCTAACAAAATGGCGTAGTTATGAAAAAAAGTCTGTTTTCTTGCCTATAAAATGGTCGTTTTTTTCAATGCTAAATCGTCAATTTTCATCCAATCAAAAATATCCTACGTCATTGTAGAGTAAATATATTCAAGAGTACTCAGTTCAAATTTCAAGTTAATCGGATAATTGCTCTTTGAGTTACAATGTCAGCAAATTAAAAAAATCTCATTGCATATTATTGAAAGTGTAAAATGTCGAAAAAGGCAAAAAAAATCTTTTTTTTTAGTGTCACACTGGTATAGCCCCTTAAACTAGCAGTGCTATCGTTGTAACAATAAGTTTACCTTCAATCTGCGATTTCTGCAGCGTATGTTGGATCTTTCTCTTCAATTTGAGTTGCCCCAAGTTGCCTTAAGTGACGAACAAACGTTCGTCATTTTCATAGTAGCCTAACCCTCTTAATGTACAGATTATCTTACACCAAATTACGTTTTGCTCTCGCTACTTTTTCAAATGAAAAAAAAATCCACGCCAAATGATTTTCGTAAACGATCAAATTGGAGGAATGGGTAAAAGCATCCTTAATCCCCCTGAATCAAGAATACTACTGTGACCGTCAAAAGTATCAGCGTCTCTCATCGCTTTCACATTCGACGACAGAGTGGCTTGTTGCGAAAAATGTGAAAGGAAAGAAACACTAGTCACAACTCTCGCCTAGACAAAGGCGAGGGTAGGAGAGAGACAGAGACAGAGAGAGAGAGGCAGTTGATGAAAAAAATTGTCGTGACTTAGAGTTCGTCAGGTACGCCAGCCAATCTATCCATGTAATGTTATTCATCTCACTCTTCGATAAGAATTACGGAAATAGTAAGCCACGACAGTCATTCGGTGTTTTGATGTCATCATTCGGGCGGGACGGGTATCACATGCTTATGAAATATACGATAAATTTTTTTTCCAAGATTTAATTTTGACAACATAAAGTTTCGAAAATATATTTTGATATATTAAATAAAATGTATATTTCGAAAATATATTTTTTCATATATGCAAATCATATTTTTTAAATTTCATTTCGAAAAAATACAGTTTCGAAAATATACTTTTATATATTAAATAAAATATATATTTCGAAAAAATATTTTTCATGTACGAAAATAATATTTTTTAAATTTGATAGTGGAAAAAGAAAGTTTCGAAAATATATATTTATGCAAAGTCCCATGTATTCAATATTTTTTTCAAACTGTTTTCCCCCGATTTGTATTTAACATCCTTTAGTCCTCGAGTTATGGCGCAGTTTTTAAAATTGCGGTACTTAAGGGGAGCGATACGTTTAGGCGATGAAAAAATCGCCGATTTTCATGATTGTTTTTTTAAAGAAAAATTTCTTCACCATTTTTGAGATCTAGGGTATGTTTCATTACTACTTTTGCCTCTTACATGGAATTTTTTCATTTTTATTAATTTTTAAAAATTGCGGCTGTATGGCACGCTCTTCTGAACAGATTGAGGCAGATGTTGTCAGACGGCGTGACACTTAGCGTCAGCGGGATTAATCTAAAAAAAAAACCACCGAAGATTTTTCTTTCATTAAGGGGTAAAGCCACAGTAGAATGTTCAAAAAATCGATTTTTTCGCTAAAACGTTGCTTTATCATCATAAGAATAAGTTACTATTCGATTTATAGCAAGACATTTTTTTTCGCCGACTTTGAGGGTATAACGTAAGCCCACCTCCGGCACGGCCGTAGAGTACCTGAGTACTTTGAACGCGTTTTTCTCGAAGCAGGTTTTTCCAATTGGCGTGACAAATAACTTCGACAATTTTCACTCGATTTATTTCAAACTAAAAGTTATGTTCCTAATTGCATTTCGCAGAGAACTACGTACGGAATTTCTGAATAATCGAAAACTTTTCATTTAATGAGCAGTTTTATACGAAATTTTTCACTTTTAATTTTCAGTTTTATACGACATTTTTCACGTACCCACGACTTTTGAAAAAAACAATATTTTTTTTCTAATTGCGTACGTACTTCTCTAGGCATTCTAATGTAGATTGACGAGAATTTTTGGTTTTTGTTCTAGGTAAAAAATTGTGGATGCTAAATGTCACGCCGCGGAGCGCCTAAAAAAAGATAACAAACTAAAATATTAGTAGTCAGCCATTTTGTAGATCGAAAAAAAAAAAAAATTTCTAACAGCTTGATATTCATACTAAATAGATGTGTAATTAATTTGATGAGTGAATCATTTTTCCATACGAAAAAAAAATCGTTAAATTCGCACGTGATTTTATACCCGTTACTGTGGCCTAACCCCTTAACACTCATACGCAGAATATGAGCCAAGAAAAAGTGAGAAATGTTGAAAATCAATGAAATGGTACGCCGTGAAACAAAAAGATTGAATTTTCCTAAAAAGTAGCTACACTTTGCAATAAAAAAAATACTTTTTTTTTCATTTTCGACATTAAGGTTAGAAAGATTTATACTAAATTTCATCAGAATCGGTCGATAAGTTTTTATCGGGCAATAAAACATACCCTGGGTCTTAAAAAAGATGAAAAAATCTTTCTTTCAAAAAAGATAAATAAAAATCGGCAATTTTCAACAAAAAAGTCGAAAATTTGTGAAAAAAAATTGGTAGACGCGAATTGGAGGTCAATCCCGAACCTTTTGAGTCCCTCCTAGAAGACATTTTTCTTACCTTTTTCGTAAAAACGACCCGCGAGTTTATGAGACCAAAAAATCGCAACAAACAACAATGTTCAAGCTCACCTGGTGAGGAAAAGGAGGTAGTAGAGCATAAGAAAAAAAGCACAATGGAGCTTGTTTTTTAATCTTTCAAATGGTAGCTCGAACGTTTCTGAGCGCTTTTTGCCGAAATCTGTAACTTTTCGTGCCGATTGAAAATTTTCAACGTACCTATAGGTACATTGCAAACGTATACGTTTCATTGGTAGTTTGGATAATTCTTATTGCCACTCTTATCAAAACGAGACATCGCTGTATAAGAACGTGCCGAAATCCTCGACTGTGTAGAGGCGGGAAAAATGAAGAAATAACGTTGAAGAAGCGACTTGAATACAGAATGATAATTCTCCGATTGACGATGATTTTGTAAGGGGCTAGGCTACTGTGACGACCTGAAAATCAGAGTTATAAAAAAATAAAATTTTGAAAGAATAAGTAAGATGATTAAAAAACCGTCTGGATATTTATTTTCATGTATATTAACCAAGTTCTGTACCAAATTTCATATCAAAATATCACTAATTGAAGAACTTATAAGCAATCACGTGAAAGACCTGTGAAAGTGAGGGGCTCAACGGTGTACTTGATTTTGGCCACCCGGTTGATCTGAAACGAAAAGACGATTTTTTTTCTCAAAATAAATAACATTGGCTACGACTTGACCGAGCTTTTTTTGGTTACCGTGTTTTCATCATCACAAACAAAAGATTTGAATTTCTTTTTCGATTTTTCGAGGAAAAGTGACATTATTATTGTTAATTTCTGATGAAAAAGAAATGGTACGAAGAAAACCGTCGGTCAAGACTAGACTACTATTACACTGAATATGTACACCAAATTTCACGTCGATTCGTTCATTAGATGTCGAGAAATCGTGTACACCGTTTTCAAACGTCAAAATCGTGTACAAATATTTGAATTTATTCTTTAACATTTTCAATATTCTTCACAATTTATTATTTTTTTACAAAAAAATTGATTGAAAGTAAATTTCATTTACATCTGCATAGACGCATATTTTGTTTCAGAAATGTTCTTTCTGGTTGCTTTCGTATCTCGCGTAGGCTCATCGATATTCATTTTTGATCGAAAGTACACGTATTTTTTTTGTCGCATGCCATTCGACCGAAGTCGTAGATCGTTTCGGTATGATGAAACGAGTTCGTCAAACAAACTCTTCACGATTTTCGCTGTGTATATAAAACCGGACGTTCTCGAATCCCTGATTGCTATCTACCATTGTCTTCTTGCATAATTCAAACGACCATTCGTACACTGCTATTTCCTGTCTTACATGCTACACATATAATGTTGAAAGAGTTGAGGCCATCTTTGCACGATGACCTTAACACATTTCGATGTAATCAAGGTTGCTCACGAATTTGCCCACGTTCCGGCAATCTCCACATTGCGACAGCGAAGTGTCCCTCGCACGTTTTTGGACTATTTGTTTTGTTTTTTTCCAATAAAAAGGTTTTTCATAGTTCGACATCCCCTACCACTTTATGAACGGAACAGGGCACTTTTTGCCAGACAAATCACAAGGCTCAGTAATGAGGTCGGCGTTAAACTGTAGATACGTAATTGATAAAATATTTAACGTCAAGGATCAATATTACTAATCATTTGAATACACTTCGGTTTTGTTGTGTATCTGAGCAATACATTTAATGAAATGCAAATTTCATTGATATTCCTGAAGCGGTGGAAGAACATCTTAAAATTCTAAATCTCTGAGCATGGGTTTTTTAATTGGGTAATCTACTGATTAACGATCGCTTAAATATTGACGATTGAACAAATAATAATTAAGTGTCACTAGGCACTTTTTTCGGCTGAAACCATTTTTGAAAATTCTAAAACGACTTCGCAGAAACCTTATGTGAAAATTCTGAAACGACTTTGCTGAAACGTTTTTTTTAAGTTCTGAACCGACTTCGCTGGAACCTTTTTTGAAAACTGAAGCGACTTTGCTGAAACTTTTTTTTCGAAAATTCTGAAACGGCTTTGCTGAAGCTTTTCTGAAAATTCTGAAAACTCTAAAGCGAGTTTGCTAATTTTGTTTTCTTGAAAATTCTGAAAGGACTTCGCTGAAACCTTTTTCGAAAACCCCGAAGTTACTTTGCTGAAACTTTTTTTTTTTAATTTTGTAACGACTTTGCTGAAACCTTTTCTTTGCCGAAGCCTTTCTGAAAACTCTGAAGCGACTATGCTGAAACGTTTTTTTGAAAATTCTGAAACGACTTCGCTGAAACCTTCGTTGAAAACTCTGAAGCGACTTTGCTGAAACTTTTTTTTAAATTCTGAAACGACTTTGCTGAAACCTTTTCTTTGCTGAAGGTTTTTCCAAAGCTTTGAAGCGACTTTGCTGGAACTTTTTTTTAAATTTTGAAACGACTTTGCTGAAACTCTTGTTTGAAAATTCTGAAACGACTTCGCTGAAACCTTTTGAAAACTCTGAAGCGACTTGGTTGAAAGCTTCTCTTTTGACAATTCTGAAACGACTTTGATGTAGCTTTTTTGAAAGCTCTGAAGCAACTTTGCTTGAACTTTTTTTGAAATTTCTGAAACGACTTCGCTGAAACTTTTTTTGAAAACTCTGAAGCGACTTTGCCGAAACTTGTTTCTTGAAAATTCTAACACGGCTTTGTTGAAACCTTTTCCTTGATGAAGTCTTTCAGTAATTCTGAAATCTTCTGAATCTGAAAATGCTGAATTTTTTTTTGGAAATTCCAAAACGACTCCGCTAAAACTCGTTTTTTACTGAAAGCTTTTTTGAAAATTCTAAAATGACTGCTGAAACTTTTTTTCGACAGAAACCTTTTCTTGAAAATTCTAAAACGACTTTCCTAAAACTTTTTTCTTACTGAAACCCTGTTGAAAATTCTGACACGACTTTGCTGAAACTTTTCTTTTGCTGAAACCTTTTTTCAAAATGCTGAAACGACCGTGCCGAAACTGTTTTTGAAAAATCTGAAACGGCTTTGCTGAAACTTTTCTTTTGCTGAAACCTTTTTTCAAAATGCTGAAACGACCGTGCTGAAACTTTTTTTGAAAAATCTGAAACGGCTTTGCTGAAACTTTTTTTGCATATTCTTAAACGACTTCGCTGAAACCTTTTGTCATAATACCGACACAACTTTGTTAAGGCTTTTTTCTCACTTTTCGAGCCGCGTTTGAATCAACTTCGACTCTGTCTCGTTGAGGGCCGTGTGGAACGAGTTCCCCAATATCAGTAACGATCAATGACGTTGCGTCGACGTGAACTTACGACTATCCTAGATAGACATATTATCCACTACAACGTATTTATGCGTATCGGCCAAGCTCGTCTCTAAAGTCGTGTGCAAGTTTCTCCGGTATGACACGACGAGGAGCGCGAGGGGGGAAGTACTCAGGAAAGCGTGGGATCTTCGATTTCATATCTCACGTTTATTTTTTCTTTCTTTTTCTCGTCTGAGTGAGAGAGTCGGTGAGTCAAGCTATCTCGGCGAACAACGCGCTGGACGTTCAGGCAGATCCTCACTTTTTGTTTATTTAACCAGTTACACTGGCGAGACAGTTCTCAAACGGTTTGCTTCTGTTACGAATGCTCCGTTCGTGCTTCATATTACACGCGTTATAATTCAATTCACCCCTAGTCAGTCGTATGATTATTAGTACAATAAATATCCGTCATTTCTTCTCCTTCTCTCTCTCTCTCTTGTTTGCTTTTGTGGTTTTCTTCGCGACGCTCTTTCGTTATCATGATGAACGACGAGAAACGAAGTCTGTGAGTTGTGTTTTTTTTTTCATTCTTCTACCATTCTTCTTTTCTACATATATATTTCATAATCAACGACTGCACAATAGCGAAAAAAAGAGTAATAGGTGCGGAAAATCATTGTTACTTGTGAATATTTTGCCCCCTCAATTTTTTAACAATATCTATTGCTTAACCATTTATTATGATATATAGTTATAGTAACACACACATATATATATATATATATATATATATATATATATATATATATATATATATATATATAATTGTTTAGAATAATTTTTATATGTGAAAATTTGATATATGAGGCATTTCACGTCAATTCAGCCAGTGAAAAAAATCCACAAATAACTTTGAAAAATCGAGTTACTTTATTGAAAAATATTCAGTGTCGAAATTTAAAAAAAATTTCTGACGTTTTTTTCTCGTTGAAAACCATTTTTCAACATTTTTCAACATTTTTCTATTGAAATGGTTGCATCTTTGGCAGGATTTGACGTATTTACATTCGTAAAAAACAAAAATGTGCGTCTTTTTATAGCCTTCCAGAAAAAAATTAATTCAGATTTTATTGAGCAAGTCGAACGTCCGTTTCAGGGCATAATATGCAAAAATATTTTCTTTCTCAAGGAAAGACACTCGTTACTTTATTTTTTTAAATTTCCCCGAATTGTGAATACGAAAAACGGATTTTTGGCATTTTTTATATTATGGGATTCCTAAACACCGTGAAGTAACAGCTATTTTGATTTTTTTCAATTTTTAAATTAATATTCGATTGAAGAGTTTGGAGCACTCCACGGCTCCAATACATAGGACATATATGTCATATGTATTTCAAAAACCTGGTAAATATACAGCGAGTGCTCCACACTTTTCAATCGAAAAATAATTTAAAAAAAATTTAAATAGCTGTTCCTTTACGGTATTTAGGAATCCCATAATATAAAAAATACCAAATATCCATTTTTCGTATTCACAATTCAGGGAAATTCTTAAAAATAAAATAACGAGTGTCTTTCCTTGAGAAAAAAAAATATTTTTGCATATTTTGCCCTGAAACGGACGTTCGACTTGCTCAATAAAATCTAAATTAAGGAATTTTTTCTGGTAGGCTAGAAAAAGACGCACATTTTCGTTTTTTACGAATGTAAATATGTTAAATCCTGCCAAAGATACAGCCATTTGAATGGAAAAATATTAGAAAATGGTAATCAACGAGAAAAAAACGTCAGAAATTTTTTTAAAATGTTGACATTCGGTGAATATTTTTCAATAAAGTGACTCCATTTTTCAAAATTATTTGTGGATTTTTTTTTACTGGCTGACGTGGAGTGGAATGCCTCATATGTATTTTCATTTTATATATATTTTATATGTAATATAAAAATAAATATATATATAAAATATTCACATATAAAAATGATTCTAAAATGTGTGTGTATGTATATATATATATATTCAAAAGTGAAAAATGAAATGAACGGGCCTGACTTGTTTTCGAGGAACGTCCAGATTTTTATTCGTATTTTGACGTAATATCACGATATAAGTAACACGAGCTAATAATTGCAAGCATTCACTCATAATTCGCGATCAACTTAAGTGGACCAAAAAAAAATGTACACCGGTGAAATGTATTTTTCGTGCGCGATATTCTGTGTCGTGCTATAAAAAGAGAAGAAAAAATAAGAAACGTGTGCACGGGATTATTTCAGCTCGGGGACCACGTGTGTAAATTTCTCCGAATAATAGACATAACAATCATAATAATAATAACAATCATATCAATAATGATAATATGCATGTTTCGACATATCTGTAACATATCTAAATTGTAGTCGAATCGGTAATTCGGTACCTTCGTATCGATTAAATGACTCAGATTGACAGTAGATCGTGATTAAATTGTTAGCAGTCGCGAGGTACCGTGTGCAACGGTGCGGACAGATAACATGTAAACATGTTTCATATACAGGGCGATTCACAGATGAAATTTGGATGGTTCGTCAACGTCCACATTTTGATGAGGTTGAAGTTCGCATCGTTGAAATGCAACGAACATTAATATTTTTTAATTCCTTTAATTTCTTTTGGCAGATTATGCCTACAAAAATCCTTCAACCAGTTTTCGAGACATTCCTTTTGCGATCTATAATATCAATCAATAAAAAAGAGATCTACGATAAAATAAATATGGATAAAATGTAGAAAAAATTCAAGTAGGGTCACCGTATCAAAATTTGAGAAGTCCGGGCATAAGTTCGAAAAAAAAGACTTGAACTGTTGAAAACCGCGTTATTACAAGCGAAACTTTTGACAAGATGACTTTTAAAAAATCACAAGCTGATCAATCAAGTATCAGGGTGTTAAAAAATATGAGAATCATTAATTTTTTTCGAACGATTTCAAAGACTCGCTACATATCAAAACATTGGTAAACATTTTTTCTCATTGAACTACTGATCTCTTTGATTATTTGAATTGTTTATGTTATAATTAAATGTTGTCAATTTTATATATCTGAAGGGAGTCATTAAAGGTGAAAATAAAAAATTATCAAAACCCATCAAAAAGGTGAAAATCAAAAAACACTTTTTTAGAAAATTTGTTTGTGATTGAAACTAGTAGGTATTGGTGCAAATTCATGCAAATCGTATGCCTTTCATTTATTACCAAAGCCAATGTTTCTTCATTTCGTTATGTTCTTAACAATAAATGTTGATTATTTGAATTGTGTAATGTTATAGAGGTAAGTATTGTATACAGGGTGTTAGGAAGGTCGTCACCTTGTCATCATCTCGTGATCAGTCGCCTAATTTTAGGAATATATCTAACCTAGGTTACCTCAGTCTAAAGTCTGAGGATTTCGAGTTATCATGGTAAGTATGATTTTTGGAACATTTCCCAAAATTAGGTACTGACTCGTTCATAATGTTCAAACAGACAATAATTGGTAACTAAAAACTTATTTCCGTCTCAGCTTAATGTGTATTTAATCGACAAACACCAATACAATCATCTGTATCCACACGACTAACTAAATTGGACGTGTTGAATAATTAAAAACTTGTCAAAAAATACCTCTTATGTTAGTGCTATTTAAAAAAAATGCATTATAGTTAATGCTATTTTTTAATAGCTATTTTAAAAAAATAGTTAATGCTATTTTTTCAAAAATATTTTTGGGCATTTTTCCAAAAATCATGCTTACCATGATAACTCGAAATCCTCAGACTTTGGACTAAGGTAACCTCGGTTAGATATGTTCCTAACGAGGTGACCTATCATCCCCTTAAGGGGTCTTCTTACTTCAGACGCTAAAAAAGGCTATTTTTATGATTTTTTTATAGGTTTAGATATCGATATAAAAGTTGTTACACTTAATTAATACACCTTCGAAATATATTTTAAAAAAATTGTAATGTATTTATGGAATTCAAACAAGCTTTAAACGCGTTTTTCTCAAAACAACGTTTTCCGACGGCTTGTTGATAAAATTTTCGAAACTACTGAACCGATCCTTATGAAATTTAAACCACATATTCTTTACAACTATAGCTATAGCGCATAGCAAGGATTTTCAAAATTCTTTAAATTTACTATTTTTTGCCAAAAACGGTGAAAAAACATGTTTTTTTGGTTTTCTCGAAAAATTACCGCCATTTTGTTATTTTTGCATTTATCAAAAATCGTATGATATGCGCTATAGCCATTGACATACTGAATCTAAAACCGTTTGATTTTTTTGCTTCGGATGATCCATCTCCGAGATTTCATCAACAGCGCAGACCTACAATTTTTTCAGGACATTTTTTTTACTACCATTTTCGTCTATAAATAGTGAGTAAATGAATCTTTTTTTTTACTGAATATTTTTCGAAAGTGTATTCATTAAGTGTAACAACTTTTATATCAATATCTATAATATAAACCTATCAAAAAAATGCATGAAAATAGCCTTTTTTAGCGTCTAAAGTGAGAACACCCCTTAAGGCTTTGCGTCAACCTTCTGAACACCCTGTATATTCGTACATATTATATACTCACATATATATTTTTTTGGAATAGATTTTGTGACAAAATTTGATATTGGTGTGAATTCGTGGAATCTAAGTTTGACATACTTGTTACCAAATATTAAAGTATACCATTTCCGTCATTGTGTAAACGTTGATCGAATTATTTTAAGACGTACAAAACGATATTTTCCACAGAAGTTGCGACGATTTTGAGGCGAACGCTTGATGGAAATGTTGAAAAATTAAATAATCGATCCACCTACGAGTTCTCGCGATAACTGTCGTTTTATCAAATCGGAGCACGTAGATTTCGTTTTCCAAAACGATAGCAGATTTCAAAACCAAGCCATTCGAGACATAAAAGCGCCGACATAAAAAAATACGCAGTTTGTGACACTTTGATATGTTTGCTTGCACCGCACGGTACAACAATATCTTAGAATCCGTGCGAATCCGTGCGAATCCGTGCGAATTGCGAGGCAATTGAGAAAAGTGGGCAATTGAAATTGCGAGTATGCGTAAAAACTGTTCCGTACAAGGAACGGCACCAGGCAGAAAGATGTAGACATGAGTGACAATCCCTTGTTCATTAATCATTCAGTGACATGCCAGTTCATTTGCTTCATTCGTCAGGGAGATATAAGTGCCCGCATTGCCGGGATGGATGGACACTTTAATTATCTCTAACGAGCCTTCTCATTTGTCAACTAAAGGTGTACGGAATGCGAAAATTTTGTAGTAATGTGCTTTGTAGATTGCACGTACAAAAAATGGTACTCACTCTGCTAACGTTGTTGTCATCATACTCGTTGATTCACTGAGAGAGATGTATGGTGTGCTCAACCACATTTTAACTATATTTTATATTTCCCTGAGGGGACAATAATATTTTATAGCCATAGTTACTGCCAAAAGTATAGTACTACTTATTGATATTTCAGCAGTTGCATGAATTATGCACATATGTTAACCGCAACCACCAATCTTACCAGTATACGTTCATTCTTCAATGCTATATAATATAGTAGGCTTTCATAAAATGGATATTCCCGGATACTATTAAAAATTTACTTCCCCAAGATTCTAATAGTGAACTGAAATATATACATTGATTAAAAATGTTGCTTGTGATTTGCGACGATGTTTATAGTGATTTGTACCATATTGTAAGATACGACCTGCTATATGAGGAATTCCACGTCACTTCAGTTAGTAAAAAAAATCACAAATAATTTTGAAAATTCGAGTTACTTTATTTAAAAATATTCACCGAGTGTCGATTTTCAAAAAAAAATCGGACGTTTTTTCTCGGTGATTACCATTTTTTAACATGTTTCCATTCAAATGGCTGTATCTTTAGCAGGATTTGACATATTTACGTTCGTAAAAGAAACGAAAATGTGCCTCTTTTTATAGAATTCCAGAAAAAAAATTAATTTAGATTTTATTGAGCACGTCGAACGTCCGTTTCAGGGCAAAATATGCAAAAATATTTTTTTTCTCAAGGAAAGACACTCGTTATCTGACTTTTTTAAATTTCCCCGAATTGTGAATACGAAAAACGGATTTTTGGTATTTTTTATATTATGGCATTCCCAAACACCGTGAAGTAACAGCTATTTTTATTAAAATTTTTTTTTATTAATATTCAATTGAAGAGTGTGGTGCATTCCAAGGCTCCAATACATATGACATATATGTAATATGTATTTCAAAAACCTGGTAAACATACAGCGAGTGCTCCACACTCTTCAATCGAATATTAATAAAAAAATAAAAATAGCTGTTACTTCACGGTGTTTAGGAATGCCATAATATAAAAAATACTAAGAATCCGTTTTTCGTATTCACAATTCGAGGAAATTCTTTTCAAAAAATAACGAGTGTCATTCCTTGAGAAAAAAAATATTTTTGCATCTTTTGCCCTGAAACGGACGTTCGACTTGCTCAATAAAATGTAAATGATTTTTTTTCTGGATGGCTACAAAAAGACGCAAATTTTCAACTTTTACAAATGTAAATACGTCAAATCCTGCCAAAGATACAGCTATTTGAATGGAATAATATTAAAAAATGGTAATCAACGAGAAAAAACGTCAGAATATTTTTTAAATGTCGACACTCGGTGAATATTTTTCAATAAAGTAACTCGATTTTTGAAAATTATTTGTGGATTTTTTTTTACTGGCTGAAGTGACGTGGAATGCCTCATATGCGTATTTGGTATGTTATTCAAGTGTTGGTACAAGGCATCAATGCCCGTCTACTAAATGCATCGAATATATCATAAATCCAAAATAAAATAAAATACGCAACTGAGAGTTCTACCTCGATGATATTTTATTATAATTCGCCATTCCCTGACCTTCTGTAATGATTTATTTCGAAGAAAATATTTCGCCTAATCGAAATCGAACCTAGAACCTAACTGTCTACCTTCTGCCTATCCTACGCACGCTGCCACTACGCTACCGAGTACTTTTGGCATCTTGAGGCCAGATATGGCATAAGAGACGAAAGTAATTCCGGCTGTACTTCCGAACAGATGTGACCTGCGTTTTAGGTGAAATTTTGCACAGATATTTTTTTTAAATAATATTAGTCACTATTTAAATGGATTTTTCGCGTTGCACGATAGTTTTGTACCATATTATATGATACAACCTGCCAAATGCATAGTAATGTGTGTCCTACAAGAACAAAAGGTGAACTACGAGAAGAAGTGTTGAACTGATATCCTATTTTTGCAATGCAACAAACATACTATGTGACAGTTTGTGAGACATGCGTGGTTCTTAAAACTATTAAGGCCTTAGGCCACAGTAATGGGTATAAAATCATGTGCGAATTTAACAATTTTTTTCGTATGAAAAAGTGATTCACTCATAAAATTAATTACACATCTATTTAGTATGAATATCAAGCTGTATAAAAGATATATATTTTTTTTCGACGTACAAAATGTCCGTCTACTTGAAACTTCTCGAAACAGCTTTTTTCGAATTGGCGTGACAAATAACTTCAGCAATTTTCGCTCGGTTTACTTCAAATTTAAAAGTTATGTTCCTAATTGCATTCCGCAGAGAAGTACGTACGGAATTTCTGATTAATCGAAAACTTTTTGTTTTATGAGCAGTTTATGAGCCGTTATAACGAAATTTTTCACTGAAAATTCATTTCTTAAGTTCAAATACATACAATTTTTTAATAAAACAATATTTTTTAAATTCCGTACGTACTTCTCTAGGTATTCTAATGTAGATCTAAATGATGCTAAATGTCACGCCGCGGAGCGCCCAAAAAAGGAAAATATTAGTAGTCGGCCATTTTGTACATCGAAAAAAAACATATATATATTTTCTAACAGCTCTAACATATTTTCTCTAACTATATTTTCTAACAGCTCTAACATTCATACTAAATAGATGGGTAATTAATTTTATGAGTGAATCACTTTTTCATACGAAAAAAAATTGTTAAATTCGCACATGATTTTCTACCCGTTACTGTGGCCTAAGGCCTTAAACTGCGGTTGCTCGAACTACAAATGATTTACGTCTCCGCTATAAGTAAACTTTAATATAATTTTTTTAGAATTGTCACTTTTCATAAGGTCTTCTAACACATTATACTCGAAAAACGTTAATGTTAACCATACGAATTGTACAGACATGAAAAGAATAGTAGAAGTTTGACTAAACTAAACCTAACGTACAGTATACAACATTGGTATTTGTACGCCGATTTTGCTACAGCACTGAGTGAACCATATCTACATTGTCGAGCCTTTTACAATAGTGAATAATCATTTCGGGGATAATAGATAGTCAAACACGCTACCCAAATTGCATGTTCAGGTATTTCGCTTATAGTCTAGTTAACCATATTATGATTGCGGTGTCAATAAACGATAACGAATTTTACGATCCTCTCTTTTACTATAATCGTTTGTTATAAATACCATGGACTTTTTTCTCAGTGTACGATCACATGCTTATTCTTGGCGCAATTATTTCCGTGTTTTCACATTCGAAAGATTTAATTTTTGTTTTGGTGCCTGTGCTTTAATTTCAGTTATTTTTTGGATCAATCGAATATAAATATATGTTCCGATTTGAACGCATTGACAAAATGAATAAAAAGTATTCTCTACCATCGTCCCTCTCACAAACCGTGGAAATTATTTGTGGAAAGACTTTTCAGTACGCCTTCATTTTCGGGACTCATTTGTCGAGCACACCTAAATATATATATATATCCTTTTAATACATTTATACAGGGTGTCCCTCTTATCTCTGCCATCCGAAATAACTCGATAATTATCGACGTCACAAAAAATGTTCCAGACAAAAGTTGTCCGGTGTGAAGGGGGCCATCAAATGCGACCAATTTTTTTTTCGGTGGAGGCGCTGACCCACTGTGAAGGTCGCCTTAAGTTTTTAAAATGGAATAGTCCATTTTTTTCAACCATCTTGTGGAGCGCCTCAAGCCGCATAAAAAACATTGAGGGGTCAAAGTCGCTCGAGGTCATTCAAGGTCACCTATTAAAATGAAATACAAATTTAAATATATCCGAGATATACAAATTTAAATACTAGGTGCGCAACTAAGTTCCCGGGTTTCACACATGGATGGCGCTAGCGACACATGTAGTCGGCATACAGGTCTGAAATTGGGTGTCTTTATAGCTTGGACATCTGTTAAGAATACCCAGTCGTAACATAAACAAATATCGCAACACAACGACCTTTTTTCTAACCTCGAAAATGTCAAAGTTTGTGCTAAATCAACGACATTTGCGGGAAGCATTGCTTTTCTGGTTCAACCTAAAAAAACAGCAGCTGAAGCACGTCGGTTACTTGAGGAGGCCTACGGCGAACATATACCATCAAGAACAACGTATGAAGATTGGTTCAAGCGGTTCAGAAGTGGCGATTTTGAGACTGGGGACAGGGAGCGCTCGGGAAGATCGCAAACATTTGCGGACGCCGATCTGCAAGCGTTATTGGATGAAGATGACACTCAAACAGAAGATCAACTTGCCGAGGCATTAAATGTGACTCGGCAATGTATTTCGAAACGTTTGCACGCCATGGGAAAAATTCATAAGGAAGGAAAGTGGGTGCCGCATAAGTTGACTGAGAGACAAATGGAAAATCGAAGAGCCACTTCCGAAATTTTGCTTTTGCGGCAGAACAGAAAGAGTTTCCTGCATCGAATTGTTACTGGCGATGAAAAATGGATATATTTCGAGAATCCCAAACGCAGAAAATCGTGGCTTCCACTTGGCGAAGCGTCAACATCGACGGCACGGCCAAATCGCTTCGGAAAAAAGACAATGCTCTGCGTTTGGTGGGACCAGAAAGGAATCGTGTACTATGAGCTGCTGAAACCGGGCGAAACTGTCAATGGGCATCGCTACCGACAACAACTAATCAATTTGAACCACGCATTGCTCGAAAAACGGCCAGAATGGGCCACGGGACACGAACGTGTGATATTGCAGCACGACAACGCTCCGTGCCATCGCAGTTCCATCGTCCAGGACACCATAAAAACACTGAAATGGGATCTGCTACCGCACCCGCCGTATTCGCCAGACCTGGCCCCTTCAGACTATCACTTGTTCCGGTCGATGGCGCACGGCTTGGGTGGGCTACACTTGGCCAATTACGATGCAGTACAAAATTGGTTGGACGAATGCTTTCAGTCCAAAGACGCGTCTTTTTATCGTCGCGGTATTTATGTATTGCCAGAGAGATGGCAAAAATGTGTAAATAGCGAGGGACAATACTTCGAATGAACCATTTTTTGGTTCATGTCTTGAAATTTTCGATTTTTTATTGGTAAAAAAAATCCGGAAACTTAGTTGCCCACCTAGTATCTCGGATCACTACCAAATATTTGGTAGTGATCCGAGATATTTAAATTTGTATTTCATTTTAATAGGTGACCTTGAATGACCTTGAACGACTTTGACCCCTGAATGTTTTTTATGCGGCTTGATGTGCTCCACAAGATTGTTGAAAAAAAATGTACCATTCCATTTAAAAAGTGGAGGCGACCTTCACAGTGCGTCAGCGCCTCGACCGAAATAAAAAAAATTGGTCGCATTTGATGGCCCCCTTCACACCGTACAACTTTTGTCTGGAACATTTTTCTGTGACGTCGATAATTACCGAGTTATTTCGGGTTGCAGAGATAAAAAGGACACCCTGTATATATATATATATATTTACACGAAATAAGAGCACAAGCACTAATATCAGTTTGCAGGGCAAGATCAATGTTCTTCCAACGACATTGCTAAATAACTGGAGTGCTAAGTGACCTCGCTTTTCAAAAGTCAATACAGTCGATAAGGATTCATTTTGCGAAAAATATCGATACGCTTTGACGCGATTATACGCCTAATGCAGGTGAATTCGAAAAATAGATTCGATTGCACAATGTTCCGAGACCTCGACCCTCTTTATTTCGTAGAAAATCGATACGGAGTGACCTCGAATTAATCGGTGCTGCTCCAGTTCACGCCGGACATCGATTGGTGAATTTGATATTAATTTTTTTGCCACGATCTCGTAGTTTCCTGTCATTGGCAAAGAAATGAAATAACGCCGGTGAACTTAGAGATTTTACCCTTTGATATTTTATGGTGTTTGCATCGTTGAAATGCATTTAAATTTCTTCTTTTTTTTCAATTTCTTTATTTTTGTTACCATTCAAACTTTTATTCCCGAGTTTAGGTTATGGATAATGAGGATCTTCAAAAATGTTTCAACAGTATTTTCGTTGCATCCTAACGATGCAAACTTCAATACTATATTTGTTGGTCTTGGAGTAAGAATTAATAAGATATTCCCTAATATTTAACAATTAACTGATTTTCGTCCACAACGGAGTAAGAATACATCCCAATATATTGGTTAATTTTTTAGCCAAGTTCCCCAACTTCGAACAAGAAATTACGACCTCAAGGGGGAGAACTTTAAGCGAGGAAAAAACAGCTGATTTTCGTGTTTTTTTTAAAAGGAAATATTTCTTCGTCATATTTTAGACTTAAGGTATGTTTTATTGCTACTTGTGGCTATTGTGTGTTTTTTAAAAATTAATCTTCAAAAATGGCGAACGTATGGCACGGTCTTCGAAACGGGCTGCGACAGATGCTGTCAGACGGCGTGACACCTAGCGTTGGCTAAATTAATCTGAAAAAAAAACGAAGAAGATTTTTATTTTATTAACACTCATACGTAGAATATGAACCAAGAAAAAGTGAGAAATGTTGAAAATCGATCAAATGGTACGCTTTGAAACAAAAAGATTGAGTTTTCCGGAAAAATGGCCACATTTTGCAATAAAAAAACTTATTTTTGTATTTTTCAACAACATTTAGGGTCATGTTTTCGACAATGAGGTTAGAAAGATTTATACCAAATTTCATCAGAATCGGTTGATCAGTTATTTAGCTATACGTCACGCCAGTTTTGACAATGCAGTTCAGAAGACGGTACCATTTTGAAAGACTAATTTTTTTTAAATACCATGTAGCAGCCAAAAGTAGTAATGAAACATACCATAAGTCTCAAAAATAGTGAAGAAATCTTTCTTAAAAAAAAATCTACACATATCACACAAAGTACAACTATTTCATGGCTTTGAAAATGTAAGACTTTTCGGGTAATACAAAATAGGGTCATGTAAATAATATGAGTTAGTTTTTTTTTTCAAGGACATTGATACATTAAGTTATATAATTGGGTTTGTTTGGGATTGTTTGGGTTTGTTTGGCCTTGTTTCTTTGTTTGAGTATAATAATTTCTATATCATTTTTACAATGTATTTGGAATATAAGTTGTAAATTAATAACAAGATTAGAATTGAGCAGGGAGAGGGCATTTTTCAACCAATCACATGCATTCGGCATGTCGCAGCTCCGCCCACTCTACTACAACACAGTGGCAGTGGAGTGGGGGTAGCGTTAGTTTCGTGTGATATCCAGCTAACTCAGACCCCTATACTCAGTCTACCTCAACAAACATATACAGATTCAAAAGCATTTTCAATGCTAATATGTACTTTTAAAAGCATTTTTAATGCTAACAATCATGAAAATCAGAAAATCTTTTCCTCGCCTACAGATATTTAATTTTAATTAAATTTTTTTTTTAATAATAATTTTAAATTGAAAAAAATTAATGTAAAAATCTCTACATATATGATTTCCGGAAAGAGCATAATGTACTCGGAATTAAATTTTGATCGTTTTTCGGCTTCGCATGGAATAAATTGTTATTTATTTCGGAAAAGGGTTTGCATATAAAACTGACATAGACAATTTCATCACCTTCGCTCTTTCTCTCCGCGTCTCCGGTATAGAATACCTGTTTGTCCCGGTTTCAAAGAGAGCTCGAGACTTTCCATCCCAAGAAGAGTTCGCGAAGCTTCGTCGTGCCAATTAATAATTTTCTCCCTGCAGTGGATTCAATGCATTATAGCCGTTTATGATCTTCGGATTATTATTTCCTCCGCCTCTCGCGCGTCTTTCGACCAATCCAGTGGTCGGTAATTAGGAAATGAGGCTTCCACAACTAAACGCAAATTGCCTAACCGCGAAGTCGTGAACATTTTTAACGAGCCACTTCGCGCGCTTTTGCGCACAAACGTGTAAAAAATTCATTTTCGAAAAAAAATCAGTTTCGTAATTTCGGATGCCGAAAAACCGAAAAAAATCATTTTCGAAAAAAAACTGTTTCGTAATTTCGGATGCCGAAAAACCGAAAAAAATCAGTTTCGTAATTTCGGATGCGCAAAAATAGAAAAAAAAATCAGTTTCGCACTTTCGGATAACGAAAAAATAAAAAAAAAATTTTTTGAAAAAAATCAGTTTCGTAATTTCGGATGCCGAAAAATCGAAAAAAATCAGTTTCGTCATTTCGGATGCCAAAAAATCGAGAAAAAATCATTGTCGAAAAAAATCAATTTCGGATGCCGCTTGAAATACTACACTTCCGCGTGCAGTAGTTTCAACGTGACATTTCCAGTAGGATCGGAGTGCGGAGCTTTTTCATTGTGAGAATACTGAACGAAACTCGCTGACTGAGTGCTGATAAGGAAATGTATAATTGACGTTGACGTCGCGGCGTGTGCGCGTGGCAAAATATTGCTATTGCAAAAATATCTTCAGTCACCGACGTGTACGCTACCGGAGATTTAAAGAATCGCTAAAAAGTGCCTGATTTTTTCGCACGTGTGGCATGACGCAGAAGTTTGCATCGTTGGAATTCAACGAAAATGATTTTTTTTAAGGGGTATGCATAACCTTGGAATATGAAAAAATCGGTTTTCTGTTTATTTAATTTTTTTATTGCGAAGTCTTAACTTTGATTTGGTTCAAAGATTTTGTAAAAATTCCATAAATTGACCGAGTTATGACGATTTTAGTGGAGCAGGTCAGAACCAGTGTTGAGCAACATTTACTTGCTAGGGTAACTGAAGATTAACGATTAATTAACCGTTAATGACGATTATAACAATTAATTAATTGTAATTGTGAAAACTCACGATGAACAATCAATTAATTGTTAATTGCTGTAGTCGCAATCAACAATTAACCAATTGTTAATCGTGACTTTCCACAATCAGAATCTAATCAATTTTAAATCTTTTGAGGCCGGGTTGAAATTCCGAACTTTGAATGCTCCGACGGTTTAAAATTCCGAATTTTAATGTTCCGAAATTCAAGATGGGGCTGGGTTGAAAATTCGAACTTTGAATGGTCAGGACGCTCAAAACTCTGAAAGCATAGTACCCCGAAAGATAAAAACTCCGAAAGAATCTTACCCGAAAGACCAAAACTCCGAAAATCTTAACACCGTCAAAATAATTCGGCTATGGAAGTTTTAGGAGTTTCAAAATTTTCAATAAATCGACGAATTATTTAAAGAATTTTTTTTTATTAAAAAGTGATTTTGAACATTATGCCAGCGAAAGTCTACACAGTTGACCGTAAATGATGTAGAACGTATAACATTGTCTAGACAAATTTCAAAATTAACGTAAAATCACTTCTTAAGGGGAGGATAGGGGTTTCAGGGTGAAAAAAAACACTTTTCCGATTTTTTTTTCATCTATATGGATAGAGTAAATTTATTGAAACCTTTTGTACATTGTTAAGTGTCATTTCAAGAACATTCTGTGAAATTTTTACGCGTAAATATCCACAAACAAGCCGGTGACAAAGTTTTTCCAAGAACGCCTTTGGAAAAACCCGATTTGCGGTGTTCACTGTATATCCGCTAGAAATTATCTGAAATCAAGTACCATTAAAATTTAGTCAAAGTATCATCAAATCCTCCCCCCAACGGTCTTTGATAATTTTTTTTTCATTTCTAAATTTTTGGTGGTCATGTAAAGTGAAAAGTGCTATTTTTTACGAAAATTTCCGCCAATTTGGGGGGTGGAAAACCTCCTCAATGTAAAAAAAAAAATCTCAAACTAACCGTTGGGGGGGAGGTATTTTATATGTAGAAAGTGTGTACCAAGTTTGAAATAAATCGGTCATGTAGTTTTTAAATGGCAGTGAACACGGACTTTGAAAAAGTGGTTTCGAGAAAAACGCGTTTGAAGTTTAGAGAAGTCGGAGCTACAGTGTTAGAAGAGCGGGACTAAATAGTCAATAACTTCGAGAGTTTTGCTCTGATTTACTTAACATTTTGGGATTATATTCTTGAAATGTTTAACTATAAGAAAAGATAAAAAAAAGATTTTTCAAAAGTGCAAACCCCTGCCCTCCCCTTAATAAAAAAAAATCATGAAATAATTCGTCGATTTATTGAAAATTTTGAAACTTTTAAAACTTCCACAGCCGAATTATTTCGACGGTATTCACATTTTCGGAGTTTTGGTCTTTCGTGTGAAATTCTTTCGGAGTTTTGATCTTTCGGGGCAGTATATTTTCGGAGTTTTGAGCATTCTGATCATTCAACGTTCGGAGTTTCAACCCGGCCCCGTTCAGATTTTCGGAGTATTGGTCTTTCGGGTAAAATTCTTCCGGAGTTTTGATCTTTCGGAGTTTTGAGCGTTCTGATCATTCAAATTTCCGAATTTCAACCCGGCCCCAAATGTGTAGGTTATTGAAATACGTATTTGAGGTTAATTGTTAGTTGCAATTGTTTCTTAGAACAATTAATAAAGTTAATTGCAATGATTTTAATTGAGTGTTGCAATTAACATACATTAATCCAAGTAAATTAATTGCAACATGCAATTAATCGTGTAATTGCAAAAAACGTTAATTGCAATTAAATTAAATGCAATTACTTTTTAGTCAATTAATGAACTGATTGGACATTTAATTGATTAACGCCCAACACTGGTCAGAACGTCCCGTTGCGTTACAGCTCTAGCGCTGCACGGTGTATGGTTTCTGAAGGGCATTGATATGACTTTGCCCAATCAGGCTGTTTAATTATGATACAGTGCAGGAATCGTAGATTGAAGGCACGAAAAATAATTGTGATTTTATCTCATGAAAGTAGTCCATATACCAAGGCACTTTCTTCAAATTAAATTTTTCAAATAGCAATTGGTACGGAAGAGTACATTTCATAAATCGAAATTTTGAATAAAAGATGTTTCATTTTTTTACTAGCTCCATTAGTAATAGAGAAATAAGCAACGAAGATTAATCGCATCACCTGTCACTCATCGTTCCGTCTCTCTCATAAAAATGTTCCTTGTTCATATCTCCATTACTAATCGAGCTAGCAAAAAAAAATGAAAGAGACATTTTTTATTGTCAATTAAAAAAGAAACATCTTTCATTTTAAACTTTTTTCTACAAAATGCGTTTCTACAAATTTTCGTCACAATCGTCATCATAAGAATGAAATTGTTTATAACGAAAAAAACGATTTCAGAACAAAATAAATGTCCTATTCGTGTAGCCCGTACCTGAAACCATAAAGAACCACCGAAGATATTGAGCAGACCCAAACATTTATACGAAAATTGTATACGAAAAAAGGGGATTTAGTACGTTTTCTTGCGTTTATCTCGGAAGTATTCTTTGAAATTTGGCGTACGTCATATCTCAAAATCTAATCGTCCGATTTACTTCAAATTTGGACTGAACATATTTCATAATGTATTCAATCGACAGACCGGCTGATTTTCTCATATGTTTTTCCGTTTGTTAATAACAAACGTTTAAAGTCGTTTTTTTGTCGAAAATCGACTTTTTTCGAATCAGTGCAATATATCAAAACTTTAAAATTTCGAAAAAGTATCCGGTGGGTTTGTAGTTTCACCATTGTACTAAGAGTATTTTTTTCCATCTTTTACTTTGGATGAATCTAGTTACCGGAATCACGTACGCGACCGAGCCGTGCAGAGGCTACAGTCCTGAGATTAGAGACGAAAATAATATTGAAAATCGATCTGTTTTTAACTTCAAGGTTATGCATATCCCTCAATTGCTCAATTTTATTGTGATTTATGCTGTGAAAATCACTCAAACGTTTTTACCTATTATTATCAAAAATTTGTCAGGTCAATTTCCAAAAAAGCTTTGGATTACGATAAAAGCAAAGAAATGAAAAATGAAGAAAAACATCGTTGCATTCTAGCGATGCAAAGTTCAACGCCATCGTGTGGTATGTTTAAAGCATTGAGACTTTCATCATAGTTTTTTTGCGAAATTGTATTCCGATCTTTTTCTGTCTCTCGTTGAAATATTGCTAAGAAAAATAATACAGAACAGCTTGTTGTTCATTGTTACGTTTCCTCAAATAATATTTAGAAGACGAATACCCGGCTCTTTTTATTCTTCCGATATTTATTGTGAATATATGTACTGAGCACTCGGGTAAGGCGGGTGGAGCCTTAGCCACAATCGAAGATTTGAAAAAAAAAAAAAAAACATACAGTGGGTAAAAAAAGTATTAGCATATCTCACACCAACTGTTGTTAATTAGGCTTAATTTTTTTGGTCGTGTTTTCCCAAGTTTTTTATAAACAGGTGCCATGTATATTTAGGATAAGCTATCGAACACAGAAATTTCATAAAGCATTTTATTTTTTTTCGAAGAATAATTTGAAAAAGACGACGTGTACAGATACTTTTTTTAACCACTGTATATACAGTGAAACCTCGCTTATACGCTGGCACTTTCACGTTTTCATCATTTATACGACAAATGTCTTTAGCCCCAGCAGATTCCGTTCATAAAGATGGTAAGAAGTTTCATTTCTACGTTTTTCAATAATACGTTTTTCGCGCTTATACATTATTAATTTTATTCCTCCAGCGGGAACCTATCGGGTATAAAATCATGTGCGAATTCAACAACTTTTTTTCGTATGAAAAAGTGATTCATTCATAAAGTTAATTACACATCTATTTAGTATGAATACCACGCTGGCAGAAAAAATATATACATATTTTAGGCGCTCCGCGGCGTGACATTTAGCATCCACAATTTTTTACCTAGAACAAAAAACAAGAATTCTCGTCAATGTACATTAGAATACCTAGAGAAGTACGTACGGAATTTAAAAACTATTGTTTTATTCAAAAGTTGTAGGTATTTGAATTGAGTAACAGGGATTTGAATGAATTTTCAGTGAAAAATTTCGTATAAAACTGCTCATAAAATGAAAAGTTTTCAATTAATCAGAAATTCTGTACGTACTTCTCTGCAAAATGCAATTAGGAACATAACTTTTAAATTTAAAGTAAATCGAGTGAACATTGTTGAAGTTATTTGTCACGCAAATTGGAAAAAAGCTGTTTCGAGAAAAACGCGTTTAAAGTTTTAGGTACTCTATGGCCGTGTCAGAGGTGGGCTCACGTTATACGCTCAAATTCGGTGAAAAAAATGTTCTTGCTGTAAATCGAATAGTAACTTATTCTTATGATGATAAAGCACCGTTTTAGGGGGAAAAAAATCGATTTTTTGAAAATTCTACTGTGGCCTTACCCCTTAAATGAAAGTTCAAAACGGTAATTCGACAACTTGAGTTTGCTTATTACTCAATTATTATCAATGAAATTTTCAATTGGAAAACCAATCGTTAACATAATAGAGGGACTGCTATTGAAAAACATCGGGAATTATGCACCAATCGCCATTTTCAAATGATCAAAAGTTTCGGATACATACTGTATTTCACTTCTACGTTATTCTCACTTATACGTCATATTTGATGTACCCCTTGAAAAACGCATAACAGAAGTTTCACTGTATATGTTACCGGCAATCTGTATAATCCGGTATTCTACAGCATACCGAGGCATTCTATAGAATGCCTCAAATGTGCAGGCAATGTATAAAATATCATTAATTTCATACTCTACCCAGGCATTCTATACAATACCAAATGTACGGTCGGCAAAGTATTCAATAGATGCGTTTAGCGAGAATATAGTTTGGGTATAACCCAAACAAATCCAAGCAAAATGTCACGATAGTTCATCATGTAAGACATGTTGAACTGTTGAATATAGTTCAACATGTAAGAAGAAATAAATACCATTCTATTGAAACGATTTATTGAACTAACGATTTTGCACAAACAAAACATTTATTTGTCCATCATTTTATACTTTACCTGACCTCCTAATGGCATTCTATATAATTCCTAGGTATTGCATACATTACCTAGGTACAGTATGAAATGGTTAACGAGAGATGAAATATTTTATACATTGCCTTGACGAACCCGATATTGTATAGAACAACTAGGTATTCTATAAAATGCCTGCATTATATACATTCCCGGTAACATATATATATATATATATATATATATATATATATATATATATATATATATATATATATATATATATATATTAGGGTGATTCGTTCCAGGGCAACTTTTTTTTTACCCATCGTGCCCGAAAACCTTTAGTTGGTACCCAAAAACGAACTTTCGTGAAAGGGGGGTGTTGTCAAATAATATTTAGAGGTCGCGAATCAAAATTGAAGGTTTCCCATTTGATTAACATTGAAAAAAATGTTTTTCTCATTATTAGTGTTACCATACCGCGAATTTTGATATCGCGATATTTTCCAAGTGGGTTCTCATAGGAAATATGATACTCCACAATAAAGTTCATTAAGCCATGGCCGTAAATTCAACCGTTTCAGCGGCATCATTATTTCAAGTGAATATTGTGCAAAATATCTATTCAAACGGCTGTAACGCCTAAGCTATTAGATATATCGAAAAAAATTCAGATGAGAACTTTGTAGAGAAAGTAAGTTTCTACAAAAAAGTCTTATAAGCCGAGCCCGAAAATTCAACTCTTTCTCAGCTATAGGTGGATGACGTAAAATAAATAGATATTTTTTTAAACAAAAAAATCTCTATTTATCTTGATATTGATATTAAAACATTTAATATCAATTAATCGTAATAATAAATAATCTCGCGACATAAATATAAATAGGCATAATTATAGATGACTCAAAACTTCATTATGAGTTGTATAAAACATTCGCTGACGCAGTTTTTTCATAACAATCATCGATAATGTTTATTTTTTCAAGTTGGTAGTAACACAAAAGTTTTTCTTATTTACGCTATAAAAATATAAAAATAAACAATTTTAGCTTTTAATCGTATATTTTATTGAGAAATAGCATCTGCAGAATAAATCGATAAATACCTCGTATGCATATCTATGAGGCTAATTGAAAAAAAAATCAGACCGTCATTTGACTTTACTGGACCCCTTCAACCTCCTTCAGGCCTCATATACCTCTGGGAAAAAAGTATCGTTTTTTTAATTGGCTCAAATAATGTATGAACATCGCGAAAATTATATTCGAAAGTTATTCTAAGTGGAAAAGAAATGTTAAGATCTGTAGAAAAATGGTTTTAGAACTTCAAACGTGTTTTTCGTGAACCCATAATTTCAAAATCGGGCGGCCTCGTATCTCCAACAATTTCCGACCGATCGAGTTTGAAATTCAACCTTGGTTGCTCAGATAAATTTTCTAGCGAAGTACACTCGATTTTTACGATCGATTAACAATTACGGTTTTCATTAACAAATTAAGGCCATTTTTAGTTGAAAAAGCGAAGTATTTTTTTTTAAACCGCTGCCAATCTCGCAATATTCAATATTTTATGATAATCGTGTGTATTTCGCTAGGAAAACTCATCTAGATTATGAAAAAAAATTCTTCTCCGCGCTAATGTGCGTTTCCAGCGCGTCCGCCCGTGGAGGGCCTAAAGAAATAGCGTTTTTTTTCCACCGGCCTCTGGGCCGCGATTTCATATTTTTTGGGAAAATAAAAAATCGATTTGTGTACCTACGGATATGTAAAATAAGCCCTTTAAACTTCGTTTTGATTGTTTTATTACTATCTACAAAAAATCCCGAAAAAGCCTTGCCTTCCGACCATCCAAAGATATACAGAGTGTCCCTCTTATCTGTGCCACCTGAAATAACTCGGTTACTATCGACGTCACAAAAAAATTGTCCAGCCAAAAGTTGTACGGTGTGAAGGTCGCCATCAAATGCGACCAATTTTTTCGCTGTCCCATAGTGGTCACCTCCACTTTTTTAAATGGAATGGTACATTTTTCTCAACCATCTTGTGGAGCACCTCAACCCGCATAAAAAACATTAGGGGGTCAAAGGCATTCAAGGACATTCAAGGTTACCTATTTAGATTAGTATCATCGATACTGACCTTGAATGACCTCGAACGACTTTGACCCCCCAATGTTTTTTATGCGGCTTGAGCTGCTCCGATGGTTGCGAAGATGGTTGGAAAACAAATGTACCATTCCATTCGAAAAATGGAGGTGACCTTCACTGTGCGTCAGCGTCTCCACCGAAATAAAACAAAATTCGTCGCATTTGACGGCTCCCTTCACACCGTACAACTTTTGTCTGTAACGTTTTTTTCTCACGTCGATAATTACCGAGTTATTTCGGGTGGCCGAGATATGAGGGACACCCTGTATAATGCCTCAAGCCTGCGTAAATGTAAAATGACAATTTGCCAGCCGACGGCAATTGGTCAAAATCAGCTCAGCGACCAAAAAAAAAACAGAAAACTTTATCCATTGCAATTTCGATCTTTTTTTTTCGAACCATGTAAAATATCCTAAGGCTCCATGTTGAGTTCGTCCCGCGTGTTACATTGAATCAAACGCCGGCTCACAATAGTTCGCTGGTAATGTTTCCTTATCGAAAGCGGAAGTAGTGCAAGTGTCGCGCCAGTATAGTTCGTACGATAAAGAAAAAAAAGAGCACGTCGTGTCGGTTGGTGTGTATCTTGTCTTTCCGGTGATTTCAGGGAAGTTTCGAGTGCGAGAAATCGAGGAAGAGTGAAAAAAGAGGGATAGTAAAAAAAGAGGGCAAGAGGGGAGGAGAGAGAGAGAGGGAGGGAAAAAATATCGCGAGAGAGGCCGACAGGGAAAGAGAGAGGGAAAAACGGTCGAGAGCGGTACCAGCAGGGAAAAAGAGGCAGGTGCTCTCCCTCGCTCTTGATTCTTATTTTTGCGTTTAACGCGTTACCCCCACTTGTAGCGCAAAAAAAGGTCTTTTTCATGAATTTTTTTAAAGAAAACTACAAAACTTTTTAAATCAATCAATATACCATCTTAAAGAACACATCTTGAAGAACTTTCAGTAATTTTTTTATTGAAAAATATTACATTGTTTAGTGGCAAATGGCCGTCAATGAAATAATGTTTTTATGTACACGGTTTGCGGTGACCAACATTGCGGCGAAGTGGATCATCTGAAAAAAAAATGCGGATGGATTTAGTCAAATATAAGTATAAACTAGTCTTTAATCGAAGGATTTTAAAAAATATTCATTTTTCACAAAATGGCGGACAGTCAAAGTTAATGGTTCGATTTTAACGAAAAAAACCGGCCGTTTTTTGGCTATAAAACGGCCATTTTTTTTTCGAAAAAAAAATCGAACGATTAAAGACTACATTTTTATGTATTAAATAAGCCTGCAAAATTTCAAGAAGATCGGTTCATTAGTGTTCGAGTAATCTTGATCACCGATTTCAGAAATGCCATTTTGAGAAAAACGCGTTTAAAGTTTCTCTTTCAACGCTCTTTCAACGCGGATTCTTCTCTTTCAACGCTCATATCTCAGTCAATTTTGTTCGGATCGACTTGAAATTTTCAGGACATATGCTCAGATACTTATACTTCAAAAAAATGCAATTAAAAAAAAATCGATTTTTTCAAAATCGCAAGTGGGGGTAACCCCTTAATTTTTGCACTTAATTTTGCGGTGGTCATATGCGTATTATTTGTTTGATTATTATGATTTATTCGATTTTTGGCGTTTAATTTCGCGTTAAATTGTGCGCTTTTTTTGCTCTCTCTCTCTCTCTCTCTCTCTCTCTCTCTCTCTCTCTCTCTCTCTCTCTCTCTCTCTCTCTCTCGCACCCCCTCTCCCTCCACGCTTTCTCTCTCTCTCTCTCCCTCTCTCGTTCTCTCACACTCCACCTCTCTCCTTCTACATTCGTTCAAAGATCGGCGATCTGTATGTGCGGACAACGAGGGGTACAGACCAGTTTTTCCGGATTCCTCGATGCGTCGCGATCGCTCGTGGGCCGCGGTCTCTTCTCGCTGAGGACCACGCGCCGGCACAGATGCACATAGAAATTAACGAGCGAGCCCGTGAATCATTCCGAAAGCGCTGCAACTACCGCGAATAATCGGCTCCGTATGTACCATGCCGTCTAGTTACACGAAGCTCGTCGTTGAGGGTCCGTCGATTTGTCGCGGATCGACGACATCAGCCTTGAAAAGTTCGCGGCAACACGGCGACGGTGATACCAAAAAAGATTTCGAGCCCACCAGAGAGGATCACTTCCACGACGCGTCGGTACCCATTTCAACGTTTTCTTTTTTCACTCCGTCAAAAGTGCATCGTAGCGTCTAGAACGAGTTGCGTTGAATTTAGAATGAAAAGACGTTGCCGATTTTGTTTAGTGCATCGACAAAAACACGCGGTTTTGCGACCGATGGTAGTTAATCCATAAGTACTTTCAGTACTTATCAATAAGTACTTTCGGTACTTATGAATTATCGATACTTATGGACATTGATTCATAAGTAATGAAAGTACTTATTTATTAAGAACTATATTAAGTATCAAGTACAATGCATAAGTACTGAAAGTACTTATGAATTATGGAGATATAAGTACTATGAATACTTCCAGTACTTATAGATCAATATCCATAAGTATCCACAATTCATAAGTACTAAAAGTACCTATGTATTAAGTATCAAGTACAATGCATAAGTACTGAAAGTACTTGTGAATTGTGGATACTTATGGAACCTATAAGTATCCAAATATATAAGTACTGAAAGTACTTATGAATTATGGAGATACAAGTACTATAAGTACTTTTAGTACTTATGAATTGTGGATACTCGCTAAGATTAATACATAAGTACTGAAAGTACTTATGTATTAAGTATCAAGTACAATTCATAAGTACTTTCAGTACTTATTTCATGGATACTTATGGAACCTATACGTATCCAAATCTATAAATACTGAAAGTACTTATGAATTATGGGATATGAGTACTATAGTACTCATATCCCATAAGTACTCAAAGTACTTATACGTACTTATAAGTACTTATACGTACTTATAAGTACTTATACGTACTTATAAGTACTTATAAGTACTTATAAGTATCCATAATTCATAAGTACTTTCAGTACTCATGGATGAGTACTTATGGATCAATGTCCATAAGTGCTTCCGGGAACTTCCGGATTAATCGTAATGGCAATTCGTAACGTCAATTCAACACGTATTGCAATAAGTACTTTTTCAGCTTTGCAGTATGGAATTATCTTATTCCATACTTTCGGCTCGCCGGGCCATCAACAATGCAAAACCGTAAATCATCATCCACGATCGGACGGAAATGAAATTACGGTATTTTATTGATTAAAAAAAGTGCAGACGAGGAATAAGAAGGGGGGATAACAGAGAATCAAGAATCAAGGCCAACGAGTGAGATCTCCGTCTCGCTTGTTACCGTTATCTCGTGTACGCGTAAGGACGTCGGTGCCCGAGCTCCGATGGCTCGTCGCACGAAAATTTCTTTTCGTTTTTCTGCGTTTACTGATTTATTTGCCAGGGAGCGAAATCGAAGAGATGAATTTGCTTCTTATCTGGTATCGAATCGGATGCACGTCGCACTCGCGTGGCGCGCGGTAATCCCCAAAAACCCAATTGATTCGATTGTTCTGGAGACTTGTGAGACGTATGATGAATATTCGTTGCGAAGATTCGAAGATTAAAAAAAAAATCTTCGCGGCTTTGGGTACTTGAGGTTCGCCGTAATCACCTCCACCTCTAATTATCCTCGAAGTTAGGGGTCTTCTCACTTTAGACGCTAAAAAAGGCTATTTTCATGAATTTTTTTCATAGGTTTATATTAAAGATATTGATATAAAAGTTGTTACACTTAATCAATACACTTTCGAAATGCACAAGATTTAAAAAAATGTATTTATGTAACCCAAACAAACTTTAAACGCGTTTTTCTCGAAACAACGTTTTTCGACGGCCTGTTGATAAAATCTTTGAAACTACTGAACCGATCCTTATGAAATTTTAACCACATTTTCTTTGCAACTATAGCTATAGCGCATATCAAAGATTGTTTCAAATTTCGATATTTACTTTTTCTTTGCCAATAACGGTGAAAAAAACACGTTTTTGTTTTTTCGAAAAATGTCCGACATTTGATGTTTGATTTTGATGTTTCGGATGATCCATCTACGAGATTTGATCAACAGCGCAGACCTACAATTTTTCCTAGGACATTTTTTTAACTACCATTTTCGTCTATAAATAGTGACTCAAATAAATATTTTTTTTTCAAATACATGTCGAAAGTGTATTTATTAAGGGGAGATATACACGTAGGAGCCGGACAACAAGGTCAATTTTGTGAATTTTTTCAAGGAAATCTATTTGAAATTTCGGATTGCGGTTTTAATTGTCTAAAAGTATATAGATTCAACAATATGTTTAATTTTCTTTATTTAAAAATATCAAAAATATACAAGGATATTGTATGATCCTTCGAGCGTCGTAAAAAAATCTGCGTATACTGTACCCACTGGCGTTTCTTCAAAAATCATCTGAAAAAAAAACCAAAAAGATTATTAAATTAGATACTATAATCTAGTACTTGTCATAGCCGATTTTGAAAATATCGATTTATGACAAAATGGCGGATGTTTGAACATAAATAGTGATTTTTGGGCCAAAAATTAGTTATTATTTTGCCTATAAAACAAAAACTAAGTAACGGAAAAAAAATCCTATCACAAGTACTAGATAATGATATATAGAATAACCACAAAAAACCTCAAGGCAATCGGTTCATTGGTTTTCGAGAAATTTTGGGTACCGATTTGACAAACGTGGTTTTGAGAAAAACGCGTTTGAAAATTTGGGAATGAATAAATCATGAAATTTGTCAACTTACATGGAATCATCGATACCAGGCCCATAGTGTAGGTCATCTACGGTCGACGGAAAGTTCATAGCTTCTAAATCCTCAACCTCGACCATCTAGGTGTATATCTCTCCTTAAGTGTAACAACTTTTATATCAAGATCTATAATATAATCCTATAGAAAAAAATTAAAGAAAATAGCTTTTTTAGCGTCTAAAGTGAGATGACCCCTTAGGGAGTTTTGAAGCAATTGACGCTGTGTTACCATTTGATTCAAATTTATACAGGAAATTCTTTGTCATATACTGAATGCAGCCTCCAATTTTTTAATCGAGCGTCTACATCGTTTCTATAAAATTTACAATTGAAGAAAGCATTTTCATGGATTTGAAGTTTGCATCGTTGGAATGCAACGGAAATTCTTCTCAATTTATTACTTTCATTATTATTCAGAGTCATATTCAGCAGATTTAGGTTATAGATCGCTAAATAAGAATATTGAAAAATATTTTCGTGATTTTCGTAGTTTGAATCTGCCAAAGGAAACTTGGGAAATAGAAAAAAAAACATCATTTTCGTTGCATTCCAACGATGTCTGTCTTTCCGGTTGAAAATTTGTAATCCATTTTTCAAGCACTTGCTGGCATCCGATTGAGCTGAAATTTGGCATACCTACGTACCTTCGGTGACAATGCAAAAATATGGTACCATGAAGCTGGTTTGATGATGGAGGTGGGAGGTGGGCAATGCAACTCCTTAATAACATATGGTAGGACCGTCGAGTTTGTGCTCATTTGTTTTGTTATCGTGAGCACTTTTCATTACACGTGATAACGAGAGTCTGACAGTGGTGGTGGGAGGTGGGAATTGAAATTTCCTAAAGGCAAATGGTAGGACAATCGAGCTCGGGCTCATTAATTTTGTTGGTTTGGGCACTATTTATAATTACACTATTATAGTCCTCGCGAAACCTTAGTAACCCAAGGCAAGATTTTTTATTACGCCGATGTCTGAATGGTATGGGCGTCTGGCATGGCAAATAAATAAACAAATTCTAATACTAAAAGGTATAAAATAAAATAAACGTAAAAAAACTTTTTTAAAGGGGCGAGATGCAGTCAGGGGCGTGAAAAAACGAACATTTTCAATATTTTTTTATAGTAATTAAGTTTGTTTTACAAAAGTGGTTACACAGACTTTTTATGTTATATTCCAACTTGACTTGTACAAATTTTCAAAGAAAAATATTGGTTATTTATAAAAAATATCGCCATCTTTCGGCCCCCTTCGGCATGTAGTGCTGTGCGGTGACCATCATAAAATTTTACTGGATCATCTGAAAATAAAAAACCAAAAAAAAATCATTAGTTTAATAATAAATCTAGTCCTTAATCGAAGCTTTTTTTCGAAATATTGACAAAATGGCGGCTTCCGACAGGTAACTTTCGATTTTCGACCAAAAAATCGCTCGTTTATTGTTTAAAAAAAAAATTTCGACAGAAATGAAAATTCTTCGATTAAGGACTAGTTTTTAATGCTATTGATAAGCACACCAAATTTCATCAAAATCCATCGAGTGGTTTTTTAATCATAGTGGTCACCGACTTGAAAAACATAGCTTCGAGAAAAACGCGTTTAAAGTTTTTCGATGTGGATACGGTATTATATGTTCGTAAAATTTTGAGCTTGATGGATGAAGCTAAACTTTTTTTTATGTATTTTGATCCGCTGAATCCGAACATCACATTTTTTGCCGCAAAGTCGAGCATTCAATTCTTTATAGCCAATTGATGAAACAATTATTCAAAAAATTAAAGTTTTTCGGGGGCAATTATTATTTTTTAAATATTTTGGGCAGTTTCAAAACGAAAGTATTCTCTATAAAATTTTGCTACAGTTCATAGTTTTTGAGTAATACATTTTTTTTTATTTCTGAAAGAATTTTCCAATTTTACACTTGATTTATGTATAGAAATCCTGATTGAAAAATTACTTACATCGAATAATCTATTCCTGGCCCATACAATAGGGCTTCTGCCGATGTGAAAGCTTCCAAAATACCAATTTGTTGTTGTCTTCGAAGCATTCTGCCTTCCCGGGTATTATCGCTAGCGCGTTTGTCAGCCACGTCTATACGTTGAGAATCGATTCTTTCTGTGTACCGGTGAGAATTGGGTCCACAATTAATGCCAAGTGTATTCATGATCAGTAACAATGTGTGGGTACCTTGATTGAATACACAAGCAGCAACATATGCAGCAATTTCTACGATAGTAATGCTACTACAAACTGTTTTTGAGCTTATTTTCCAAATTAGCTGATTGAAGCTTTCATTATTGTTTTGATTGAAGCCAACGATACACCTAGAGAATAAATTATCGTTACTCAGATCTTCATAAATTGGTTTCATGGCATCCATAACAATTGGAGATAAAGGGCGATAATCTTGCTCGTAAGGATCGAGTTCCCCATTAGCTTCAGCGCGCCGATACGAACACCAAGAATCATCACCTTTTGGACACATCTCGTGATGTGGTTTTTCATCAGTTGAGCTGTAGTGATAGAATGTTGCCCACATCGCGGTTTTCATATTTTCCCGTGAATCACAATGCTGACGTATGGCTAAGCCATAGTAGACAGTTAGTACCCAGCTGCCGTCTGCTACCTGCCATCGGAACACTACCTGCTTCTTCACAAATTGTGGAATATCCCGAAAACTATTCATCCGATTGACTTGAAATTTTCACGGAATATTTTCGAAACATCATACTTCAAGAGAATGTAGAAAAAATCGATTTTTTGAAAATGCTGACTGCATCTCACCTCTTAAACAAGCTTTTAATTTAAAGGTGCTGTACTAAACGTTAAAAAATAATGTTCAGTGAAATTGAAAATCAAAAGAGTATAAATACAAAAAAGTCCCTTCTCTGGTCACTCATCATAGGTGCAAGTACATAAAAAGTATATAAACGTAGATATTTAAAAAATATGAAATATACATTTTAAAAGCTTGAGGCGTCAAACGTCATACGTACTAATATTACTTTCAAATTTCTGAAAAAAGCCTCCAGTTTTTTAAATTTATATTTCATATTTTTTAAAATATCTACGTTTATGTTTTGATTTTCAATTTTACTGAACGGGATTTATTATTTTTTAAATAAAAGCTGGTTTGAAAAAAGTTTTTTTTACGTTTATTTTTTAACATAGGGAAATTCTTACGCTCAACGCTGAATGGCAGTTTTGCGCACGGAATAGTGTGAAATTTTTTATAAAACTGATATGAAAAACTGTCTAATCATTCGGTACATTAAAACACTGATGACGAAATTATCATAATGTACTGAGTGAAAAACTGTCAAATTACTCAGTACGTTATGACCATTTCGTCTCCCTTTTCATTATGACAATTAGGCATCTCCCTACGTTAAAAAGTGTTTGTTTAATTGTAGATCTTTTTATTGTAGATATTTAATTTACTGTAGACCTTTAAATCAAATTGTAAAATATCGTCAATTGTCCCTAAACTCCTTAAGGGGGAGATACCTTCAGGCGAGGAAAAATTGCTGATTTTCGTGTTTGTTTTAAAGGAAGGATTTCTTCACCATTTTTTAAAGTTAGGACATGTTTTATTACTACTTTTGGCTGTTACATAGTATTTTTTTTATTCATCAAATGGGTTGCGGCAGATGTTGTCAGACGGCGTGACGCGTAGCATCGGCGGAATTGATCTGAAAAAAAACCAACGAAGATTTTTCTTTCATTAACACTCATACGCAGAATATGAACCAAGAAAAAGTGAGAAATGTTAAAAATCGTTGGAATGGTACGCTTTGAAACAAAAAGATTGTTTTTTTCAAGCTAAAAAAAGACGAGGAAAACGCTAAACTGTGTACTTTTGAATCAAATGGTAACATATCGTCAGTTCTTCCGAAATTTCGTGAATCGTGTCGATACGGTCAATGAATATCGCGACCCAGTATCGCGATATTCGTCTTAATACGAGTGTCAAGATAGTTGCTGACGCGTTTAGACATCAATCATTATTGACGGGATCACGAATATCGCGATATTTATTGATAGTACGCCAATGGCGCCCTGCCATTGAAGAGGGCCTCGCGGCAAAAAAATTGAAAACCGCTTTTGCTGCTATTTTGATCATTGCCTACTGTCAAAAGGTAGTGGAACTGTTTGTAGGGAAAAATGTGTTTTCCACGCATCACTCGAGAGCTTGGAAATACGGTGAATCTTCGTTTGTACGTTTTGCACTTCTACGTTTTTATTATTTATACGTCAAATTTCTCTAGCGCCGGCAGATTCCGTTCTTAAAGATGATAATGAGTTTAATTTCTACTATAATAATAAGTTTTTTCTCAGTTATACGTTAATCACACGTGATATTCTCTTGCCGGAGAAAATTTCATGTAACTGCGTTTTGATGTTTTGATGTTTCCATGTTTTGATGTTTTGATGTTTTGATGTTTTGATGTTTTGATGTTTTAATGTTTTGATGTTTTGATGTTTTGATGTTTTGACGTTTCTGACCTCGACTATGTATGCATGTACGGTGATTGCATATCTCTTATCAATATGAACCTGTCTGATATTTCCTAGTCTAAAACGTCAAAGCTTAGTGTTACAAGCTTGCATTAAGGCCTTAGACCACAGTAACGGGTATAAAATCGTGTGCGGATTTGCCATTTTTTTCGTATGAAAAAGTGATTCGCTCACAAAATGAATTACACATTTATTTAGTATGAATGTCAAGCTGTTAGCATTTTTTTTCGATGTACAAAATCGACGACTACTACTATTTTCTTTTGTTATCTTTTTTTTAGGCGCTCCGCGGCCTGACATTTCGCATCCACAATTTTTGACCTACAACAAAATACAATAATTCTCGTCAATCTACATTAGAATACCTAGAGAAGTACGTACGGAATATAAAAATATTGTTTCATTCAAAAGTTGTAGGTATTTGAACTTAAAAAAAGAATTTTCAATGAAAAATTTCATTATAACTGCTCATAAACTGCTCATAAAATGAAAATTTTTCCATTGATCAGAAATTCTGTACGTACTTCTCTGCGAAATGCAATTAGGAACATAACTTTTAAATTTGAAGTAAATCGAGTGAAAGTTGTTGAAGTTATTTGTCACGCCAATTGGAAAAAAGCTGTTTCGAGAAGTTTCGAGTAGTCGGCCATTTTGTACATGGAAAAAAAAATTCTAACAGCTTGATATTCATACTAAATAGAAGTGTAATTAATTTTATGAGTGAATCACTTTTTCATACGAAAAAAATTGTTAAATTCGCACATGATTTCATACCCGTTACTGTGGCCTAAAACTTTAAATAAAAGTTCAAAACGGAAATTCGAAAACTTGAGTTGGCTCATCACTCAATTATTCGCAATCAAATTTTCAATTGGAAAACCAAACATTAACGTAATAGAGGTACTGCCATTGAAAAACATCGGGAATTACTTACCAATCGCCATTTTCAAATGTTAAAGACTTTCGGATACGTACTGTATTTCGCTTTTACGTTATTCTCCCTTATACGTCATATTTGATGTACCCCTTGAAAAACGTGTAACTGAAGTTTCACCGTATCTCGCATAGCGCATTTCACGAAAGTGTAAAACGAAAAATAAATAAAAGGAAAACCATCGATAAAACGACAAATCGGTAAACCCCCACCAAGCAGGAATCAGGAAGGCGCCTCCCCTTGTTTTGTTTTTGACTATTGCGGTTTCAATGAACAGAGTGACATTTCCGGCTTGGAGTACAAAAAATTATATGGAGCGACTTTATTACGTGACTTGGCAATGCTTATCGTAAACCAACGAACAACCGCGAGCTCCGTCCGATGTCAATACCGATCCCCCCTGATACACCATACACACGTGGATATAAGTACGGAGACAATTTATATCCCTTCTTCGATCATTGTACTAGTATCGAGCGATCCATCATCCAGCTCGCTTCGGTCTCTTTTCCTCGTATGAATCGAACGCCCCGCAAAATCGTTTTCCCCACAGGCCGGTGTGTGCGAGTTCATACGATCGGTTAGTGTTGATAGAAACTTGAGTTTCAACGGTCTCCATTTAACAGCTGAACTCATACCATGGAGTGAGTGAATTCAACCTCGTAATAATTCGATACTCATTTTCATTTCGTTGCTTGTGATTTTTTTTTCGATTGCACGATTTATTTGTCGCGAAGGAAAAAAGTGAAAAATCATCGGCGCGTCGATGTTTGTGTTGCGTAAATTTCATTTGAGGGGTTAGGCCACAGTAACGGGTATGAAATCATGTGCGAATTTAAGATTTTTTTTCGTATGAAAAAGTGATCCACTCATAAAATTAATTACGCATCTATTTAGTATGAATATCAAGCTGTTAGAATTTTTTTCGTTTCGATGTACAAAATGGCCGACTACTAATATTTTCTTCTGTTAACTTTTTTTTAGGCGCTCCACGGCGTGACATTTAGCATCCACAATTTTTTACCTAGAACAAAAAACAAAAAATCTCGTCAAACTACATTAGAATACCTAGAGAAGTACGTACGGAATTTAAAAAATATTGTTTTATTCAAAAGTTGTAGGTATTTGAATGAATTTTCAGTGAAAAATTTCGTATAAAACTGCTCAAAAGATGAAAAGTTGTCGATTAATCAGAAATTCCGTACGAAATTCTCTGCGAAATGCAATTAGGAACATAACTTTCAAATTTGAAGTAAATCGAGTGAAAAATGTTGACGTTATTTGTCACGCCAATTGGGAAAAAGCTGTTTCGAGAAAAACGCGTTTAAAGTTTTAGATACTCTATGGCCGTGCCAGAGGTGGGCTTACGTTATTCGCTCAAAAGTCGGTGAAAAAAAAATTCTTGATGATAAAGCACCGTTTTAGCGAACAAAAATCGATTTTTCGAACATTCTACTGTGGCCTTACCCCTTAATTCATTCGTGGAGCAATCGAATGTGCGAGTTTTGGAACAAACGTGGATTCTAGGGTGGCACAAATTTGAGCTCTATTTTTTTTCCTTTCTCTCACCCAGGGTTGCGAAATTTGTAATGAAAAAGTAATGCATCATTCATTACTTTTTTTATGGGTAATGAAAAAATATTTCATTACCCATTGTTACACATTACATTGTAATGGGCAATGAACATTTTTTTCGTTGGATAGTCCAATGTAATGGGTGATGGAATTTTTTTACATTACAAAGTGTAATGTAATGAGTAATGAAAATTTTTTACATTACAAAATATATGGAAGTGAGTAGTGGAATTTTTTCACATTACTAATGTAAAGTAAAAAATCTCCATTACTCATTACAAGGTAATATGGATTATTATCCGTTTCCCATCGGGTCGGATCGAATCAGTGCAAATACCGCTGCCCCTAATGGGAAACGAATAATAATTTTCATTGCATTGTAATGAGTAATGGGGATTTTTTACATTGCATTGCATTAGCAATTTGAGATATTCCATTACGCCTTACATAACATTTTGTAATGTACAATATTTCCATTACTCATTACTAATGTAAAAAAATTCCACATTAAATATATTTCACATTGAAAATATTTTACATTACAAAATGTAATGTCATGAGGAATGGAAATTATTTACAGTACAAGATTTTATTCGATGAATAAGGACATTTTATATCATTACATAATGTAAAGAAATGAGTAATGGAAACGCTAATGCATTACAAAAAGTATTGCATTATTTGCAAACCTGCTCTCACCACGGAATGATCTTCTTTAAAAAAAAATTGTCGCGTAGCCTCCCAAAAATTTAATTTTCTTTAAAAAATCGATTTTTTTTCTTCCACTTCTCACCGATGAATTTTACGTTTTATAATGTTAAAATTAACCTCGCGAAAGATGTAGCCGGCCAATGAACATTTAGTGGTCGCTCTAGAGCTTCGAAAATTCCAATTTTCGCCAATTTTTTTTACTCGTCTCACTCATAAATTTGACGTTTTGTAAAATTTTCAGACAATTAATCCTTTTTTCTTTAGAAACAGATTTTTCAAATTTACCTCGCACTTGTAACCCAAGAATTACAATCTTTGTTCTCATAAAATAATTATTTAACGCTCTTGTCCGTTATCAAAATTATAAGTCGTTTTATTCATGAAACTTAAATGGCAGCTGTTTTCCGCGCATCGTAATGCGTCCCACAGTTGGTCTCGTTAGTCCAACTGCTGACCAATCATAGCTGTACTCTGTGACGAGTAACGCCATAATAGAATAATCCATAATAAGACATAATAAGACATATCGTCTAATCGGTGTTTGTTACAAATTATTCAATAAATTATTCAAAGAATGTAACACTTCAATGTTTATTTTGTTTTTATGCTACAAGGAATTATAGTGCATGCGAGATTTATTTTTTGGCGGAAATGATAAATTTCGAAAACCTTGGGCGACCACTAAATATTTATTGGCCGGCTAGAGCTTTCGCAAGGTTAATTAAATAATAATTAAATAATAATTAAATTATAAGGCGCCTTGTAATTATAAAAATTGTAATTATAAAATAACCTTGTAATTATAAAAAATTGTAACTTGTAACTATAAAACCTTGTAACTATAAAAAATTGTAATTATAATATTAACCTTGTAATTATAAAAATTATAATTACAAGGTTAATTAAAAAATTATAATATAAAATTATGGGTGAGAAGTGGATGAAAAGAAAATCAATTTTTTTAATGAAAATTCGAATTTTGGGAGGTTTGAGCGACCTCTATTTATTTTTTGACCACTCACAGCTTCGGCGATAATTTTTTTTTTCTCTTAAGAAAATAATTGGATGGTGAGAAAAAGGAAAAAAAAGGAGCTCAAATTTGTGCCACCCTAGTGGACAGGTGTGTCAGCGAGAAAGAAAATATTTTATGCCCATCCGGTCGGTGCTTCTTGTGAGGAATTCGAGTCGATCGAAATTATGGATCGATAATTTGTCGCAAAATGAATATTCATCGAAGATCATCACGATTTATTGTGCCATTTGATTATTCTCTATGGCTACGGATTATCATTATTGCACTTTGAGCCACACTGTTTTTTTGTTTACAATCAGTATCGGTGGGAAAAAAAATGCCAGCGGTATAGCCTTTAGAATTGTATACGTGAAGAATCGCCTTGTTGAATCGCATTTTGCGCACGGTCCGTCCAAGAGATAAAGCACGAAGCTGAAGCATAGCAAATAGTTGTATTGTCTAGATAAAGACGAGAAGTCATCATTACCGTCTATTTTTGTGCTATATATCAACAATGCAATATTTACGAACGTTTTGTTCTATAAATCAACAATGCAATATACTACGATTTATTGTATTTCTAGTACAAATTAAATTAAGGGGCTACAGGGCCCGGGTTGAAATTCCGAACTATTTGAATGGTCAGAGCGCTCAAACCTCCGAAAGAATTTTACACGATAGACCAAAACTCCGAAAATCTTAACACCGTCAAAATATTTCGGCTATGGAAGTTTTAGAAGTTTCAACATTTTCAATAAATCGACGAATTATTTCAAGAATTTTTTTATTAAGAAGTTATTTTGCATCAATTTAGAAATTTGTCTAGACAATGTTATACGTTCTACATCATTTGCAGTCAACTGTGTCGACTTTCGTTCGTTGAAATTCCGAACTTCGAATGCGCCGACGGTTTTACAATTCCTAATTTTAATGTTCTGAAATTACAAGGTTCGTCAAGATTATACCAGCGAAAGTCTACACAGTTGACTATAAATTATGTAGAACGTATAAGATTGTCTAGACAAATTTCAAAATTGACGTAAAATCCTTAAGGCCTTAGGCCACTCTAAAGGCCGAAAAAATAGGATTTTTGGGGATTTTTTTTCAGACAAACTACAAAATAAATCAAGATTACAGAAAAGAGTGTTTATCATACATATCAGTGACTGTATACAATAATATTTTTGAAGCGATTAATTTCAAAATGGCGGCTGTGCAACGATTATCTCAAAACTGCATTTTTTCAATTGGCCGGAAACATAACTCAGACAATTATCAACCGATTTACTTGAAATGTTGAATATATCTTGAAAAATACATTGTCTATGGAATTACGTAGGATTTTTTTTGTTATATTGCATAGTTAATTTGTTATTAACAATTTTTTAAGCAAATTTTTAGAAAGTGGAAAATTTGCCTAAAAAATCGTCAGATAATTGTTAATAACAAATGAACTATGCAATATAAAAAAAAATCCTACGAACTTGCATAGAGCCTATTTTTTCGGCCACTAGAGTGGCCTAACCCCTTGATAAAAAAAAATTCTTGAAATAATTCGTCGATTTATTGAAAATTTTTAAACTTTTAAAACTTCCATAGCCGAATTATTTTGACGGGGTTCAGGTTTTCGGAGTTTTGGTCTTTCGTGTAAAATTCTTTCGGAGTTTTGATTTTTCGGACTAGTATATTTTCGGAGTTTTGAGCATTCTGATCATTCAACGTTCGGAATTTCAACCCGGCGCCGTTCAGATTTTGGGAGTTTTGGTCTTCCGGGTAAAATTCTTTCGCAGTTTTGATCCTTCGGAGTTTTGAGGGTTCTGATCATTCAAAGTTCGGAATTTCAACCCGGCCCCGGGCTACATCTACCTAGAGAGGCCCGAAAAGAATGGCCAAATTCCGATTTTTTTTTCTGGGATTCAACACAAAGGTACATACATACAGAGCAGTAAAAAAAAATCACCAAAAAATACAAAAAGACATAAAAAAACATGGTCGCCGTCAGATTAAATTTTTGTCGCGCAGTTTGGCGATGGTCACCAGCTTAACCGGTCCATCCGAAATCTAAGAACCAAACGGGTTGTTCAAGTTAACAATAAATACGATGACGATCATCGATTTTTTAAATAATTTTTTTTTAACACCGTGGCGACGAATTGAAATTCGAGCACACAAAATCTATGAAAAAAGTCGTCATTTTTACGTAACTATTAAAAAATGAAGATCGATTTTGGAAAAGTGAGATCGTCAACGACCTCTAAATGTTTTTCATCGCATCTCCTGTAAATTTGGAAACAATCCATCAGGTGGTTCTCGGGATATCATGTCCACCGACTTTGAAAACAGTGTTTCGAGAAAAACGCGTTTGAAGTTTGAAGTATGGCGCTGCTACCGTTCGCCCGGCCGACTGTCAGAAGCCGTAACTCATTCAATTTAGGAATATTTTAATGAAATTTTCAGGGAATATAACTAAAAGGTGATACTATCGAATAAAAATATTTTTGGAAAATGCATTTTTTTGACCCACCTAGGTAGATGTAGGGTGGCATAAATTTGAGCTCTATTTTTTTCATCTTTCTCACCATCCAATTATCTTCTTTACACGACAAAAAAAACTGTCGCCGAAGCTGCGAGCGGTCAAAAAATATTTAGAGGTCGCTCAAGCCTTCCAAAAATCCAAATTTTCATTTAAAAAATCGTTTTTTTTCCACTTCTCACCCATGAATTATTATAATTTTAGCTTTATAATTTTTTAATTAACCTCGCGAAAGCTCTAGCCGGCCAATGAATATTTAGTGGTCGCTCAAGGTTTTCGAAATTTATAATTACCGCCAAAAAATAAATCTCGCATGCACTATAATTCCTTGTAGCATGAAGACAAAATAAACAGCGAAGTGTTACATTTTCTGAATAATTTATGATTATAATTTGTAACAAGTACCAATTAGACGATATGTGTTATTGTGTATTATTATGGATTATTGTATTATAGCGTCGCTCGTCACAGAGTACAGCTACGATTGGTCAGCAGTTTGACTAACGAGACCAACTGTGGGACGCATTACTATGCGCGGAATACAGCTGCCATTTCAGTTTTACGAATAAAACGACTTATAATTTTTGTTACGGACAAGAGCTTTAAAGAATTATTGTATGAGAACAAAAATTATAATTATTGGGTCAAAAGTGTGAGGTAAATTTGAAAAATCCGTTTCTAAAGAAAAAAGGATTAATTGTGTTGAACATTGTACAAAGCGCCAAATTTATGAGTAAGAAGAGTTAAAAAAATTGGCGGAAACCAGAAATTTCGAAGCTTATGAGCGACCACTAAATATTCATTGGCTGGCTAAAGCTTCCGTGAGGTTAACGCGGTCCTCTAGTTTCTGTTTTTTTACTCTAGGCTGTTTTTTTACGGCTTTTTCAATAATTTTTTACGGGCAAAGCATCGAAATAATCAATCTCATTGTTTTTGCATAATCTTTATTAACATTTAAATAAGCTTTACAAATTTTTTGAAGTCAAAATATATAATAGAATAAACGTTATAGTGGCCGACAGGAAGACATCAAGTAAAAGAGGTGCTTGACGGTGACCAAGATTGCGGCTGTTCTGCTTATCTGAAATCAAAAAACCAAACGGCATTTTAATCTTCATATTTAAGACTAGCGATTGAACCAGAGTGAATTCTAAATGACAAAAATTGACTTTTTTATACACTTTTGAAAATTACATTCTATTTTTTACTCATTTCGCTCGTACAAAAAAAACTATCGAAGCAATCATGATAATCCTAGTTCAATCGCTGGCTTATAACATATTAAAGATGCTGTATAAATTTGAACAAGATCGGTGCAGTAGTTTCTGAAATATCGTGGTCACCGTTTCGAAAAATGGTCTTTCGAGAAAAACGCGTTTGAAAGTTCGCGCTCCCGGCGCGCGCTCCGTATACCTGCTCCGTTCCAGGGCCGTAACTTGTGAACCACTTCGAATATCGAAAAATCCTTTGACACACATTTTCTACACATGTTGTAGATGTGATTTACGAAAAAAAAATCGATTTTTTCGACCCGAGAGACTAGAGGACCGCCTTAATTTAAAAATTATAAAGCGAAAAATTCATCGGTGAGAAGTGGACGAAAAAAAATCGATTTTTTAATGATAATTTGAATTTTTGGGAGGCTCGAGCGACCACTAAATACTTTTCGACCGCTCGCAGCTTTCGCGACAATTTTTTTCTTCTTTGAAGAAGTAATTGGATGGTGAGAAAAAGGGAAAACAATAGAGCTCAAATTTGTGCCACCCTAATGTAGCCCGTCAATGAAGATAATTAACGAACGACAGCTCGGGATCAATGATCGACACGTTGAAAATAATTTTTGATACATTGATCAACGTTTCTTAGTAATAAAAATGAAATTATGGGCGAGTGCAGCGACAATGTGGCATACCACGTTCGTGACTATTTTATATACAATATCGTGTCTCGTTATGAAATATACATCATCTGCGAGAAGGAGAATTCTAATGAACTCAGTGCACGCGTTCTTCCGGTACTTCTCGACACGATATCATCCTGAATTACTACGAATGCTAATATTTCAATAAATATTACCGGTGTCGCTTCTCAATAACGCGCGCGGCTGACGTAATTGAATTATTCATACATATAGAGGGTGTCCTGTCGCGAATGGATAATCCTGCAACTATCGATAGGTCAGATCATATCCTTCTATATGCTGAAATTTCAGTTTTGTAAAAATCCCACGGTTTTCGAGATTTTGGGCCTGACGTTATTTTTTGAAAAAAATTATCTGCTTTTGTTTTTTCGCCTGCCATTTCTACAAATGACATGAATCGACGATAACTGAGCAACTTTTTAAAGCAATTGGCACGATATGCGTAATACATTTTTTCACACGACAGGCTCTCAAAGTTCGATGTTCGAATTGGTTTGTATGAAAATTCTGCATAAGATCTTTTTTTCATAAAGTTTCCTTAACATTTAAGGAATAAAATAGGGTAAAGTAATAAAATAGGGTCTTCTAAAAAAAGCTATTTTTGTGAATCATTTTGATAGGTTTATATAATAGATATTGATATAAAAGTTGTTACACTTAATAAATACACTTTCGAAATACATTTAGGAAAAATCTATGTATTTATGTAACCCAAACAACGGTTCGTAACAAACAATTTTTCGACGGCTTGTTGATAAAATATTCGAAACTACTGAACCGTCATTTTGTTATTTTTGCATATATCAAAAATCGTATGATATGCGCTTTGGCCATTAACATACTGAATCTAAAACCGATTGATTTTTTTGTTTCGGATGATCCATCTCCGAGATTTCATCAACAGCGCAGACCTACATCTTTTTTAGGAATATTTTTTTAACTACCATTTTCGTTTGTAAATAGTGACTTAAATAAATGAATTTTTTTAAATGCATTTCGAAAGCGTATTTATTAAGTGTAACGACTTTTATATCAATATTTATAATATAAACCTGTCAAAAAAAATGATAGGGTTTTTTCAGTCTGGAGTGAGAAGACCCCTTAAGGTTAAAAAGAAGACTTTTCTAGATGGAACAAATAACCAAGAGTATTTTTTTTTTTTAACCGGTTAATAAAGAGTTATCATTTGTAGACATGGCATGCGAAACATCAAAAGCAGATGATTTTAATCTCGAAAAGCGTGGGATTTTTACTAAACTGAAATTCCAGCATATAGTAGGACGTGATCTGACCTATCGACAGTTGCAGGATTATCTATTCATAACAGGACACCCTGTGTGTATATATATGAGGTATTCCACGTGAATCCGGTGGACTTTTTCCCTGACCCCCAACAATTTGATTTATTTATTTTTATCTGATTCCATTGACTATAAAAGACACCCTGAACTTTGTTTACATTTTTCAAAGCAACCCTTAGTAATAAAAACTGTTCTCTCAAAAAAACGTCCTGATTTAAAAACCTGAAAAAATTCCCAAAAATGCGTGATAATATGGAAAAATTTTCAAGCTCCCACCCTCCGTAGAAGTATGATTTTTTCTGTGCTTTCTGAGCGATTAACGTTTAAAAAATCCGAAAAATTGACTGCTAACCGTTCAAGGTCCATGATTGTTATTCGGTTATTCAAAAATGATCAAAAAAATTCAATGTGGGTATCAAAATATTCAAGTATCCGCCCGAAGTAAGCCGTTCTTGAATATTTCGGATTTTTTAAAACGTTAATCGCTCTGAAAGCACAGAAAAAATCATACTTCCACTGCGGGTGATGGCTTGAAAATTTTCACATATAATCACGCATTTTTGGGAATTTTTTCAGATTTTTAAATCGGGGTGTTTTTTGTCGGAGAATTTTTTTTATTTCGACTAAGGGTTGTTTCGAAAAATGTAAAAAAAATCAGGGTGTCTTTTAGAGCCAATGGAATCAGATCAGGGTCAGGGAAAAAGTCCACCGGATTCACGTGGGATACCTTATATACAGGTGTCCCTCTTATCTCTGCCACCCGAAATAACTCGTTGATGATCGACGCGACGTCGCAAAAAAATGTTCCAGACAAAAGTTGTACGGTGTGAAGGGGGCCATCAAATGCGACCAATTTTTTTTTATTTCAATGGAGGCGCTGACACACAGTGAAGGTCGCTTCCACTTTTTTTTAATGGAATGGTACTTTTTTCAACCATCTTGGGGAGCATCTCAAGCCGCATCAAAAACATTAGGGGGTCAAAGTCGTTCAAGGTCATTCAAGGTCAGTATCGATTATACAAATCTAAATATCTCCGATCGCTACCCAATATTTAGTAGTGATCCGAGATATTTAGATTTGTATAATCGATACTGACCTTGAATGACCTTGAACGACTTTGACCCCCTAATGTTTTTTACGCGGCTTGAGGTGCTCCCCAAGATGGTTGAAAAAAGTACCACTCCATTTAAAAAAGTGGAGGTGACCTTCACTGTGCGTCAGCGTCTCCATCGGAATAAAGAAAAATGATCGCATTTGATCGTCCCCTTCACACCGTACCACTTTTGTCTGGAACATTTTTTTGTCTCGTCGATAATTACCGAGTTATTTCGGGTGGCAGAGACAAGAGTAACACCCTCTATATGCAATTCTCACTTCATTACTGTCAATGTTTTCTGTTTATGATCCACGCATATAGACAGTCTCGTCGTCGGAACAATTGGATCTCAATTCATTTTCAGTTGTCCGTTCGTCGCGTAAAGGCTTTCCAACGCTGAGTAAAAGTGCATTTTCCATTTTTTTCACCAAGCGGGGCGCACAACTTCGGTGCTTTTCTTCTCCTTCCAATTTAATTGAAAATGACGTAATATTCTTTTCTTCGGAGCTCATTAGAGTTGGTCGTTCGAAAAAAACACTAGTTACTCGACCTAGCGAGTTTCTTTTGCCAAATTCGGGATTGTCCTTATGCTGTTCATTTTTTGTTCAGGTTCACGGACCAATCTGTGTTCGGATACGGCACTACCGTACCACCGAATAACAACGAACTCCAGGACAGCGATGTCGCTACAAAGAGAGTCATATTTTGCGTGCACGGGAAATTATCCGGGTGCTGTACCGTCGTCAAAGGTGTCGGGGGTGACGCAATTATCCCCACGGAATACGAAAAAAATCTCAGTCACCGTGAGTACAAAATTAATTTACGCTTTTCCAAAGTGGAGCACAATTTTATTGGCTCCAAGGTATTGGCGTAGCCAGCATTTTTTTCCTGGGGGGTGGACGTGGGGGACTGACGAAAAAGTGGTTTCGTTCACAATCATCTTTTGTTCAAATCAAACGTGAAACTTTAACAGGGTATCCCTCTCTGCACTGAGAAAAAAAGCAATTGAATCAAAAAAATATATTGGTTGATTCAAATAAATGTCTGATCGCGGAGTGCCACCGATATATGAGATTGTTACAATACTATCAAATATTCGAAAATGTGATTGATCCAAATAACATATTATTTTATTTGAAAATCTCTTCTGTTCTCTGAATATCTTCATTATTCTTTAAATAAAATTACATTCTATTGGAATCATTCTATATACAATCCGTAGATGTATGGATGAAATAATTAAGCGGTTGCTACAACATTTTTTATTTCGTACATAAATATAATCAATAGAATGAATTATTTCTTTACTACATCGAAACGAATATGCCATGAGACGTAAGTTTTTCAATTTGTTTTGAATCTTAAATAAAAAGTGAGCATTAGAATGATCATCCACGATAATAGTGGAGAGAATATCAGATATCCAATGGAATATCCATGGAGAGAATATCAAATATTCAGGTGATAAGAACAGATACTACATTTTTATCTTAGTCACAGACCAAGAAGCGATACTCTTTAGAGCTTGTCCGGCGTTTAAGTAGATTTTCGGTTCGCGCTACGCTTACGAGAACCGAGCGCGCGTGCGGCTCCTAGCGGTTACTACGAGAACTACGGGTTTCCTCACACTTATAATTTCGGTGGCGCTCGGCCATGATTAGGTTGAATTTTTTCAACCAAATGCGCAAGACACAAATTTTATTTTCGCATAATTTTTTAACCAATTTAGACATTTGCTCAATATTTTTCAATCAAAATAAACTATTAATATTTTAACGAATAATGTACTTGAAAATCAAAATCGGATATGGTGAAAAAAATAAAATAACATATTTACTCAATAGAAATTTTATCTGAATCAAACGAGCGAAATTCAATTCGCTTGTGTACTCGAATCAACAATATTCATATTATGAAAGGAAACCCTTTTTTTGTTCGTTGCAGGAAATGCATTCAAAACTATATAATTTGTTCGCGATAATTTTTTAGATAGTTTCAATAATACATTGTTCTCGGCTAACAATATATCTTTCGAATGGAAAAAAAACTTTTAATTTTTTCATGTTATTAAAGTCAATAGCGTTTCGTTTGGACTAATAAGTCCGATTATTTACACCGACAATTTTCCAATTGAATCAAGGAAATTTCATTCAATAATACCAATTTTTCTCAGTGTGGAAGCCCAATTCGAAGCGTCAGAATGATGATTTTTTTTCTAGTAACACATTGGTGGGAAAAAATTAATTCTTTCCCAGCATGTTGTACACATATTTGTGGTTACAATTAAATTTTTTTCGGAAGAAAATCTTCCAAAGTGTTCGTGGTGCTGGAGTTGGCGTTGCAGTCCTCCAGCGGCGAGGCCCGAAACAGCCGGACCTCTACCAGGCTCAAATGCAATCCGAAACGAAAACAAATGTTTTATTCAAATATATCCAATTGGCTATGGGTTCGCGATCGACTTTTCGAAATTTCGAAAAATACGAAAAAGTGACAGCTTCTCCAAAGAAAATCTCATTTTTCTCTTGAAAAAACAGCATGCTGAAGTCATTGTTATTAACAAATGGTTCATCCAATTAAAAAATGCGATCGTGAAGCGAAAATGACTGTTTGAACGCTAACTGTGCAAGTTTAAGTAGATAGTGTGAAAGTTACTCAAGATATCAATCCCGCTGTGTCAAGATATGTAGTTTCGAGATGATCGCGTTCAAACTCGACGGGTCGCGGTAAACCCGACTCACACTGTTCCACTAAAACAGGTGTAAGTTCGTCAATTTTTAGAATTTCAGGGTTCGATTGGTGTTAAAATATTCTTGAATGTTCACACTATGACAATATGCAAAAAACAAAATTTCCAGAGAGGGATACTCCCTTCAGGCAGGATATACATTTAGACCCAAAAAAAATTAAGCAAATTTAATGGATTCTTGCAACTAACAATTAATTAATCTACTATATATTAATAATTGATTTAAAAATAATCAAACTGCAGGTATACTTTAATAGTATACAAATGTTAGCTAACATTTGTCATACTAACCTAAACAAACCCAAACAAACTCACTATATTTTTCTACTTTCCGCCATTTCTGGCACTCATTTCTACTCGATACTCACTTATGGATATTCATACTTGTGGATATTCACTTATAAATATTCGACGACAATGAGTTAATTTACCCAATGAAATTGCTACCTTTTTTACAAATTACGAAATTACGACGAAAGAAAAAGTTCAAGTTTGATATCTTTATGCCTGCTTGGGTGAAACTTAAACAAAATTTATCAATCATTTAAATTTAATTATTTTGGATCGATTTTGGGGGGGCCTTCTGGCTACGCCAATGCTCCAGTGTTTGGGTTTGGTTGGGCGTCGGAGTTTCAACTCGTCAAATGTTCTGAGATGTCAATTCAGCAGAATTTTTCGTAATGCTTTGAATTTAATCTGCATTTCTTCAAATGTATAACATCGTAATGATGCATTGCGTTTTGCAGTTGAGGATCATTGTCACAGGGAGAGAGACGAGGCAATCGACAAAAAAGCTCGGAAGAAGCTAATCATCGCCTGCATTCTATGTGTCATCTTTATGATAGCCGAAATTGTTGGTGAGTCAATTAAAGTGTCTCTATTGGCACTGCCACTGCGTGGAAAATCAGCTCGAGTCAGCTGGCGAAAGAATTTTATGGATTCATAAAAGTCGGACGTTAGACATAGTTCGCGATAAACTTTATTCCATTAACGTTGAGTAAGGCTAAATCAATACGAATGCAAGGCAAATATTTTCTACATGCTTTATGTATTTTATATGTTTTTTATGTACAGTGAAACTTCAGTTATACGTTTTTTAAGGGGTACATCAAATATGACGTATAAGTGAGAATAACGTAGAAGTGAAATCCAGTATGTATCCGAAAGTCTTTAGTAATTGAATATGGCGATTGGTGCATAAATCCCTATGTTTTTCAATAGCGTACCTCTTTTATGTTAATGCTTGGTTTTCCACTTGAAAATATGAGTGGTAATAATTGAGTAATGAGCCAACTCAAGTCTTCGAATTTCCGTTTTGAACTTTTATTTAATGCAAGTTTGTAACACTAACTTTGACGTTTTAGACTAGTAAATAGCAGACAGGTACGTATTGATAGGAGATATGTAAATCACCCTACATGCATACATAGTCGAGGTCAGAAGCATCACAACACCAAGCAAAACATCGAAACGCAGTCACGTGAAATTTTCTCCGGCGAGAGAATATCACGTGTGATTAATGTATAACTGAGAAAAAACGAACCTCGAAACCGACGCTGGGGGATAAAATTAATACCGTATAAGCGCGAAAAACGTATAAGTGAAAAACGTAGAAATTAAACTTATTACGGAGTGTCTTCCCGTCCGGATATCAGACGAATAAGCCTATGTTATCCGTCCGGATAGCGGCTCAGTTCACAGCGTATTTCCAGTAGACGTACATATTATTGTGATTCGTGTAAACTAGTATCCGGACGAATAACATATATGTAATCGTCCGGATAGAATGTGTTAAATTGTTTAACAAACTATCTGGACGAATAATTTACACGTATTCTTCCGAATAAAATTTTTCCAATTTTGTTCGGGTTGGTTAAGTTTGTTTCCGTTTCTTTGTTTGGGTTTGTTTGTTCGAGTGTATTCGTTTGAGTTTCTTTGTTGGAGTGTGTTTCTTTGGGTTGTTCGTTTGGATTTATTTGTTTGAGTTTGTTCGTTTGGGTTTGATTGTTTAGGGCGTTGTACAGCGTGAACTCCATGAACTGAGCTGCTATCCGGACGAATAACATACGCTTATTCGTTTCATTTCGTTTGGATTGTTCGTTTGAGTTTGTTTGCGTTTGGTTGTTTGTGTTGTTTTGGTTTGTTTGTTTGGGTTCGATTGTTTGGGGCATGGAGCCTAGATACCAGGAGGTTCAGCGGCAATGCAAAGGCGCTGGAAAAAGCGTTCCCGAAAATGTGTCGAAGTGATGGCGCTGGGGTGCAGCGGCACCTACATATATAGTAATATATTGGTCAACGAGGTGAAAGTCATCGGATGAGTTTCTAACCTCACGACAGACCGATCGCGACATCAAACGTCGAAATATCCGCCGATTCATAATTTCCTCATGGCGGTTCAGAAAAAAAACGCAAAAGCGAGAAAATATCTCAAACTCAAACTCAAAATGGCGGCGATACAGCCCATCTAGAAAAACGTGTTTTTTTTTTACAAATAGCTTCACGGAAGAACGTTTTTCTCGTAAAATATAAGACCTGAAACAAAAACCAAAAAAGTTATAATTTATATATTATTAGCTATGAGACTACCTAGAAATTTGCTTTCAAATTTTGAAAAAATAGCGCACTTTAAAGGAAATAAATCGATTTTTTGCCAAAAAAGCAGTAAATTGTTTATGAAAAAAAAAGTTTACATTTAATCAAAAAACGGCTACGTACGCCCATAGAGAATGTAATTGTGAAGCTGCTATCAAAACTTCAAATCGATGCATGCAAAGGTGGTCGAGTAATCCGTCTTCCGAGATTGAAAAAAGTGGTTTCGAGAAAAACGCGTTTAAAGTTGAACGAGCAATTCAGCGCGCGCTCCGAGGCGCTGCGGTCAATTCGATAATTGAACCTTCAAATAAAAAAAAAATTTCTCGGGACTATTGTGCATAGTATTTTTGGGCAAGAAAACGTCTTTCCAAAATCCTAGAGTAGTGTTATCCCTTAACACGAATGAGGGTTAGGTACATCATCTGTGATCTGTCTTAAATCGCACCCGTGTTTAGCGTATATCTATATACATATGAGTGCCGGAGCACCCCAGCACCATCATTTCTCGTTCTCGTTTTGGGGACGAGTTGAAAGGCCTCGCTGAACCTCCTGGGATCTAGGCTCCATGGTTTCGGGCGTTGTACAGCGTGAACTGCGTGAACTGAGCCGCTATTCGGACGAATAACACACGCTTATTCGTCCGATAACCGGACGGCTAGCCACAGCGAACTTATTACCATCTATATGCACGGAATCTGCCGGGGCTAGAGAAATTTGATGTATAAATGATAAAACGTATAAGTCTAAAACGTATAAACGATGTTTCACTGTATTTATGTATTTTATGCTTTACGTAAAATCCTTTAAAGGGTTTTTTTTACACATTAATATCTACATTTATCTGCACTGAAGGCAAAAACAAATTGGGCGAAACATTATTTTGTCCACGTAGGTGGTGTAATGTCGAACAGTTTGGCAATCGCGACAGACGCGGCGCACTTGCTCACGGATTTCGCGTCGTTTCTCATCTCGTTGTTCTCGATATGGGTGTCTGCGAGGCCAGCGACGAGGAAAATGCCTTTTGGCTGGTACCGAGCTGAGGTAAACCCTTGAGGAACTCCTCGAGTTGAAAAAAAATATCGTATCGAGTCTCTCCGTCATCAACGATCTCAGGGAATTCTGCACAGAACTTTTCTTGTACTCGTTCGTATGAAAAAAAACACGCTACATCTTAAGGGGCTACATCTACCTACACGTCTGGGAAAAATGGCTGTCAACATATATTGAAAGCCTTTAAAAAAATTCACCAAAAAATACAGAAAAACAACCAAAACATGACCGCCGGTAGTGACGAAATGTTGTTCGCGACCTTTGGTGGTGGACACTTTCTAGCTTAAACGGTCCATCCAAAATCTAAAATCCAAACGGGTTATTTAAGTTAACAACAAATGCGAGTCGTTGGCGATCGTCGATTTTTAAAATCATTTTTTTAAACATCGTAGCGACGACTTGAAACTCGAGCATACAAAATCTATGAAAGAAGTCGTCATTTTTACGTAACTATTAAAAAATGAAGATCGATTTTTTAAAAGTGAGATCGTCAACGACCTTTAAATGTTTCTCGTCGTATCTTCTAAAAATTTGGGAACATTCCATCCAGTGGTTCTCGAGATATCATGTCCACCGACTTTGAAAACAGTGTTTCGAGAAAAAACGCGTTTAAGAGGCTATCCAGTGTGAACGCTGAAAACTTGGGTGATTTTCGGGAATTTTTTGGAAGAAAAGTACTCAATTAAATGTTTCGGAAAATTAATAATATATTTGGCTATATTTGACCTATATTACATCATTTCGCTCGTTTGATTCAGATAAAATTTCTATTGAGTAAATATGTTATTTTATTTTGTTCACCATATCCGATATTGATTTTCAAGTACATTATTCGTTAAAATATTAATATTTTATTTTGATAGAAAAATATTAAGCGAATGTCTAAATTGGTTAAAAAATTATGCGAAAATAAAATTTGTGTCTTGTGCATTTGGTTGAAAACATTCAACCAAATCGTGGCCGAGCGCCACCGAAAATATAGGTGTGAGGAAACCCTTAGTTCTCGGAGTAACCGCTAGAAGCCGCACGCGCGCTCGTTTCTCGTAAGCGTAGCGCGACCCGAAAATCTACTTAAACGCCAGAGAAACTCTAAAGAGTATCGCTTCTTGGCCTGTGGCTAAGATCAAAGTGTAGTATCTGTCCTTGTAAGTTAAATATCTGATATTCTCTCGATGGAAATTCCATTGGATTTGTAACAATCTCATATATCGGTGGCACACCGCGATCAGACATTTATTTGAATCAACCAATTTATTTTTTTTTATTCAGTTGGTTTTTTTTTCTCAGTGTGGGGTGCATAGAAAACATATCTCCATTTTACATATAGGGAAAACATCGTAAAAAAAACTCGTTTACAAGATTCTTCCGCATATTTATCAAGATCCTCGTCAGCAGCATCTGCTCACAAAATTTTACGCATATAGGCCCAAAAAGCAGAAACTGTGAGGCTGTGACAGGCAGACGGACATGACGGAGTTCCTCATTAGATTACGGAACACTAAAAAGCAAGGCGAAATAACCTACAATGTTGCAACGTTTCAGGTAATCGGCGCTCTCACCTCAGTCTTAATGATCTGGGTAGTGACGGGAATTCTGCTGTATCTCGCTGTCGAGCGTGTGATCCACGAAAACTTTGATCTCGACGCATCGATAATGCTGATCACTTCCGCGGTCGGTGTCGCGGTGAACCTCGTGTTAGTACCAACAAAACAATAACCCTGTTTAAAATGTTATGAAAAGCTGTCTATTGTATTGTTATGAAATTCTCCAATTGTACATTTTATATTAGGACGTTGAATAAGTTCTCGCTGTTTTCCAACAGATTGCGTTACCAGAACTGCGTACATGTAGTTTAACCTTTCCTCGACACACTGGGTCATTTTGACCGCGACGAATTTTAAATAATATGCTCATATGCCTAAAACTGAAAGTTTTGAATCATTTTTTACAACAATACAATCTTGTACTTTCCGAATTTTAATTATGCAGACATATTAAGAAATGTTTAATGTGTATCCCGGATCTTTTTCAACAAGAACGGACCGAAGGGTTATTGAGAGGTTAGGCCACAATAACGGGTATAAAATAATGTGCGAATTTAACAATTTTTTTCGTATGAAAAAGTCATTCAATCGTAACATTAATTACACATCTATTTAGTATGAATGTCAAGCTGTTAGAAAATATATATAATTTTTTTTTCGATGTACAAAATGGCTGACTACTAATATTTTCTTTTGTTGTCTTTTTTTAGGCGCTCTGCGGCGTGACATTTAGCATCCACAATTTTTTACCTAGAACGAAAAACAAAAATTCTCGTCAATCTACATTAGAATACCTAGAGAAGTACGTACGGAATTCAAAAAATATTGTTTTATTCAAAAGTTGTAGGTATTTGAACTTAAAAAATGAATTTTCAGTGAAAAATTTCGTTATAACTGCTCATAAACTGCTCATAAAATGAAAAGTTTTCGATTAAGGTAGTACCTCCACAGAAGAGTTGAATTAAGAAATGGTTGAAATTTGACATATACGTTATTTAATACATTATCCAAACATCTGTGCAATTTGAATAAGTTTGACCACCCCAAACCTGAGATATTTACACTTAAAGTTGGCTTGGTTTACACGTAACAAATGCGTTATGATGGGCAAACAGAGCATCATTAATTCTACCGTCAAAACTAAAATTATGAAATGGATAAAAAACGAGAATAAGCTACAGTAAGATATCACGAATAATGTGAAAAAAAAATGAGAATGATTCACCATCTAGTTTCCAAGATATAACCATGAGAAGCCTTCACAATTTTGGTGCAAAGCCTGGCAAAGCCTGGACAAAAAACAATTGGGGCAAAGCCTGGACAGCCCCGGCAAAAAGTTTACTGGCAATGGTCGATCAAAAACACAATACAAAATATATTTCACGGCAATAAATGATATCCATCGTATTATCTACTAGTACCGAGTCAATATTGCGTAGTTTCTAATTTTATTCATTACTAATTAAACCAATTATCAATCTTTTAAACATGAACATGGTATGTAAACTTTTGGTTGAGATTTTCACAGAGGAACTACCCTAATCAGAAATTCCGTACGTACTGCTCTGCAAAATGCAATTAGGAACATAACTTTTAAATTTGGAGTAAATAAAGTGAAAATTGTTGAAGTAATTTGTCACGCCGATTGGAAAAAAGCTGCTTCGAGAAGTTTCGAGTAGTCGGCTTTTGTACATCGAAAAAAATGTATATATTTTCTAACAGCTTGATATTCATACTAAATAGATGTGTAATTAATTTTACTAGTGAATCATTTTTTCATACGAAAAAAAATGGTTAAATACGCACATGATTTTATACCCGTTACTGTGGCCTAAGGCCTTAATTCATGAAGCCACATGTCAGACGCTAGCTGAACTTGCAGAATCGTTAGAAGTTGATCACACAACAGTTTCGAAACGTTTGAAAGCATTAGGAATGATTTTTAAGAATTGATTTTCATGCATAAACAGCGAAAACTTATTCAACATCCCAATATAAACCGCGTCGACGATCTATTCAAAATTAAGAGGGTGCATTTGGTATATGACAAAGAATTTACTGTATAAATTTGGATCAAACGGTAACATACCGTCATTTGTTCCAAAATTCCTCGCTTCCTGTACAGAGCATGATCCCGTCATGGAATTAATTTTTTTTCAAACGATTAATTCGCAGCATGGGATTCACCTTGCATCAGCATGGCCACAGTCACGGTGGTGGTCACGGTCACAGTCACGGCAAAGGCGCCCATTCTCATGACAAAGAGGAAAAGACCAATATCAATGTCAGAGCAGCCTATATCCACGTTCTTGGTGATTTTATTCAGAGCACCGGTGTCCTGATTGCTGCATTAATTATTTACTTCGAGGTGAGACACTTTGGCAATCATGCGCGTTAGGAAGCTTGCGTTTCCTCATAACTTTAAGTATTCTCGCTCTGAGCCAATCGTTTTTTCAATCGTGGCTTCGTCATAGAGAAATTAACTGCGCGAGAGAAACGAACGATTCGTTCTGCAAATCAACCGGCCATGATAGTCTATCGAGAAAAAAATGTCCCCCGATACTTCGAAGTTTGACATGAAGTTTTCTAAATTTTTGAAAAATTCAAGTTTTCTCAAAAATCCGAATGACTCGAACGATGGTTGTCGAACTCAAAATCAACGAGACCAAGGCTCGCATCGTTGGAATATGCAATGGAAACGAATTTTGCACAACTGTTAAAATTTAGCTTCACATATTTTGTCCCCCCCCCCCCTCAAAATCACTGAACCAGTTTTCAAGACGCTAAGTCAGAGCACTACAATCTAAATCGGCGAAGAAAAGATTTTGTGTAATAAAAGTCAGGAAACAAAAACATTAAGGGGTCTTCTCACTTTAGACGCTGAAAAAGGCTATTTTTATGCATTTTTTTTATAGGTTTATATTATAGATATTGATATAAAAGTTCTTACACTTAATAAAAACACTTTCGAAATACATTTTATTTTAAATTCATTTATTTAAGTCACTATTTATAGATGAAAATGGTAGTTAAGAAAATTTCCTAAAAAAATTGTCGGTCTGCGCTGTTGATGAAATCTCGGAGATGGATCATACGAAACAAAAAAAACTAAGGGTTTTAGATTCAGTATGTTAATGGCTATAGCTCATGTCATACGATTTTTGATATATGCAAGAACAACAAAATGGCGGACATTTTTTGAAAAAACAAAAGAATACGTGTTTCTTTCACCGTTTTTGGCAACAAAAATAGTAAATATCAACATTTTTTTAAATCCTTGATATGCGCTATAGCTATAGTTGTAAAGAATATGTGGTTAAAATTACATAAGGATCGGTTCAGTAGTTTCGAAGATTTTATCAACAATCCGTCGAAACACGTTGTTTCGAGAAAAACGCGTTTAAGGCGTTACCCCCACTTGTAGCGCAAAAAAACGGCCTTTTTCATGAATTTTTTTAAAGAAAACTACAAAACTTTTTTAATCGATCAATATACCATCTTAAAGAACACATCTTGAAGAACTTTCAGTAATTTTTTTATTGAAAAATATTACATTGTTTAGTGGCAAATGGCCGTCAATGAAATAATGTTTTTATATACACGGTTTGCGGTGACCAACATTGCGGCGAAGTGGATCGTCTGAAGAAAAAAATGCGGATTGATTTGGTCAAATATAAGTATAAACTAGTCTTTAATCGAAGGATTTTAAAAAATATTCATTTTTCACAAAATGGCGGACAGTCAAAGTTAATGGTTCGATTTTAACGAAAAAAACCGGCCGTTTTTTGGCTATAAAACGGCCATTTTTTTCGAAAAAAAAATCGAACGATTAAAGACTACATTTTTATGTATTAAATAAGCCTGCAAAGTTTCAAGAAGATCGGTTCATTAGTGTTCGAGTAATCTTGGTCACCGACTTCAGAAATGCCATTTCGAGAAAAACGCGTTTAAAGTTTCTCTTTCAACGCGGATTCTTCTCTTTCAACGCTCATATCTCAGTCAATTTTGTTCGGATCGACTTGAAATTTTCAGGACATATTCTCAGATACTTATACTTCAAAAAAATGCAATAAAAAAAATTGATTTTTTCAAAATCGCAAGTGGGGGTAACCCCTTCAAGTTGTACGAGGCGCCTAAAATAAGTCCGAGGCGCTGCGGCAGAATCGATAATTGAGCCTTTTAAACAATTTTTTTCGCTACAGGACCAATTGCATATGGTTGTTATGATCCCAAAGTATTTTTAAGCAAAAAAAAATGATTTTTCCAAAATCTTAGAGAGGTGTTATCCCTTAACACATAAAAATGTTGACTCGCCATTAGTCTGCTATGTCGGGTCCATGTAACACGCACACATTTTTTGCGATTTGTGCGAATTTTTTTTTTCTTTTTCTTTTTTTCGACCTGTCACACGGGATGACCGCCTTAAGCTTGGGAATTTAAAAAAATCGAAATTTCGCATAAACCGAATAGTTTTATCAACATTTGCAATAATCAATGCCAGCAATCCCCTAGTCGTTTTCTTCTCACCAATTTCGTCCCAAAATCAATTGAAGTTAGAGCACGAAAAAAAAAATGCAAACACACGCTTATATGTACATTTGAACATTTTCTAAGCATTTTTTTTACTTTCGGAACAGCCTAAACATGCTTCGGTTCGAAAACAGAAAAAATAGTTTCGTCAAAACAAAGCTTTCTCCATGAGGAGGAAAAAACATTACAAAATACAAGAAGTGGGTAAATATTCGGAAGTGGGACTCCTGCTAGAATTAGGCTAATTTTATTTTTTATTTTTTTGTTTGCGTTTGTTCGGGATTGGGGGCCGGGTTGAATTTCCGAACTTTCAATGCTCCGACAGTTTAAAATTCCGAATTTTAATATTCCGGAATTGAAGATGGAGCCTGGTTGGAAATACGAACTTTGAATGATCATAATGCTCAAGACTCCGAAAGAATACTACCCCGAAAGAATTTTACAAGAAAGACCAAAACTCCGAAAATCTGAACACCGTCGAAATAATTCGGCTATGGAAGTTTCAAAAGTTTTAAAATTTGCAATACATTGACGAATTATATCAAGAATTTTTTTTATTAATAAGTGATTTTACGTCAATTTTGAAATTTGTCTAGACAATGTTGTACGTTCTACATAATTCAAGTCAACTGTGTAGACTTTCGATGGCATGATCTTCACATGGGGGCCGGGTTGAAAATCAAAAATTCCTAATTTTAATGTTCCGAAATTACAAGGTTCGTCAAGATCATGCCAGCGAAAGTCTACACAGTTGACTGTAAATCATGTATAACGTAAAACATTGTCTAGACAAATTTCAAAATTGACGTAAAATCACTTTCTAATAAATAAAAAAATTCTTGAAATAATTCGTCGATTTACTGAAAATTTTGAATTTGGCCCCGTTCAGATTTTCGGAGTTTTGGTCTTTCGGGTAAAATTCTTTCGGAGTTTTGATCTTTCGGGGTAGTATTTTTTCGGAGTTTTGAGCGTTCTGTTCATTCAAAGTTCGGAATTTCAACCCGGCCCCCGGGTTTGTTTAGGTTTGTTTGGGTTTATATATATATTAAATCATTGAAACAAAAATTGGCCTAATTCTAGCAGAAGCCTCACTACCGAATATTTACCAATACGTGTAACAAAAGATTCAGACAGACCGACGATAAAACTTGATTTATTTTTTTGTAGCCAAGCTGGCGATTGGTCGACCCGATCTGCACATTCCTCTTCTCGATTCTCGTGCTGTTTACGACGATAACAATAATCAAGGATGTTATGAACGTTCTTATGGAGGGAACGCCAAAGGGGTTCGAGTATTCCGAGGTCGAGACCATATTTATGCAAATATCGGGCGTCGTCAAGGTCCACAATTTGCGAATGTGGGCTCTGTCGCTTGATAAGACTGCTCTCTCGGCCCATCTAGTTATAAGTAAGTTTCATCGTTCCATTTCAATAGTTTCAAAATTTCTAAAACTTCACGAGAGCCTTAGGATATTTTCCGACACGTCATGTCTCAAATAGCCATTTCACAAGCTTTTTCTGAATCGTCTATACTTAAGGCCTTAGGCCACAGTAACGGGTATAAAATTATGTGCAAACTTAACAATTTTCTTTCGTATGAAAAAGTGATTCACTCATAAAATTAATTACACATCTATTTAGTATGAATGTCAAGCTGTTAGAAAAAAAATATATATTTTTTTGGACGTACACAATGACCGACTACTAATATTTTCTTTTGTTTATTTGAACTTAAGAAATGAATTTTTAGGGAAAAATTTCGGTATAACTGCTCATAAACTGCTCATAAAATGAAAAGTTTTCCATTAATCAGAAATTCCGTACGTACTTCTCTGCGAAATACAATTAAGAACATAACTTTTAAATTTGAAGTAAATTTAGTGCAAATTGTTGAAGTTATTTGCTCCGCCAATTGGAAAAAAACTGTTTCGATAAATTTCGAGTAGTCGGCCATTTTGTACATCGAAAAAAAAAATATTTTCTAACAGCTTGATATTCATACTAAATAGACGTGTAATTAATTTTATGAGTGAACCACTTTTTTATACGAAAAAAAAATTGTTAAATTCGCACATGATTTCATACCCGTTACTGTGGCCTAAGACCTTAAGGGGGGAACGTACTCCAGACAACAGGTTTTTCAATAATTTTTTACAAAATATTGAGAGCATTTATTGCAATTAATCAAATTGCATAATAATATTGACGTTAAAATGCAAAATTTCATGAGTGAAAAAAAAACAAAGAAAAGAAAACTGAAAATTTGAGGACAAAAAGAAAAGAAAACACTTTTTTTTAAAACAAATCGTTAAAAACGATATTTATTAAAACAATGTATACGAAATTTTAGGTTTGTGCATAGGCCGATAAGTTGAAGAATATCTGTACAAAATTTCAAGTTGATTGGTTCGCTACTTTTTGAGTTACATACCACGGCACGGAAAAAGCACGTTTCGAGAAAAACTCGATGGAATTTTTTCGTTCTTGAAAGGTAGAGTTTAGAGTAATTTATAATTACCCAAGCTTAATCTGCGATGCCAGGGCCATAAACATGCCTTCTTCAAAGAAATGACTAATCTGGACTGCATTTTTCTCGTTTTGTGTGAACTGTTGGTGTGAAAACGAAAAACGACATTCACACAGGCCGAAATTTCTCTTTACAATCGTCGGAAGTGCCCTTATTATTCAAAAAGTAAACTAGCAAACTTGTTTGGCTAAGAAATTAAAAGGTAGAGGCCGCAAAGGGCGAGCGCTCGTTTACCTACTGTCGGTACATTTGGAGGACATCACTTCGGTGACTTCCTAGGGACCTTTGAGACTTTCTGTTGGGCTTCAAACTTTGGAAATATATTCTTCAGATTCTAGAAGAATTTTTAAACCAATGAAAAAAAATTTATATCTGGAGGAGGTTCCCCCCTTAAGAATAATTCGAGTCAAATGTATCCCCCCCCCCTTGGCACACTTAATCGCACTTGTACAAGAACATCTCTGCTGGAAACTCGAACATACGTACGACGAAATCAATTGCATATTTTTTTTTCGTCAATCATTGCAGCTCCAGGCTCGAGCCCTCAAGAAATTTTGCGCACGGCGACAAGAAACATTCACGACCGATACAGTTTCTTCGAGATGACGCTGCAGATCGAAGAATTCAACGAGCGAATGGAAAATTGCAAACAGTGCAAATCGCCGCAGAAGTGACGATTTTTGTTTGTTTTTGTAAATATAATACCGAATTTGTAACAAGTATTTTGTACGACCGTATCAATGCATTTCGCTATCCTTAGCTCCGTGCCTTTTGTTTACGTCGCGGTAAAAATTTTCGAAAAACGAAACGTCATGTTGCTGAGGAGGCGGTCCGTCTCATTTTATCGCAAAGCAACAATGACGATTCTCGAACTGAAGGATCAGCAACGTACGCACCGAATGTACAGCCATTAATCGTATACGCAAAATTCAGTCCAGTGTGTGACGTCGATTGTAGTGTCGAGGTGGAAAATATCCGTCGTTTTGTACAATTTTGCACGTCAGCAAGATAAACGTAGAATTTCGACAATGGAAATGTAAAAATGCGTAACTTAACGATGTTACGAGTTGTTTCAGTTTCAAGCGTGCGCAACCTCGCGATTCATGAATGGATGAGTCGAAGCAATTTTCTATATTAACGGCTTATCTATGTAACTTATCGAATAAATTTGAAATCAGTATCATCTTCGTAGGTTTCCCGCCGTTTTGAGCTCTGGTCCGGTGCGCATGCGCAGTTCCCTATGACGTACTTTCCAGCAATGACGCTGTGTGGCGCACAGAGGGCCATTTTATGTTCGCCGGGTCCATTTTGGGGAATGAAGACTTGGGGGAAGAGATACCTTTTTTTTAAAGGAAATACTTTTTCGGTATTTTTGGGACTTAGCGTATGCTTTATTATTACTTTTAGCTGTTACGTGGTATTTTTTATTATTTATTCATCTTTGAACATGACAGAAGTATGGCACAGTCTTCCAAACGGGTTGGGGCGGATGTCGCAAGACGGCGTGACGCGTAGCGTTGGCGAGATTAATCTAAAAAAAAAAATCGCCGAAAACTTTTCTTTCATTAACCCTCATAGGCAGAATATGAACCAAGAAAAAGTGAGAAATGTTGAAAATTGATAAAATGGTACGCTTCGAAACAAAAAGATTGAAGTTTTTCGAAGAAGATGGCTAAATTGTGCCATAAAAAATAGGTTTTTTTTCGAAAAAATTAGGGTCATGTTTTAGACAATAATGTTCGAAAGATTTACACCAAATTTAGTTGGTTTAGTAGTTCCACCAAAATGTAGTTTAGAAGACCGACCATATCGCCGCCATTTTTAAAGATTAATCATTTTTTCAAATACCACGCAACAGCCAAAAATACTAATAAAACATAACCCAAGTCTAAAAAAGTATCTAAAAGTAACCCTCGCCTGAAAGGATCTTCCCCCCCCTTATGAATCTGCGCCTGATAGTATCATTGCTGGAGGACATGCTAAGAGTTCCAAAAATCCGAGCGACGCCAACTCAGTAATCGGATTCGTTGGGGGTTTTTAGCACTGAAAAGTAAAGGAGAACTCATAATGGCGGCCATGCGGACTATTGTTGAGTGGAATCTGGGACCCTAAGATGGCAGCAATCGTGGTAACGGGGATGGAGTTGGAGTCTGTCTGATTTTTGGAACTCCGTGAATCATCGCCACTTAGGTAGCAATGTTCAAGAACTTGTTTAAATAAGTACCAAATTTCCGCTTTGCAACCTGGGAAGTTATGTTTTTAAGACAGTTGTCAACTTAAAGGTACAACTTCCGGGCAGGTATTTGGTACTGAGACAACTTCTTGGAAACCGGAGTACCGGAAATTCAATTGGAACTTCTCTACCACAACGTGTCCGATAGTTATCCTTTAGGACGTATGTGGCAGTGAAACATAACTACCACATGCACATTCGGTACTCGTTCGGACAACTTTTAGATCATTTCTTGAACATTGCTATTTGGGATGGTACAGGACATTCTTGTTCATCGATCAAAGTTCAAGGCTAATGATTATTTTCAGACGTAAACATGTCGAATAAACTTTTGATTTCCAACTGTCCATAAGTTCGTCACTACCGAGGGTAATTAAACTAAAAGCTAGACTATTTAGGACATTTTCTTATAGGAAATCGCGAATCAGAAGGTGTTTGTCTTGCAGACAAGTTGGCTGCGCTTATCAACGTTAGGGGTTCAGCATAATTCGCGTTTTCCCACAAGAAACTGTTGTAAAAAAGAGGTTAATTTTTTTTCTCCAATATGTGTGGTGGCTTTCATGGACATTTTGGAAATGCGCTTTCTTTGGAAACATATCTTCGTGTCAGAGGAATCAGTATCCACGACATATTATCACTGACATGCTCGGCCATCTTCGAAATAAGGCTTTCATTGAAATATCCGCTTGCGATTGCCACCGGATAAAAAGTAATAACCCATAAGATGTAAAAAAAACCCCGCGTAAAGTATTTTTAAGACGATGTTTTAGGTAAAACATTGCACTTACACGAATAGGATTATGTTAAGACTATACGATCATGACGTAGAGTACTGTACAGGTATCGGTTTATTGTCACCGAAACCTTACTAATTTTGGAAACTATTGTTTCTGCCTGACCATTCTATTTTTAGACTGAAAATGAGTTGGTAATGTTAGAATACGACGCTGACACGATGGCGTTCATTTCCGCAATTTTCGTCCGTTTAAGCGAAGTTGGCGTGAAAACGGCTGGAGATTTTTTTCTAAACCTTTGTCATGTGAAAATAAACGCTTTCAGAATTTCATTGCGCTTTGTTTCATCTGAATTCGTTGAGTAGAACCTGATCAAATGCGATTTAGGAGTCCCGCGATGATGAAGCTCTTCAGTAGATATGCAATGCAAAACAGTTTCATTAGCTTTGGAACGGCTGCATAAACTTGGGGTACAAAAAACAGCTGGATGTTCAATATTTTTCTGATAAGGCTATTGATACGATGATATCAGGATTTTACACACAATTAATACATACTCTTGTCGAAATTGAGTTTGTTCAGATTTTTTATTTCGATATATTGATGAACAATGAAATTATTATTATTTAAACGAAGTGCTGCCGTTGCTGGTTAGGAAATCGGTGTAGGTGGTTCCGTCAAATGGGGTGATTTGCCAACCTTGTCCCAGTTATCGACGGCTGTGGCGATTAAGGTTGTTATGGGGTTTAGGACTATTACCAACTGTTAGCTTTCAAATAATCGTCATATTAATCGTAGGTTTTTGAACTATTTTTCCACATTTATTTGTAAAAATATGCATTTCTGAACATTCGGTACTTACATTGAGTGTTTTCATTACTTTGTATAATTATTTTCTAGAACTTGTTCTCGCTCAAGTAACGCGAAACGAATTGGCAGGGTCGTAAATCGTGGTATACCATAATGCCCAGGTTGGCAGAAGTGCCGTGAAGTTAGAGACAGATGCGCCCCGTTCGTAACGTCAATATCAGCCCTAGGAGCTGTCAAAAATGAATATCGGTCCGAGTAAAAAAATTACGCTGGAAAGAAAAAGTGTGTACTAAAGCTGTCTATAATCTCGAAGAAATAAAAAATAATGTTAATGATTTTCCGACATTCTACAAAAAAGTGCAGGTGTGAAAAAACCGCGTTATTTTGTGTTTGCCTAGAAATGTCTTGAAATGTATAATCGCTGAACATAGTTCTCAAATTAATATGAAGTCATTAATACTAATTAAGGTAGTACCTTCACAGAAGAGTTGAATTAAGAAATGATTGAAATTTTACATATACGTTATTTAATACATTATCCAAACATCTGTGCAATTTGAATAAGTTTGACCACCCCAAACCTGAGATATTTACACTTAAAGTTGGCTTGGTTTACACGTAATAAATGCGTTATGATGGGCAAACAGAGCATCATTAATTCTACCGTCAAAACCAAAATTAAGAAATTGATAAAAAACGAGGATAAGCTACAGTAACATATCACGAATAATGTGAAAAAAAATGAGAATGATTCACCATCTAGTTTCCAAGATATAACCATGAGAAGCCTTCACAATTTTGGTGCAAAGCCTGGCAAAGCCTGGAAAAAAAACAATTGGGGCAAAGCCTGGACAGTCCCGGCAAAAAGTTTACTGGCAATGGTCGATCAAAAACACAATACAAAATATATTTTACGGCAATAAATGATATCCATCGTGTTATCTACTAGTACCGAGTCAAAATTGCGTAGTTTTTAATTTTATTCATTACTAATTAAACCAATTATCAATCTTTTAAACATGAACATGGTATGTAAACTTTTGGTTGAGATTTTCGCAGAGGAACTACCTTAAGAGAATAAGTACCAATAATATTCGCTGTTAATTATCCTGACCGAGTAGTTTGAGGTTCCCGGGCATAGTTACCGAATACCGATAAGATAGGTAGCATTTGTACCGTTTACGACGCTACCATGATTGCACAGTCTAACATTTTATGTGCTTGATTTTCGCACAAATTCGCTATCAAAAACATTAATCATTTTCTAACGATACTGTGAATTCTGATTTTCACGGTACCAAGAGTTAGTCCGATAATTAGTCGAACCGTACCTATTTTTTCAGCTCCGTGGTAACATTCACTTAGCAGATATTAATAATGTACTGAAGAATGATCGGGAGTTTTCCATAAGCGTAATGTAATTAGCCCACGAAATACGTCGACTTGCCGATTTTTTTCCTAAAAAACGGTACTGTGGATCGTATTTAAACTGCACAGGACGATCAGCAAAGAGGTTATAAGGGTCCAGAAAAAAATTCTGCTCGGTGGTATCATGTTACCCAAGGCCCAGCTAACCACGTACCGTAAATGTACCCCTCATGTGGAGTGAGCCGTACCGGTACTGTTGCCACCTCGTGCGTGCGTACGGCACTGGTACATTACCGGTACGCCGTACGGTACGCTGTACCGCCAATGTACTAGTACCGTACCGGTACAGTATCGCCACCGTGGAGCCACCGTAGTCTGCTGTACGGTGTAACTCCACGGTAGCGATACCGTGGAGGTACGGGTACGCTGGTATCCCGTAGCCGTACATTATCGGTACTGTAGGGTACGGCGTACTCCACATTTCCGGTACGCTGTACTAATGGTACGCTTGGTTAACTGGGGGAGACTAGAGTAAAGGAGTCCAAACTCCGTATCCTAGCCTGTACACAGTTAACCAAGCGTACCATTAGTACAGCGTACCGCAAATGTGGAGTACGCCGTACCCTACAGTACCGATAATACGGCTACGGGATACCAGCGTACTCGTACCTCCACCGTATCGCTACCGTGGAGTTACACCGTACTGCAGTCTACGGTGGCTCCACGGTGGCGACACTGTACCGGTACTGCGCTACTATATTGGCGATACAGCGTACCGTACGGCGTACCGGTAATGTACCAGTGCCGTACGCACGTACGAGGTGGCAACAGTACCGGTACGGCACACTCCACATGAGGAGTACATTTACGGCACGTGGTTAGCTGGGTATGTACGAAGTTCTTTCAATTGGTCGCAGAGATGTAGTGCTCAATTCCGCCGCAGGCGTCGCTAGTGTTCCCCAGAACCCATAATATATAGTAATACAAAACTGCATAAGGTCCGAGCTCCGCCACAACGACCAATCACAAAACTGGGGTGATCGTGTTTCTCTCTCGTACTCACTTGGAACAGTTATGGTGCGTTCTCTCTCGCACACCCACACGATAATACACCCAAGTGGGGATTCCTTCTATTATAATACATAGTAATATTGTGTATATATATATAATAAATAAATTATAAATAATATTAATGAAACGACTCGTGTTGTTTTATTCACATAGGCTTATTATATAATAAGCACATCAAATATAATGATTATATAATAAGTACAACACGAGTTATTTTATTAAAGAAACTTATGATTTGCCTGTTATGTTTAAAAATATAGCTAATTATAATGAAACGCGAATAAAGCGATAAACCAACCGTAATGTATTTATTATTCGGATGCGCGTTACTCTGTTTTCCTGTACAATAATAATAATAATCATAATAACATGTATATGCAAGAAACCGGGCGAATGCGGCAATGTTGGCTCTACATGCTGGGGTTGTCGTTTCAACATGTGCTTATTATTGTATATCCATGAAAACTCGTTATTTGCTAGTTACATTTAAAATGAAGCTAAATATGAATTAAATTAAGCGATGAACCAACCGAACAAGCCGTCAAGCCTAATTGAACCCCAAGCGCGGCAATCACTTAAATATGAGAAGATTATATTTATTGGCAAATGATTGTGTGGCGAAGTTGGTAGAACGCTAGATTACTTTATTGAAGGTCCTGAGTTCAAGCCTCGGTAGTTTAAATTTTTTTTCTTTTGCATTCGTACAGGTATCTGGTTGTACGAGCAAATTGAAGCAGTTTCAACCAATCAAAGAACTCGTCCAATCCCAAAAGAACTCGAACAAAAATAACATGGAAGAATATATTTTTTAATTTACTGCCATCAATAGTTAAAATTTGTTTTATACTTCCTACCTAGAGTGTTTACTTTTTCCCTTTATCTCATTGACTCGCGAGGGGTCATCTCCATTATTATACACATAGTTCGATAGCTGCTGTGCTGGTGTACACGACAGATATATTTGTGTTTGATAGGCGCAAACAATTTTGCCGCCATAACACGGTTAGTTTCACCTTATGCAGTTATGTATTACTATATGTTATGGGCTCTGGGGAACACTAGCGACGTCTGCGGCGGAACTGAGCATTACACCTCTGCGACCGATTGAAAGAACTGTTTGAGGCGGGAGTGTCGACACCTTCTCTCTAGTCTCCTCGATGTTACCTTAACCCCATAACAATCTTAAAATTGCTGAACCGGCGATCGTCTTGTTGTCTACGATGCAATAGATGGTTATCGTTTGATTTCTTAAAGTGCTTTATTAACAATATATAAACGATGTCTAATAAATGGGAATCGGTCACGGTCTTACATACAGGTCTGACAACGGCGGTAGTGGGGGTAGGCACCCTCAGCAGTTCTGTTTTTTATTCCGATTTCTGCCGCTTGGTGCGTGACGGCAAGGGGAAGTAGTGGTGCGACGAAGAGAGAAATAGCTCTTCTGTCCTTTTCCCTCCTGAACGCAACGCATGCGCCGTTGTTCCTAACTTAATTTACCGTACTGTCGGGTAAACTGCAAAATATACGAAACCAATAAAAAATAATGTGTTGATTAAAAAAAAGATGACTACTTTAATCGAAAAAAACTGAAAACTTTTTGAATACATTAATTCATACCAGCACATATTACGACCATTTACATCCCTTTTTCTCCAATGTCTCACAATCACGGTCTTATAAACAGGTCTGGGCACAGAGGCTAAAATCTTGTGACACTAAGTGAGGCCAATTGAGTTCCAAATTCCGCCACGTCGCTAACGTCGGAGCGGCCGATTTGCTTATATGTACTAGTGCTGTTATGTTTGCTAGTATATTGTGTAGAACCTCGTCGCCACCTTACCACACCGTACACCGACGGCCAAAAGAAGTGGAAATGTTTATTTTATTTGAAGTGTCTTTTATTGAAGTGAACCGATAATTCAAGTGAATTGATAATTGAAGTCATAATTTTGCAATGCCTGAAAGATCCTATTTTGCGTGAAAAATGGGTGAAGGCAGTATCGCCACTCATAAATGAATTAAAAACAACGCACAAAATATGCGAGAAGCATTTTAATCAATCCGACAATGTGCGCCACTTCATCCATGAAGACGGAGATGGACAAATTATCGCACACGTAAGTTTCTATGATAAATGCTATATGTAATTATGTAAAGGACGTATTCTTATTACAACCATGAAGACAGTACGCATGCGCTAGTATATCGCTCTCTGTCCCACAATCGGCCGCTCCGATACTAGCGCTCTAAGTAGTGTGGCCCGTTTCGGAACTTAAATGGCCTCACTTTTTGTCACACGACGGCCTATGCAAAAAATATGGGAGTGCCCAGACCTGTTTATCAGACCGTGCTCACAATACATCGTTCTTCGCAATGTTTTTCGCACACGTACTGAGACTCTTTCAGTCCCGGAATAGCATCGAGCCATTTTTTGTATCGTTCGACGTTTCTGGGCACGCGAAACACGGAGCATTTCTGCTTACAATTTTTGTACCCCGTTTTATAATTGCGAACCGCGCAACCCTTAACCATTTCGCATTTTTTTTCGAAAATACTACCAAAAAAAATCACACTTTTGCGTAAAAACACGATAAAAAATGTATCACGGTAAATCGCGTAGAACCTTCTGGTATATGGTTGCAAATAAAAGTTGTTTCGACAATCGCGCCACAAAAACATACGTAAACACCTTGGGCCCATTCGCCGGTAAGAGGTAAGGGGAAACTACTTCCCCTTGCTAGTAGCGACGCGTAGCGGTGCATCGAAAAGTGGAGCCGATAAGCGTGCCTACCCCCACCACGAAAATTTAGCTTCGTTGCAAGACCTGTATGTAAGACCGTGGAATCGGTGTTAACAGATTGGCCAACGAATTCAGACGTACATAGAAGGGCAGTTCTTAAGAATATTATGTGCCGATTTTATTGGGGGAATACCCCCCAAGGTTAGTTCTCGATTAGCAGCGCTGACGGCAGTTTTCATTCTTGCTCTCGCTTCCGCTCGTGGGCTTAAACCACGGTCTTACATACAGATCTTGAAACTCGCTCAAAATTTCAGTGGTGGGGGATGGCCTCTTATTGAAGCACTGACTGTTTCAACTCGTGACCACGAGGATCGCTGCTATAGAGTGATGCAGGCTGTGTGAGAGAGACGGAAATAGATTTCAAAAGTAAACAAAACTTAAACATAACCGCAGATTCACGCGACCACACGCGACGTGGTCTACTTGTAAACTTGCAAAAACGGTGATATTGAAAAATGACTAAGTGGTGTATTGTGCCAACGTGTAAAACAGGTTCTTGGAGTGAAAAATCGAAACGCTCAGTGTTTCGGGTGCCGAAAGACTTAGCGCAATTGAAAAAATGGGAGGCCGCAATGCCGGGAGTTGGGAAATTAGAGCCGAGACACGTTGTGTGCGAAAATCATTTCGAACCGAAATATATTAATCGAGAATGGGCGAAACAGGCGTTGGAGCCGGGAACCTGAAAAAAATGAAAAATTATTGGGATCATTACAATAAATACTTTCCAGGCTGGAAAACATAAAACAAAGTTAGTGAATTATTTTCATTTATCCTACTCGAGAGTCCTTCGCTTAAAGGTCGGAGAAGAGGTGTTTTTTTTAATTTACCAACGCAAACCGTTTCGGAAACTGCAAAGTAGAGATTATTGTAAATGTTTCTTGGGACATGCATTAAAAATTTTCGAAGAGGAAATAAAGAATTGCAAAAGAAGCACTGTTTCTTAAGTATTTTTTTCATTTTCAAGAAATACATCCTGCGAGTGTTTCGGTCTGGATTCCACTTCGGTTTGGAATAGTTGCCACTTATTTTCTGGTCAATTAAAACAACGCGTAAAGCCTATTTTTTTATAAAAGCTAAAATATGTTTTTAAAAAACCGAGCGCACAGGGATCGAACCCCTGAAAGCAGCATTACGAAGTTTCCACCGAACCCCTCGACCAACACGAGCTCACATTGACATCTATATAAAAAACATTCATATTCATTGTACCCACTTGGATAACTATAGTCTTTTGGTTTTTTTTTCAGGTTTACAATAAAGTTACTTTTAATTGTATTTAGGTCCATCATGCATTTTTGACATTGAACATCATAATTTGCCTACACCAGCCAATTGTACATCTAGGTTACGTTCCTATGAGTCAACAATCGATTTCCATCTCTCTCGCACAGCCGCATCACTCTATCGCAGCGACACTCGTGGTCACTAGGCGAAACGGCCGGTGCTTCAATCCGAGGACATACCCCCACCATCAGCGTTTCAAGACCTGTATGTAAGACCGTGGCTTAAACGGCCCCCTGACACTGGCCGCTGAAATCAGCTCGGGAAATGTAGCTCGGAATTGTCGCCGACTTTTGCCGCTTGTGGCGCTAGCAAGTACAAGACTGCTGTAATGGGATTTGGAGAGGGGATGGGTTTGCCTGTAGCAGCCCCCTGACACTGGCCTACTATTCCTATACGATAAACGAAAACGCGTTTTGTCCCGGCATTTTAGTACTTGAAATTGCCACTACCTAGCGTTGGCTGTTGTGTGAGAGCCTTCGGCTCTAAATACTCCGATGACCTGAATGATTCGATACTTTCGTGGCTTTCGCCTGGTATCGTTATGGCGACATTATTTATTGTGTTTAAATGGAAAATCATTAGAACGGAAAATCATTCCAAATATATCAATAGACTTTCATTCATGTAAGACATTCGAAACACCGGCGCAACATACATATATATGCATGCCTATCACACGACTACTAGCGGCACAGTGCGGCAAGGACATTTTGCGAACAGCACTTAAGTACCAGTGTCAGGGGGCTGGCCTGTAGGGTGTAGGGCAACACAAAAATATGAATAATTTACAATATTTAAAATCGCTGTAATGAGAGGAAGGAGGGGGGGGGGGGGGTAGTCCAAAGTACAGATATTACATGGAACTCCACGGCCCGTGTTAATATTTGGCAGAAAAAATGTAGTTAGTATTTCCGCCGGTAGACTGCGCGGCGATGTATCGGTGTGCCACACACAATGATAGAGGTTCAAGGCACGCCTCTCGCGGTTGTCTCTCTCTCGCGTATGCCTATCGAGCTATAGTGCTGTCCCGCTTGTATTAATGGTTGACTGACCGACCAAGCGTCGGCGGTTCGGTAGGAGGCAGCGCATCATTTAAAATCACGTTGAGATATTTTTGTCGCGGACGGCCATATTTTGGGGGGGGGCACAAGGGGGGCCCTTCTGAATCAGTGATAAATTATAGTGGCGCTTAGTAAAAAATAAGTCACAATCAATTATTAAACCCAACAATAAACTGGAATAAAAAAGTATGCGCAAATTTTGTAGATTCAGACGTTTCTGCATTTTTCCTGAAACGCTGCGGCTACGAAATTTTATCTTAAATATTTTCTTTAAGCATTCGGTCCCCCCCTGTTTTTATTGTCGTTACGGGATGAACATCCGAAAAGCTATTACACCCGATTCGGTCGAAATTTTGCATAGATATTCCAGTTAATATATAAACAAATCCCCTGAAGGAATTTTTGGCGCGTTCCAACAGAAATCTAGTTTTAAAGTTTATTTTTCAGCCCGCACGAGTATAGCTATATCGCTCGCTACGGCCGATCGATATCCCCACTCCTCCGACTTCACTGACGGCTAGCGTGTCGCGCTTACCCCTGCAAGTATATCTATATAACCTAACCAAACCCAACCAAACCCAAACACCCAAACCCAGCCGGTGGGACCTGGTGTCCGGAGACCCCTAAAAAAACGGTGGACACGATTTCTCAAAAACTATGGCATCGATCTTATTGAAATTTTGCACACGTCTTTAAAATAGCATTGACTAGTGACTGAATAAAGTATTCTTAAAAAATTGAAATTTGGATTTTCTGCAGAGTTATATGCAAAATAGTTCAATTTTTGGTACAATTTACGCTACGCATAATCTTGTAAAATTAGTTGTAATCGAAAAAAAACCTTCGCTCAATCACTAGTCAATGCTATTTTGAAGAAGTGTGCAAAATTTCAATAAGATTGGTGCATTAGTTTTCGAGAAATCGTGTCCACCGTTTTTTCGAGGGGTCACCGGAAAACAAATCCCACCGGCTGAATATCCCAAATTTTTTAATGACATTTAAAAAAAAATGATTGTAATGTTGCTCTTTTATGTGCTTATCATTTGAAATAAAATCATTTATCAATTGTATTTTCTTTAATAAAGAAAATATGCTTTTTGGCTTAAAAACCCACGTAACCCCTTAAAAATTGTTTTCGTCTAAATATTTACGTGTCGTCGTTGTTAGGAAAACGATGGAAGCTCAGCTTGGGACTCGTCTTAGGAACATTTTTGTATCCATTATAGACATCTCTGCTACCCGATGGCATCATTAACAATGTTGCAACTCACAAAAAAATTAAAACAGCCAGTTTTCCGTGGGCAAAAGTCTAACAGAAAAGCGCGAAATACACGAACACACGATCAATTAACTAGTTAGATTGATATTCAGTATTAATAATCACAAATACGTCCGAGGCCTATCAAATTTCTGACAGATGTGAGCAAAGTAGCAACAGATTTCTGTACCCCGTAGCACGTTCCTTGGAAGAAATCGCTGAGGGCATGCTAAAAAGAGATGGAACGGGTGAGATGGAAAGGAGCGAGAGAGTAGGAGCGAAAACAGATCGATTTAAAGCCGGGGCTCCCCGGCAGAACGAGCTAGTGCCTTAGACCGCTAGACCGTTGCTGCTGTTAACATTGGAATCTGCAAGAGAGCGAGCAAGACGTGAAACCACCTCAACCGTAGTTGGCTCGACCGTAGAAAGAGGTGGAGCTGGGTGGAGCCAAGCGCGCCTGCGGATGTGTCCGTGCACATCGATACAGGCAGCGCTTTAGGTGGTTGGGGGAGTAACTACAAAACTCCCCCAAGAAATCTTGCCAAATCGTCCCATAAGCCGTGCTGTTCCATGTAATATCTGTTCTTTGTTTTGAGGAAATTGTGAATAGATTTCGATGGCTGCTTGACGATCGAGAGCCAAGCGGTTTGAGTTAGTTTTAAATAAAGCCGAGTGGCGCTTCTATCACCGGTTTTACCACCATAAGTGACTATGAAACAAGGACGCCTCTGAGATTCAAGGAAGCCTTTATTAAGGCGTCCTTTATCCTTGAGATAAGAAGAGACTATGAATACGGGTATTACATACAGGTCTGGAAACTCCTAGCGTGGGGAGCAGAGATTAGTAGGGAGATGTACAACGCTCTCCTTTTCGGCGTGCCTCGGAAATGGCGCTAAATCGCGGCGGCGAGTTCGGGAATATAATTTTGTGATCATCGCCTCTGTCGAGGCTGCAGATTCCCTTGTAGTCGCGCGAGTCGTGATCACCGCTGAAGTCGGTATCGCAGTCAGCGTGAACACAAATAGGTAGTTCGGCGGGGGAAAAGTGTCCGCCCCTCGCAAATCGTGCTTACTCGACAGGCGAACGGAGCGAGGTTTTTTGTCCGATCGAGCTCGACTTATATGTGTGGCCGTACTGTGGATTAGAATATGCATTAAATGAATTTCAAAGTTTATGCCGAGAATGCGGGTTAAAAAAATTGACGACGAAACGCGTTGAAAAATAAAACGCCGAAACGACCGTGAAAGGTTCAAAGAGAAATCTTGAGCCTTTGCCGCGGTCGTTTCGGCATTTTTTTTCAACAGTAAACATTATGGATAAGCGTGTATCATAAACGTTTTTCTATCCTCAATGAGCGTCGTGGCTGAGTTGTCAGCATGACGGCTAAACGATGCTTGCGGTCCGGGTTCGAACCCCGGTGAATCGATTTTATATCTATTTTTTTCTCTTCTTTTTATATTCACAAAATGTCGAACTTATTCTCGGTTTAGCTACTCTCGCCTGTCCAGACATTATTTATGATATTTAATTCATATATGTTTAATAAAAAAAAACACATTGCTACCGGGGATCGAACCCGCGTTCTTCTACACTCAGAGCCCGCACGCTGATATCTCAACCGCGAGGCTCTTGTGACTGCAAACCTCCCTTTCGTATACGCACTTATCCAACCTTAAAAAAAAAAGTTCGCTGCAGGACCAATTACATATTGTTTTTATGACCCCAAAGTATTTTTGAAGTAAAAAGAAAACGATTTTTTCAAATTCTTAGAGTGGTGTTATCCCTTAAGGAAAAGAAATTGATTTTTTTATCGTTGTAAATGTATATCCCCCCTTAAAGAGTTTAAAAGACTCTCCAACGTGTTAGCGAAAATCGGCAGAAAATTATGCAGCACCTCGTCCACTTCTTTGATGTTCGCTATGTCGGTGTTCGCTATTTTGGACCATCACTCGTTTGCCTATCTACACATTCGAAGTTTGTATCCTCGATCTATGTCTTTTTGCTATAGATGGTATTACCAATATTAGATACTCACCTTTTTCTATTTCGGAGATATGAATATTCTAGATTGTTTGAATCTGTATTTGGATGTCTTAAACTGCAGAGAATTGGAATACACGTTCTCGAATAAATGAGCTCTCGAATAAATAATTCTTTGGTGTAATATTTATTCGATTTCGTCATCGGTCGAAGGATAAAATTTCGAATAATTTACAGTTCGTTATTTTGAGTTCATAATTCTGTCATTTCGAAATCTTTGTCGTTCTATATTTGGCCTTTTCAAGCTTGGGCCCCCACCGTAATGTGAAATGTGTTGAAAAAAAATGCCGAAACACACCTATCCAATGTGAAATGTGTTTTGAAAAAAATGCCGATCGTGAAAGACTCAAAGTTCTCTGCGAGTCGCTTGAATCGTTTCAGCACTTTTTCTTAACAATTTTTAGCAAATTCAGGGTGTTGAAATTATTCAACCGTTGATTGATTATCTAAGTCGCACCTGTCTGCAATTGGAGGCTCTTTAAGTAGCACTTTCGCAACTCATCTTGAATTGTCGAATTGCGTAGTCAGAGGCTTTTCAAGCTGCTCTTCGATCGATCAATAGTTCCTTGAGTTGCGCTTTTCAGAACCATATTTTCTCGAAAGCGTCCCGTTTTCAAGACGAGACTCTTTGAGCCAACGGGGGGTAGAGTTGATTGCTTTCCCGTGGTGCCCTCCGAGAACGAGTGCACTTATTTATTATGAGCCTCACTTGCAGTTATACAGTATTTGATTAGTGCACTCGGCTAAACAATCAACAAAGTATTTTTTAATAAATAGACGTTGGATAAGTTGGAAAAAAGTGCCGAAACGATCGAGAAAGAGAAATTTTGAGAAAGAAAACTTTCAGTCTTTCTCGATCGTTTCGACATTTTTTTTCCAACACATTTCACATTGGATAAGTGTCTATACCTAAGGCGGCTTTGCCGTCATAAGAGTCTCGTGGCTAACAATAAGATACAGCTCCCGGACACTGGTAGATAAATGCTGTTCGCAAAATGTCCTTGCTGCACTGTGGCGCTAGTAGTCGTGTGACAGGCACGCATATATATGTATGTTGCGCCGGTGTTTCGAATATTTTACATGAATAAAAATCTATTGATATATTTGGAATGATTTTCCGTTCTAATGATTTTCCATTCGAACACAATAAATATCGATATTGTGTTAACCACGAAAGTATCGACTCGTTCAGCTGATCGGAGTATTCAGAGGCGAAGGCTGTCACACAACAGCCAACGCTAGGTAGTGGCGATTTTAAGAACTAAAAAGCCGGTACAAAACGCGTTTTCGTTTATCGTATAGGAATAGTAGGCCAGTGTCAGGGGGCTGATATCAGTGTCCGGGCTCTAAGTACGGACGACGCCGGTTCGATCCCCGGCAGCAACATCTTTTTTTATTAAACATATATGAATTAAATATAATAAATAATGCCTGGACAGGCGAAAGTAACTAAAGCGAGAGGAAGTTCGAAATTGTGTAAATATAAGATGAAGAAAAAATATAGATAAAAAGCCGATTCACCGGGGATCGAACCCGGATCGCAAGCATCGTTAATCCGTCATGCTGCCAACTCAGCCACGACGCTCATTGAGGATAGAGAAACATTTATGATACACGCTTATCCATTATGTTTACCGTTGAAAAAAAACGCCGAAACGACCGCGGCAAAGGCTCAAGGTTTCTCTTTGAACCTTCCACGTTCGTTTCGGCGCTTTATTTTTCACCGCGTTTCGTCGTTAATTTTTTTAACCCGCATTCTGGACATAAACAGACAGCCGAGAGAAAACAATGATCTCGATAACTGTTTTTCACTTTGAAATTCATTTGATGCATATTCCAATCCGCCACACATATATGTCGAGTTCGATCGGACGAAAAACCTTGCTCCGTACGCCTGTCAACTAAGCACGATATGTGAGGGCCGGAGACTTTTCTCCCACCGAGCTACCCATTCGTGTTCACGCTGACTGCGATACCGACTTGAGCGGTGATCACGACTCGCGCGGCTACAAGGGAATGTGCAACCTCGACAGAGGCGATGATAACAAAATCATATTCCCGAACTCGCCGCCGCGGTTTAGCGCCATTTCCGAGGCACGCCAAAAAGGGGAGCGTTATACATCTCCCAACTAATCTCTGCATCACTTAAAATGCCGAGTTTAGGTTCCTGTATCTAGTCTCCATGGCGAATATCACGCCGCGTTCGACTACGTTACCCATCCGTCGTACCGTTACCCGTCTGCATCGAGTACGAAACGCGACGACCAGAGCGCGCTCGCGATCGCTCGAGTACCAAAAACGACCACCGGAGCGCTCTTCGTACAAATAACGCGGTCTGTTATCCGTCCTCGTGTTTTTCCGTTCGTTCGGGACGGACGATCGAAGAATCCCAGATCTCTCGTGTCATCCGTGTTCGTGCGGTGAGTCGGTGAGAGAGAGTCCTTGTCTGCGGTGCTCCGGGGGCAAGCGTCGCTCGGCCGTGTGTTACATGCGTGCGTGTGCGTTCCCCGCCTCGCTTCCTCTTATCTAATCCGGTGCGCGTCTTATTCGCGAGCGAATAAATAAATAACCACACGCACACATACACACACATATATATTCATATATAAAATATAAAACGAAGCAAAAGCTCCGTTCCTTAGGTGTTACATTAATCGTCGAGCACCCGCAGGCAACTTGCTCGACGCTTCCCCGTAACGGCAAAGTAACTAAGAAACGGAGAACAAAAAAGGTTAAATTACGTGTACGCGGTGTGTTTTGCGGTTTGATACCGAAAGTGTGCGCGCGTGAGAGTGTGCGTTCCGTGTGTCTCTTCGGCTGGGCGGAACACACAGGGACAGTAGGGGAAAAGTGCCCCGCGTCGAAGGCGGAGAAAGAACAGAGAATTTTCCATACAAGTGCCCCCGGGCCGAGAAAACGCTGCGCCTGAGCGCGAGAGTGCGACAGAGACGTGACTATATAAATTCCTAGAGCTCGCGAACTCCCGTAAAAGAATAAATAAAAACGGACTGAACACACAAATAAACGGCGAGGAGTCGAGAGACGCCCGGATAGAAACAAAACTTCTCGTACCTACTGTTCTGAACTCTTTAAATCCTATGCGAGAATCGTCATGGTCAAAATAAATCCCGATGAGAAAATAAGACCGAAGAGTCGTTCCCTCAAAGGGAGACACTTTTCGCAAGTGTGCGTGTGTAATTCGCGACAAGTGTACGAGTAACGAGCTCTCGTGCGTCTTCGAGTGTCTCCTGCAGTCGCGATCGAAGGGTCGAAGGTGTGTTGGGCGGGGCGGGAGGACAGTGCCCTCCCCTCCCCCTGCTACTCTAAAGGGTTGACGAAACTGCCAAAACGACTATATCAACCCGGAAATAATCCTCCCCCCCTTTTTTTCGGCACGTCGCGAAAATTCAGCACAAAAACGACAGTTACAATTGTCCAACGACGCGCTCGCTTTGACGGTTAGATCGTAAATAACGGTAGTCCAAGTCGAAGTACTTCGGTAGGCGCGCTCGTGCGTCGTGTTATCGTATTTAAAATTTCGCTCGATCGGCACGCGAGCGGAGGTGCTGCGCATACATCCGTACTAATATATATGTATATATGGATATAACGGACGTAACGCGGACACGATCGGTCGGACGCAGCACAGTGACGGAAAAAATACTCGTGGTCGGAAGTGCGTACACTGACGCATTGTATATATGATACACGTATATACACCTAGGTATGTGTCCATATATATATATATAGTGAAAAGCAGGGCACGTAGCGTCGTTGCAACGATATGGGGAGGCATCCATGCCTGGCGCGAGTGTAAACATAACTACCATACCTCTCGAAAGCCTACCGGACTTATATCAGTCGCGTATATATAATAATATAACACGCAGTCGGCTAGGCCAGTCGACGCGCCCCAGCATCCTGCTTCTATTGATACTTTGACTGTTTTTCAATTGTTTTTCTTCTTTTTGCTCGCGAGTGACCGAGGGCGACGTGAAATGCTGCGAAAATGTCACGGCGAAGTTTGCATCGTCGGAATGCATATTTTTTTGGAATTGTACAAAGCGATTTTTTGCAAATTGGGGTTGGGAATTTATAACAAGGATATGCAAAGCGTTTGCGGGGTTGATTGAGCGTAAGCTGGGGACATATTTTTTGGGTAGTTTGAAGGAATTGAGGGGGAGGGGGTGTTAAGCGAGGAATGGCTGATTTTCATTTTTTTTAGAGGAAAGAGTTCTTTACCATTTTTGAGACTTAAGGTGTGATTTATTGCTACTTTTGGCTATTGCGTGGTATTTAAAAAAAAATTAATCGTCAAAAATGGCGGAGGTATGGCACGGTCTTCTAAACGGGTTGCGTCGGTGGGTTTAATCTGGAATAAAAGCCAACGAAGATTTTTCTTTCGTTAACACGCATACGCAGAATGTGAACCAAGAAAAAGTGAGAAATTTTGAAAATTGATGAAAAAACTAATGGACCGATTCTGATGAAATTTGATATAAATCTTTATAACCTTAGTGTCTAAAACATGACCTTAAATGTAGTTGAAAATTAAAAGAAAAAAAAGTATTTTTTTTATTGCAAAATATAACCATTTTTCGTAAAATTCAATTATTTTATTGCAAAAGAAATCTTTCTTTTGGAAATTTTAACCTTGAATGTTTTTGAACATTAGAAGGAAAAAGGATTTTTCATTGCAAAATATAACCATTTTTTCGGATAATTAAATGAGTATCATTGAATTTTTATAATTGAATATTTTATAAACGAAAATAATTGAATTTTCCGATAAATGGTCATATTTTGCTATGAAAAATACTTTTTTTTCTTCTAATTTTCAAAAACATTTAATGTCATGTTTTAGACAGTAAGGCTAGAAAGATATGGACCAAATTTAATCAGAATTGATCGATTAGTTTTTTAGCCATACGTCACGCCAGTTTTGAAAATGCAGTTTAAAAGACCGTGCCAAACGGTCGCCAGTTTTCGTGATTTTTTTTGGGGGAAATGGGTGCAGGTTTTTAACGTTTTTTTTTCATAGTAAAGAGTATCATTTCAAGTATCTTTGACAATTTTTTTATTGGGAAATATTTATAAACGACGGAGATACAGTAAATTGCACAGACCACTGTGCAAAAAAGGTCCTTCGCGGTGACCACTCCTACTCGGGAACAAATAATCTGAAATCAAAAAGCAAATGAATTTAGTTTTTGTACCGTATTGTCTAGACTTTGATCGAAGGATTCAATAAAATAATGATTTTTGAAGAAAAAAAATGGTCGCCCATCGAAAGTGATAGTCGAAATTTCGGTGAAAAAACACTCTATTTTCCTTGATATAAAAAAACGTATGCATTGAAAAAAAATCCTTCGATTGAGGACTGCCTTTTGATATACAAAAAATGTCTGTGAAATTTAAAGCAGATCGGTTCAGTTGTTTTTGAGATATTTCGGTCACCGATTCTGAAAAAGTCATTCCGAGAAAAACGCGTTTAAGGGGAGGGTAGGGGTTTCAGCGTGAAAAAAAACACTTTTTTGCGATTTTTTTTTCATCTATATGGATAGAATAAATGTATTGAAACCTTTTGTACATTGTTAAGTGTCATTTCAAGAACATTCCGTGAAATTTGTACGCGAAAATATCCACAAACAAGCCGGTGACAAAGCTTTTCCAAGAACGCCTTTGAAAAACACGATTTGCGGTGTTCACGGTACTCAGCTAGAAATTATCTGAAATCAAGTACCATTAAAATTTAGTCAAAGTATCATCAAATCCTCCCCCCAACGGTCTTTGATAATTAATTTTTTCATTTCTAAATTTTTGGTGGTCATGTAAAGTGAAAAGTGCTATTTTTCACGAAAAATTGCGCCATTTTGGGGGTGGCAAACCCCCTCAATGTAAACAAAATCTCAAACTAAACGTTGGGGGGAGGTATTTTATATGTAGAAAGTGTGTACCAAGTTTGAAATAAATCGGTCATGTAGTTTTCAAATGGCAGTGAACACGGACTTTGAAAAAGTGGTTTCGAGAAAAACGCGGCACCGGCTTGTTTGTGGATATTTTCGCGTACAATATTTACGGAATGTTCTTGAAATGACACTCAACAATGTACAAAAGGCTTCAATAAATTTACTCTATCCATATAGATGAAAAAAATTCGCAAGGAAGTGTTTTTCTTCACGCTGAAACCCCTACCCTCCCCTTAAAGTTTTTACCTGTAACGGTAAATCAGTAAGCGGACCAACCTGTAAACGCTCATAACTCCCCTAAATTTCAACGGACCGACTTGAAATTTTCAGAGAATATTTTTGAAAGGTTATACTATAAGAATCCGTCGAAAACGAAAAATCGATTTTTTCAAAAATTCGAACTAGGTGTAACCCCTTAAAGACTAATAAAAATTAAAAATACCATGTAACAGCCAAAAGTAGTAATGTAACATACCCTAAGTCTGAAAATTGGGGAAGAAATCTTTCCTTTGAAAAAAAAATCACGAAAACCAAATTTTTTCCTCGTTTAAAGGTACCCCCTTAAGGGGTGAGGCTACTGTCGCGACCCGAAAGTCAAGGTTAGTTTGACAAATTCATTTTGGAGGAATAAGTAAGATGATTGGAAAATCGTTTGGACATTTATTTCCATGGACATTAACAAATCTGTGTACCAAATTTCATTGAAAAATATTTATAATTGAAGAAGTTATGAATAATCTTGTAAAGGACCTTTGAACGAAAGAGGCCCAATGACGTTGAAGTTTGCATCGTTACGATGCAACGAAAATAATTTTTTTTTCTTTCTATTGCCCCAATTACCTTTGGCAGACTCGAGCTACGAAAATGACGAAATAATTTGTTAGGATTCTTATTCAGCGATCTACACGTAAATCTGCCAAACATGACTTTAGATAATAATGAAAGTGACAAATTAGAAAGTATTTTCGTTGCATTCCAACGATAAAAGCTTCAAACCCATGATAAGGGTTCCGGAGGTTTAAAATCGTGGCGAATTTTTTTGTGGCTTCCCTAAAGGCGCCAAGTATTGATAACGCAAATGAAAAAATTGAGAATGCCTGTACCGCTCGAGATATTAATTTTTTCACTTTCAACCCCTCAAAAAGAGTGGGTACTAGCCTACCAACATTTTGTAAACGTTTTGTACGGCCTCTACAGATATACTAGAGTCGAAATGGACACGAAAATTTTTTTAGAAATAATACATTTTTTTAAAATTCGTTTGAATCGAAACTTCAGGCCCATGATGGTTTAATATGGGCAAGAGTACGATATCCGAGGCGCCGAGATTCGACGGTGAATTTAGGGTTATCGACTCAAAATAAACAAAATATGAAGAGTGGTAGAAGTTAATGTTTCGCTTATTTCGCATTAAAATTGGAATTTTTCGATAGTTATCGAAAATGACGATTTTTTTTATTTGAAAATTTCAAGAAACGTCAGGTAAGGTAACCCAGACAGATACTTTTTGAAGCTCGCCCGGTCAATTTCCATTATTTGTGATAAAATACAGCTATTGTACCCATGAGCCAACAACAATCGTTGAATTTTCCCGTATTTCCAATTACTGCTAAAAGCGCTTATAATCCCGTAAGGAAGCCGAAACGGCGATTTTTTTATTCTTGAAATTCTGATTATTTTGGTTCAAATATAAAAAATCAACGGTCAAAACTTAGCGCCTCGGATATCGTACTGTCCCCTCAATATTGAATACATATCGACGCTGCTTACGAAAAGTGGCACGATTCAAAGTTCTTACGTAAACTAGCATGATTATGCTTTCGCCACGGAAACTAGCACGTTTCCATATTCACCGCGAAAACCAGCATGTTTCGGCTTTCGGCGCGAAAACCAGCATGTTAACATATTCACCGCGAAAACTAGCTTGTTTGATTTTCACTGTTAAAACTAGTGTAAAAGGAGTAAGTTTAAAACGTTAAGGATCCCATCGCTCGTACAATCTAACCAAGAAGAGTTTTGGTGAGAATTTAAAGTCCTTCGTGCTCAGGTAAAAATCTGTAAAAATAAACCATTAGTATTTGTTTAAAAATATGACAATTTTTTGCGTAATGACATTTAAATTTCATACTCGTTGCTTTTATTAACATTTTGATAATAATTATCAATTAAAATCGATAGTAGTAATTTTTATAAAAGAATAATATCGAAATTGTAAATATAATGAAATATTTATTGTGATTTTCTATTAAAAAATAACGTTATTGAAAATATAATTCAACAAATTTACTGTTATCTGACAGATGGTTATCGTCGAATATGTTTGAAAAATCTTGCTGATGTTCGATTGGAATTACACCTCCGTCAAGCATGGCCTGTAAATCTTTTTTTTCTTGGTGCAAGAGGCAATTTTTTATCTGACGTCTGTTTTAATTGGAACATTCGAACATCATCCATGTTTTCGATTTGTTTTTAAAGATTTTCATCTCTCGTCCTTCTTGGTCAAATTCATATTTAACGTGGATTGCATCGACATAAGGTTGAATGGATATTTCCCGAATACTTGCAATTTTAATTGTAGTCCAATTAAAATTTTTTGAGAGGTCTAAAAAATCGGAAATTTCCGACTGCGGTCAAAGGAATTGGGATAAAAAATATAGAGGCAAGGCGTAAAAAAGCATGGAAGAAAAGTCGGAAGCAATTCCAGTGTTACTGAAACATGTTAATTTTCGCGATGAATATCGAAAGCTTCTTCGTTTCGTGGTGAAAGTCGAAACATGCTAGTTTTCGCGGTGATATCAAACCTGCTTGTTCTCGTAAGAATTCTGAAACATGCTACTTTTCGTAAGCAGCGTCGATATGGTTTACGATGGGCAAGATCGGGTTTTTTTTTCTAAATCTTTACAAAGGTTCAGATTGCCTTAAGGGATAACACCACTCTAGCGGCAAAACATAAGGCCTAACTTTGACAATTTATTTTGGGAGTATGAAAAAAGGAATAGGATTTCTTTTGAGAGGATTTACTCAACACATGAAAGTATAGAAAAAAAATGTATTATAATTTTAATACAAAATGACGGCGACAGAGCCCATCTTGAAAAACGTGTTTTTTACAAATAGTTTCACGGGAGTACGGTTTTCTCGTAAAGTATAAGACCTGGAATAAAAACCAAAAAACATTATAATCTATATATTATTAGCTATGGGATTACGAAGTGATTTTTTTAAATCCAATTTTGAAAAAATGGCGCACTTTGAAAGAAATAAATCTATTTTTTCACCAAAAAATAAGCAGTAAATTGTTTATAGGAAAAAAAAGTTTACATTTAATCAAAAACGGCTACGTACTCCCATAGAGAATGTAATTGTGAAGCTACTATCAAGATTTCCAATCGATCCATGCAAAGGTGTTCGAATAATCCGCCCAACCAGTTTGAAAAAAGTGCTTTCGAGAAAAACGCGTTCAAAGTTGTACGAGGCGCCTGAAAGAAGTCCGAGGCGGTGCGGCAAAATCGATAATTGATTAAAATTTTAAAAAATCGCTACATGACCAATTGCATATTGCTTTTATGACCCCGAAGTATTTTTTAAGCAAAAAAAACGATTTTCCGCTTTTGCCGAAATTTTTCGTTTCGGCCGAAAACGTTGCCGAAAATTTATCAAAATAATACACGTTTTTTTTTCGCCAATGTTGGGGTATTTTAAGTGCGCATTTTTTTTGTAACAGGATCGATACTTTCCGGTATACGTTGGTCTAGAATAAATAGGGGGCAGATCAGCCATTGATCATTTGTCCGTCAAACGTTCCGAAGCCTTTACTCGCAATGCGATCAATTGATTATTGGACTTGTCTCGGGGTAATTCTTCATTCCTCGGCGATTAGTTTTTCAATATTGATCGTTTCGCGAGAGTGCTACGAATCTCGGTGCGCAAACGCAGCTCTTACAGTTATCTCGTGTCATCGATGAGATACGGAAAAATGATTTTCGTAATCATCGTTGCGCTTGTTTGCGTGCAAACATCATGCGGAATTCTTCCGGATACGCGCGTACGCGAAACTCGAACGAATCTCGGATGTTGTAATTTTTCGACTCGTCCTTTTCTCGCGTCGGCTACGCCATCAACAAACGGGTGGAACCTGCATATGTATGCCGAACGAGGCCAATGACCCGTAGTCATCGACGAATTTGGAGAAATCTCGTATTCACGGAATTATGCCTTAATTCTTTCTCTCTCTTTCTCGTCCTCCCGATGAGTGGCCTCGCGCTTACGTTTATTTTACGAATTCGTGTTGGCCCGCGGGAATACACAGGCCTTGAATTTTTTTTAAACCTTTGTTTAAAAAATTTTTGAATTTTTTTTAAGATTTGAATTTTTTTTAAGATTTTGAATGTTTTCCTTCTGATTAACGCGGGCAACCACTTTACACTGAGAAAAAAAAATCATTGATCGAATATCATTGGTGTTATTGAATAAAATTTTGTTGATTCAATTGTAAAATTGTTGGTGTAAATAAGCGGATTTATTAGGCCAAACAAAACGCTATTGACTTTAATAACATGATAAAATTAAAATTTTTTTTTTCATTCAAAAGATATATTGTTAGCCGAGAACAATATATTATTGAAACTATCTAAAAAATTATCGCGAACAAATTATATAGTTTTGAATGCATTTTCTGTTCGAGTACACAAGAAAAATTGAATTTCGCTCGTTTGATTCAGATAACATTTCTATTTTCTCACCATATCCGATATTGAGTTTCAAGTACATTATTCGTTAAAATTTTAATATTTTATTTTGATTGAAAAATATCAAGCAAATGTCTGAATTAAAAAAATTATGCGAAAATAAAATTTGTTTCTTGCGCATTTGGTTAAAGAAATTCAACCAAATCCTGGCCGAGCGCCACCGAAATTATAGGTGTGAGGAAACCCGTAGTTCTCGGACTAACCGCTAGAAGCCGCACGCGCGCTCGTTTCTCGTAAGCGTAGCGCAAACCGAAAACGTACTTGAACGCCGGAGAAACTCCAAAGAGTATCGCTTCTTGGCCTGTGACTAACACCAAAGTGTTCTGTTCTTCTGAATCTGTTCTTATCAGTTGAATATCTGATATTCTCTCTATGGATATTTCATTGGATATCTGATATTCTCTCTACTATTATCGTGGATGATCATTCTAATGCTCACTTTTTATTTAAGGTAGTACCTTTACAGAAGAGTTGAATTAAGAAATGGTTGAAATTTGACATATACGTTATTTAATACATTATCCAAACATCTGTGCAATTTGAATAAGTTTGACCACCCCAAACCTGAGATATTTACACTTAAAGTTGGCTTGGTTTACACGTAACAAATGCGTTATGATGGGCAAACAGAGCATCATTGATTCTATCGTCAAAACTAAAATTAAGAAATTGATAAAAAACGAGGATAAGCTACAGTAAGATATCACGAATAATGTGAAAAAAAATGAGAATGATTCACCATCTAGTTTCCAAGATATAACCATGAGAAGCCTTCACAATTTTGGTGCAAAGCTTGGAAAAAAAACAATTGGGGCAAAGCCTGGACAGTCCCGGCAAAAAGTTTACTGGCAATGGTCGATCAAAAACACAATACAAAATGTATTTTACGGCAATAAATGATATCCATCGTATTATCTACTAGTACCGAGTCAATATTGCGTAGTTTTTAATTTTATTCATTACTAATTAAACCGATTATCAATCTTTTAAACATGAACATGGTATGTAAACTTTTGGTTGGGATTTTCGCAGAGGAACTACCTTAAGATTTTATAAAGAAAAAAATTGAAAAACTTTCAATTTTTTAATAAAACGAATTCGATAAAACACTTTATTGTGACAGTTCTATCCTATTCCAAAGGACTGCATGCGATTTTTAAAATGTTTTCAGCAATTCTCGTGAGTGTATATTTATTTGAACCAACGTTCAAGAAATGTTTGCAAGTGCACATAGAATCATATCAAAAACACCACTTCTCGAATTCACAAATATATTCTTTTGATTGCAATGAACATTTTTTTAATCGAATATTCTATTTTTTTCTACCAGAGACTAAATGCGTTGCTACAGATGACACCTGTACTTTCTAGCAAAAATATCATTATTTCGGATCCATATTGTTGATATTTCAATCATGATATACACTTGTCTCTATCTCATACTAGTTGCATGATATTGCACTATTTATATTGTACGGAGTATGAAAATGTTACGTCTAATGGCATATTCGTTTTGATGTAGTAAAGAAATAAACCATCCTATTGATTGATTTTTTGTATGAAATAAAAATTGTTGTAGCAATCGCTTAATTATTTCATCCATATAGCTACAGATTGTATATAGAATGTTTTCAATAGATTATAATTTTATTTTAACCCTAGAACGGTAACCTGGAGTGAAAAACCACCTCAGGAGAGTTTAAATCTCGCGCCCTTTCGCCCTTCCTCACGTTTATGACTCGTGACCCCAACCATAATTCAATTTCATGCTCGGAGAGTCTACAGAGCCGTAGGGCTACGTGATTCTGCATTAAAAAAACTAAGCGAATGAGCCCAAGTTGAACCCTTTTCGTGAAATTTTACCGGAGATATGAATTTTTGAAAGATGGGGTGGCTTATCACCCCAGGATACCATAATAGGTAAAAAAATAAGGATACCATTCTAGGGTTAAGAATAATGGAGATATGGAGAGAACAGACGAGATTTTCAAATAAAATAATACGTTATTAAAATCAATCACATTTCCCAATATTTTCAATTCAATAGTAACAATGTCATATATCGGTGGCATTCCGTAATCAGACATTTATTTCGGTCAACCAATGTATTTTTTTTTATTCAATTGGTTTTTTTTTCGCAGTGTACGAATCCGAAAATTAGATGACTTTTTGGATTTTTTTAATTGTGAAAAAAAAACGGAAATTTCCGCAACTCTGACAATAATTTATTCATATATTTATACATCTCTGGTAATTTCTTCAAGTTATTTCATGCATTAATTAAGGTCTAATCCGCTGTGTCCTTTGGCCTGTCCTCATCGTCGTTGTCGATTTGCGGGAATTGCGCAGCTCGCAATTCCCATCTAGTAGTCCAACAAATTTCATACATTCTTGAGATGTTTCTTAAGAACATGAACCTAAATTTTGAAGAAAAAAAATGGAGAATTGAATGTTGGAACGTGTTTGAAGAAAAATGATCGATTTTAAGCATTTTCCCCCCGGCATTTTGCAATAATAAATATGTTTTAAACAATCTAATCTTTCCAACTTGGGTTCATGTTTTAATAAATGATATTATGTAAACGTATTCCGAACTTGAATATGATCCATCAATTATTTTTTGAGTCATGATTCCCACAAATTGAAAAAATGTCGTTTCGCGAAGAAACGCGATTGAAAGTTTTAGTATATGTAAATCGTTCCGCTACCTGTTCTCACTAAATCGTCTGTCACTTGGTCACTTTTCAATATTTTAACTTGAATTTTTTTTCACATATTCTCGAATATGTACACTCTGAGAAAAAGCAAAATAAAATCGACTGTTTTGACCCATCACAGTGGTTGGGAGTCGAGCGGAGAGGCTTTATCATTTATATACATACCGTTAGAAGGAATCCGAATATCGTTTTGAAATGTTCAGGGGGTATTCTCAAGATATTTTGCTAACAATTTATGAAATAAATTAAAACATTTTGAATCATCTAAAGTGGTTGCCCGCCTTAAAGCCAATGAAGGGGAAGATACCTAGTAGTACGAAGTTTTATTATATGCATATAATAAAACTTCGTACTACTAGGTATTTCCCCCTTAATTGGCTCGCCTTTTCGGCATTTTACAAAGCTGTTAAACCGTTAAACATCGCTCTCTTACAATCTAACTTAAGGGGTAACACATCTCTAGAATCAGCAAAAAAGGCCTGAATTTGATAATTTTTTTTAGAATATTGAAAAAGCGATCGGGTTTCTTTTTTTAGGGTTTATTAAACACAAATTGATGTGAATAAAAAAGTTTATTGCTTTTTTGATTTAAAAAAAATGGCGGCGACAAAGCCAGTTTTCAAGAACGCCTTTTCTTCAATACCTCCACTGGCGGACGTGGAACTCCGAAAGCATAAGATAAACAAAAAAATTTTTTTTTTCTTAATCTATATGTCATTGGCTAGAGAAATACATAGAGGTTTTTTTAAATCAACATTTTGCGAAAATGGCACATGTTTTAAAAAAATGATTTTTTTCGGCAAAAAATTGCAGTAATTTGTTTATAAAAACAGTTTACATTCAATCAAAAAACGGCGATGTATACTTTAGATAATGTGATTGTGAAGTTACAGTGAACATTTCAAAGCAATTCAAAGCAACTCATCGAACGGTTTTAGAGCATCGTTTCCGCCCAGTTTGAAAAAAGTGATTTTAAGGCGTTACCCCCACTTGTAGCGCAAAAAAGGCCTTTTTCATGAATTTTTTTAAAGAAAACTACAAAACTTTTTTAATCGATCAGTATACCATCTTAAAGAACACATCTTGAAGAACTTTCAGTAATTTTTTTATTGAAAAATATTACATTGTTTAGTGGCAAATGGCCGTCAATGAAATAATGTTTTTTTTATACACGGTTTGCGGTGACCAACATTGCGGCAAAGTGGATCATCTAAAAAAAAAATGCGGATGGATTTAGTCAAATATAAGTATAAACTAGTCTTTAATCGAAGGATTTTAAAAAATATTCATTTTTCACAAAATGTCGGACAGTCAAAGTTAATGGTTCGATTTTAACGAAAAAACGGCTGTTTTTTGGCTATAAAACGGCCATTTTTTTCGGGAAAAAAAATCGAACGATTAAAGACTACATTTTTATGTATTAAATAAGCCTGCAAAATTTCAAGAAGATCGGTTCATTAGTGTTCGAGCAATCTTGGTCACCGACTTCAGAAATGCCATTTTGAGAAAAACGCGTTTAAAGTTTCTCTTTCAACGCTCTTTCAACGCGGATTCTTCTCTTTCAACGCTCATATCTCAGTCAATTTTGTTCGGATCGACTTGAAATTTTCAGGACATATTCTCAGATACTTATACTTCAAAAAAATGCAATAAAAAAATCGATTTTTTCAAAATCGCAAGTGGGGGTAACCCCTTAAGAAAAACGCGTTCAAAGTTTTGTAAGTACTTTAAACATTACGTCTTTACGATTAAAGAAAAAAATAATTTTTTTTCGGCCTAACAAGGCAGAAACCTCCCTTAAGCTAATAAATGTACAAAATATGATTTTCGATACTAATAAAAATAAGGAGGTAAAAAAATCGTTGCATTCCAACGATGCAAACTTCAAGCCCATCGCCGTTGCTGCATGGGGAATCAGTTCAAGGTGGCAATCGCTCGGGTGAACAGAAATGAAAAATAAAAAAATGTACTTTCGTAATAGTAAAATAAAATAAAACTAATCATCAAATAAAAAGAGGCATGAAAGTAAAAACGGACCAAAAAATCCAGTATGGTTGGAGCAAGATCGAGGCGTCGACATACTGTAAAGAGTATAAAAATAGGAAAATGAAAATACAAATGGAAAAATATTGGGAAGATACGACAAATTGCGGAGTGATAAAAGAAATGTGGGCAAGGATGAGATGCGGGAATGTGGTGAGAAACAAGAAAAAGGGTGACGCAGACGCCAAATGCAGAATGTACAATGAAGAAATCGAAAGTTGGAGCCACGTTTGCAAGTGCCCCGAAGTGAAGGGAAATATCAATCAGGCAATACTGGCCGAATTAAAACAATGATTGGGGACAACAAGGGGGAGGAAATCGATCAGAAAATATAGTCGCAACTAAAATTGAAACCGTTAAAACAACTATGTAACTACGTGAGGACATTCGAGAGGCTAGCAAAATAAGAGAATAGGAATTAGGTTTAAGCATTTACAAATGTCAATAGATGCAAGTATTCAAATTATATCAAATATATGTAAACTTATTGTAAGTGGGGATAGAAAAGGCCCAAGCATGTAAACATCCTTAAAGGGTATACACGGAATAAATACTACCAAAACTAATAATCATAATAATAATAAATATAGTACTAAATAAATAAGGAATAAATTAATAAAACTATCAATTATAACAATAATAATAAAACGAATAATTATAATAATAAAATATAAAACTTTCGTACAACCGGATACTTTTTTGAAATTTCGGAAATTATGAAAATGGCATACTATAGAAAAAAAAAGTTCGATTTTTGAAAAATGGCACCTTTAATCATCTGGTATTAAGAAATTAATAAAAATTTTGAACAATCATCCAGTCATACGACAGAAAGTGTTATAAACTATGCTCTGCCCGAATTTCACGTGAATCTGACGCATAGATTTTTCGATACTACCTACACCGTTTCCTAAAACATATTTTCGAGAAAATGTCTAAAAAAGGATAAGAGACCGCAGCAAGGCGGTTCGCCGTAGCGCAGTGAGCGTCTTTGCCATTCCACAAAAATCGTCATAGCTCGGTCATAGCTCATAGCTAGGAGCGCTCGTCATAGCTAGGAGAAACTCCTCCGCTTGTCGTAAAGTTTTTTTTACCAATGGCTTCTCTCTTCTCTCAGACAAAAATAACAAAAACTCCAAGGAAAATAATAATAATAAAATATTTGCAATAAAAGTAACACGTTGCTATAAAATTGCGGTATCCAGTGTACAATAAAGTATGGAAAATCGATGCTCCCAATGCGCAGAAATAAAAGGAAACTTGATGAGTGTGCATCGTGTCCGAGAACTATTTCTTACCAAACTTGATACAAAAAAGTTTGAGCGAAATTTTCCATGACGTTCAAATTTGCAACGATTTTTGTGTTAATTTTTTATTTCTTTATTTTGATGCTTATCCGAAGCCTTTTTTGCAAATTGAGGTCGTGATTCTGTACTAAGAATATACGTGAAAAGGTTTGAGCGATTTTCAGAGCCAACAAAAAAATTGAACAAATAAGGAGGTTGGAGCGTCAGCAACAATTCAAGATTACATTTTTTTAAATATATGTTATTTTTCTAGACTACTGAGAATTTACGAATTTTTTCAATTTTTTTTACCTATTAATGACCAGAGATAAACAATAGTTTAATGTGCGTAATTTTACGTGTGGTTGGATAGGCAAAGATGCTGAAGTTTGCATCGTTGGAATGCAACCAAAATTCTTAATTTTTTTTTTATTTCCTTATGTTCATCATCATCCAGAATCTTTTTATTTACATATCAAGGCTGGGAATCGCTATGAAGGATTTTGAAAAACCTTTGGGTGATTGTGGAGGGCTAAACGTGCCAAAAAAATTGGGCTACGAAACTTCCAATGGGTTCCAACGATGCAAAGTGCAATAGCATGATAGGCAAGACGTTCACGCTGCGGGTGATGTAATTTTCTTTGGCTATGTAGCAACAAGAAAAACCCTTTATAACAACAAATTAGGGCAAGCTAAATCTTTGTAAAGATTTTTTAAAAACCCATTTTGCTCATCGTGAACCATGTATATTTAATATTGAACCATCAAGGCTTGATGAAAGGTTACGAATCTTGGCTGGCGAATGAATAGCATTGTTGCCAACCTCAATGGCCGCGAAGGTGTCGTACTTCGGCAACACTTAATATTAATTAATGGCAATAATAAATAATCCCGTGACATAAATATAAATAGGCATAATTATAAATTACTCAAAATTCCATTCTGAGTTGTATAAAACATACGCTGACCCAGTTTTTTTCATATGATCTTGAAGTTTGCATCGTTGGAACGCAACGAAAATGAATTCTTCATTGATAAATTTGCTTTTCGGCCCATCTAGGCTATGAAAATCATTCCAACATTTTTACGTATCTTTATTACAGATTTCCGACTTCAAGTTACAAAAAAAAGGTTTCCAATGATAATAGAAGCGAAGAAATAACAAAGAAATCGTTGCATTCCAACGATGCAAACTTCAAGGTCATTTTTTCATAATAATCATCGATAATGTTATACTTTTACAAGTTAGTAGTAACACAAAAGTTTTTCTTATTTACGTAATAAAATTATAAAAATTTATAATTTTGCCCTTTAATTATATATTTTATGAAAAATTAGCGTCTACAGAATAAATCTGTATCTGTATGCATTTTTTTGAGGTTCATTGAAAAAAAAAATCATAAACCCTTATTTAACTCGATTGGACCGCTCTATCCTCCTTTAGAATAATTATTTTTCGTCACATTCCAACTATGCAAACTTCAACATCGTTATTTTTCTTCGTCGCTCAGTCTCCAAAATCGCGGGAGCGACAAAAGTGAAAAAAAAAATAACGTACATGTCTTCTCGTCCCGCGGAACAAATGAAAAGGGATTCGCGAGATATGCGAAAGATTTTTACAAATGCCGGCGAATAGCGGGAAAAGGGCTGCGAGACGTGGAAGTTGGTATCGATAAGGCTGACCTAGCTCCAAGTTACATTATTATTATTGTATTATTATAGAATCGATGCGTGATTATTATCATTGTTATATCACTAGAGAATCGATACCATCATTATTAAAGCGATTATCGAGCGATCGGTGTTCCGTTCAGTTGATTATTATAAATTTTTCACTTTTTTTTTCGTGCGAGACCATTCCCAAAGGGACCGTTTTGCCACTCGAGTTCCCTTTACTTTTTTTGTCCGGTTTTATACTCTTCCCTTCGAACCCTTCGTTTTATGCGTTGTTTTTTCTCGTCACTTGCCAGTCCTCTTTTTTTCTCCGCGCAATGAAACCTCGTTCGCACCAAGGTCGCGTAATTTTTACTTATGCTTTTCAACAATTGGTTACGTGACGAAGCCACCCGGCTCTTTATGCACGAAATTTACGTCGGGGAATAACAATTGCGCGAATTACGTGGATTGCGTTTGAAGAAAAATTACAAACTGCACGCTGCGTTCTCGTTATTGTTCGTCGAAGCTTTGTTAGCGAAGTTGCTGATTTGCACGTTTTTTTTCCTGAAGCGTCCCTCCATCGCGGGCCGTGCAAACAAATTTACCTTTACCTGGACCTTTATAACTTCTTTGCTGATCATCGTGTGCAGTTTGAATACGATCCACAGTACCGTTTTTCGAAAAAAAAATCGGCAATTCGACGTATTTCGTGGGCTAATTACATTACACTTATTGAAAACTCCCGATCATTTTTCCGTACATTATTGGTATCTGCTGAGTGAATATTATCACGGAGTTGGAAAAATAGGTACGGTTCGACTAATTATCGGACTAACCCTTGGTACCTTGAAAATGAGGATTCACCGTTATAAAATCATTAATGTTTTTGATAGCGAATTTGTGCGAAAATCAATCACACAAAATATTAAACTGCAATCATGGCAACGTCGTAGACGGCACAAATGCTACCTATCTTATCGGTATTCGGTAATTATGCTCGGGAACCTCAAACTACTCGGTCAGGATAATTAACAACGAATATTATTGGTACTTATTCTCTTAATTGGTAATAATTACTTGATATTGATTTGATAACTATGTTCAGAAATGATACATTTCTAGATATTTTTAGGCAAAGACCAAATAACGCGGATTTTTTTCTACATACATTCTTTTTAGAATATCGATAAATTATTGAAGTTTTTGATTTCTTCGAGATTATAGACAGTTTTAGTACACACTTTTTCTTTCCAGCAGATCTTTTTTTACCTGAACCAAAATTGATTTTTCACAGCTCCTTGGGCCGACATTGAGGTTACGATCGGGGCGCATATGTCTCTAACTTCGCGACATTTCTGTCAACCTGGGCATTATGATATGCCACGATTTACGACGCTGCCAATTCGTTTCGTTTTAATTCAGCGAGAAAATAATTATAGAAAGCAACGAGAACACTTAATGTAATCACCGAGTTCAAAAATGCATATTTTTACAAGTAGATGTAGAAAAATAGTTCGAAAACGCACGATTAATATGACGATTATTTGAAAGCTAACAGTTGGCTCCGTGCATAAGCATAGGATTATTTGAAAGCTAACAGTTAATCGGCTCCGTGCATAAGCATAGGGCGCTCCCCTCTTACTTCACCCCCGACGGCTAAACCCCAGCTCAACCTCAATGGAAAGATTTCTTCACCATTTTTGAGACTTAGAGTATGTTTTATTACTACGTTGGCTGTTACGCGGTATTTTTTTCTTTTTTATTAATCTTCAAATATGGCGGAGGTATCGCCCGGTCTTCTAAACGGGTATAAGGTTGAGGTTTGCATCGTTAGAACGCACCAGAAGTTAATATTTCTGAATTCCTTTCACATCTTTTGGTGAACTTTGCCTAAAAAAATCTTTCAACCATTTTTCAAGATATTTGTTTAGCGATCTACAATATACATCTATAAAAAAAAGATCTACTACAATGATGAGAATACGGAAGTAAATAATAAAAAAGAAATTTCGTTGCGTTCCAACGTTGCAATCTTCAACGCCGTAAACGGATTGCAGAGAATATTGTCCGACCGCGTGACACGTAGCGTCGGCGGGATTGATCTGAAAAAAAACCATCGAAGATTTTTCTTTCATTAACACTCATACGCAGAATATGAACCAAGAAAAAGTGAAAAATGTTGCATATCGATCAAATCGTACGCTTTGAAACAAAAAGATTGAATTTTCCGAAAAAAATGGCTACATTTTTCAGTAAAAAACACTTAAAAAATGTGCCATACGTCCGTCATGTTTACAGATCAATAAAATCTATTCTAAAATAATCAGAAATATAAAGACATTAAAAAATAAAGAAGAATTTTCGTTGCATTTCAACGATTCGAACTTCAATGCGATTGAAGTTTGTGTCATTGATATCCAATGAAAATGGTTTTATTTCTTCATTTTCATTATCCAAAATCTCTCATTGCAGGCTTGGATTGTCAACTTTTAATATACGGATCTACAAAAAAATTGGCAGTTTGAAGAATTGATTTTCATTGCATTTGAACAATGCAAGCTTCGTCATCTTTTATATTTTTTTTCAATTTTTTATTCCTCTATTCTTATCGCTATACACAGCCATCATACGTATAGGAAAAAAATGTCGAATGATTAAAAATAATTAATTTTCGTTGCATACCAACGATGCAAACTTCAACGTCACTATTAATTTCCCGTACAGCATAGAAGTTAGTTTTTTTCGTCGACGATTGTTGAACTCTAATTGCTCTTTATAATTGAAGGCACGATTTCGTAATAGCAAATGTTATTTATGTTTCGCCGACAGCACGTCAATCTTCTCTCGAAACATTTCGGAAAAGTCGAACGGGAAATTTGGCTATAATTTGCGGAGGACGTGAATGGCGCAGCAGAAATTTCAACAAAGCTTCCTCGAGTATTTTAGATGGTTCCGGGTCGTTCGAGCCGATAATTTCCAATAGGGGTTCGGTTAGTGCCTTTACGGTAACACAAATGTAGCTTGCGTAATTACCCTTTCCCTCGACATGTAAGTACACCGATGTCTATGTACACACGTATATCCAGATATGCACAGGGTGTCCCATTTAATTTGTGACTTCGAAAAAATTAAAGAACAGCGAAGTAAATCGAACAATCCGGAGTCACCTATTGCGTTGATTCGAACGAGGATTAATATGCCAAGGTGTTTGAAATTTCATTCGTTGAACGTTTTTCAAGGGGGAGATATCTTGAGGCGAGGACAAAATTGGTCAATTTCACGATTTTTATTACAAGGAAAGATTTCTTCACTATTTTTTAGATTTATGGTACGTTTTATTACTACTTTTAACTGTTACATGATTTTTAGCATTGAAAGTGCTTATAAAACTGTATATGTTTGTTGGGGTAGGCTGGGTATAGGGGTCTGAGTTAGCTGGATAACACGAAACTAACGCTACCCCCACTCCACTGCCACTGTGTTGTAGTAGAGTGGGGCATGCTGAATGCCTGTGATTGGTGGAAAAATGCCCTCTCCCCACCCAATTTTAATCTTGTTATTAATTTGAAAATTATATTACAACCTATATTACAAAAATTATATAAAAATTATTATACAAACAAACCCAAACAAACTACCCAAACGAACAAACCCAATGATATACTTCAATGCATCAATATTCTTCGAAAAATAATACAAACCAACTTATATTATTTACATATACCTGTTTTTTTATTACCCGAAAAGTCTGATTGCATTCTCAATGCCATGAAATAGTTGCATTTTGTGCAATATGTGTCGATTTTTTTATATTAATCTTGACAAATGGCGCAGGTATGGCACGGTTCTCTAACCGGGTTGATAGTGTTGAAGTTTGCATCGTTGGAACGGAATGAAAGTTTTTTTACAATTATTTTCGTTATTCTTATTATTATAGAGACCTTTTCTTTAGTAGATTTATATTGTATATCGCTGAGCAAATATCTTAAAGAATGGCTGAAGGATTTTTGTAGGCAAAATTTACCAAAACAAATAAAAGGAATTCAGAAATATAAATTTTCGTTGCGTTCCAAAGATGTAAGCTTCAACGTCCTACGCGTTGCGGTGGTAGTTGTCAGACGGCGTGACACGTGCCGTCGGCGGGATTCATCTGAAAAATACCAACGAAGATTTTTCTTTCATTAACACTCATGGGCGGAATATGAACCAAGAAAAAGTGAGAAATGTTGTACATCGATAAAGTGGTACGCTTTAAAACAAAAAGATAGAATTTTCCGAAAAAAATTGCTACATTTTTCAAGAAAACGTACTTTTTATTTTACATTGTCAAAAACATTTAGGGTCACGTTTTAGACAATAAGGTTAGAAAGATTTATACCAAATTTCATGGGAATCGGTAGATTAGTTATTTATGCTCCTCCGTCATTTTCAAAGATTAATAAAACATACCATGTAACAGCCAAAAGTAATAATAAAATATTAAGTAATGTAAAAAAACGGTGAAGAAATCTGACCTTGAAAAAAAATCATGAAAACCATCAAATTTTTTCCTCGCCAAATGCATCTCCCCCCGTAAAAAGTTGACTTTCATATCACGTAGAAAACGTTCACTAAATAAAAAAGTTATAGTGTCATCTTACTTTCCGTTTGAATTTACTCGATACGCCTCTCAGGTTTTTCGATGTACTTCCCTGTTCCGGAGTTACTTCGACGTCTCAAGATAAATGGGGCACCCGGTATATGTATCGCTGTACATATAGCCATTACCCTCGAGAGCCCTGCACTCCGATAAGATCACGTCTTGGCATAAATTTGCCTGGGGAGAACTTCCGAATGTAGCGGAAGTGGAGTACAAGCGAGATGGAATGAGCTGAAACATATACATACACAGGCGTATGTTTACAGACGGATCTATACACGTGTATGTACGTCTTAAGTACACAAGAAAGGAGGGGGAAGGCATAGCCGGCGCATCGATATTTTCAATGCATATATTTCCGTGGAGCCTTCAGACGGTATATCGTCTACCCAAGGTATTCCTTTTCTAGCGCGTCTTCAATCATAAACATATGCGCAAATTCATAGTTCGATATACTCGAACGTTTTTAGGGTTTAGCCAATGACGTTGAAGTTTGCGTCGTTGGAATGCAGCGAAAATTAATTCTTCTCAGTCGTTCAATCTGTTCTGATTTTTTTCTTAATTTTTTATAATAATCGAAAACCTCTTCTTCTGCAAATTGTGGTCGTAAATCTGCAATGAGACCACGTAGAAGTATTCCAGTGATGTTTAGAGCTTGAATCGACCGAAAAGAAATTTTATTAATTAAACAGATTTTGTTTCCGTTTATGATCTTGAAGTTTATATAGGATTGAAGTTTGAAGTTCATCTTGAAGTTAGAATATAGGATTTATTAGCCATTTGACGACCGTTTTTTAGAAAATGACTGGAACTGACGTCATGCTCATAAGTTCTAGTTTTCAAAACACATGCATTTACTGTTGGAAAGTTGAATATGTTCATTTTTGTGCATTCAAATGTTGAATAATAGCAAATGTACCGATTTTCGGACACGTCCCTATATAACCGACCATTATTTGGTCCTACCCATGTAGGGTGATCGGTAGTGGCCAACGATTGGCCGATGCGCGACGCCGAGCCTGCCAACATTGGCACTCGAGCTTGGCCCGATCATCGACCGAGCCTCGGATGATAAGAGCGGCCCGATATTCGCAATCAATATTGGCCCTAGAATGGCTTATGAGAATCGGCCGAGCATCGCGTAGGAGTTCATTCGAGAATCGGCCAACAATCAGTCCCCGTCAAGATTGCCATCATTGGCACTCGAGCTTGGCCCGATTATCGACCGAGTCTTGGCGGATAATTGTGACCCGATATAGATCACCAAAATTGGTCCTGCACTGCCAAAAAAAAAAATTGATTCTTTTTGTATTGTAATTCGTCATTACCGGGTCTTTCGAAACGATTAGTTCGAAGAAAATATTTCACCTATATGGGACTCGAACCTTGAACCTACCTACTCATAGCCAAGCACGCTGCCCCTATGCTACCGAGTGCTCGTAACATTTGAATCGCAGATATGCCATAAGAGACCAAATGGATTCTCATCATTATTAGTATCGCATAAACTATATCAATTAGTTAATATCATCGTGATAATTAGAGAGTGTTATCGACTGACATGTTGGAGAATTTCCAAATCTAACCTATATATATATATAATTCCTCTCGCTCCACCCTCTCTACCCCCACAACCCTTTAATATGTGTGTTCCAATAAAGACAGACCATTTGTTCATTAGTTCGAGTTTAATTTGAATAAATAAACATATTTAAAATGAATAATTCCAATAATGGAATGCAATAGGAAAAAATTGATTTCAAAAAATCTAGTTAATTCAAATAAAGAATAAATAAATAGACGCGGTTAGTTAATATTAATAGAATTTTTCTGTCAGTGTAGGATGGTTCATAAAAATGGGCAGAGTATCGCGTATGAGCTCGTTCGAGAATCAGCCAACATTGAGTGCATTGATTTGGTAGTATGGTTGTTAAGACTAATGTCCAATGGACTCGTAAAAAGTATTCATCTCGTCTCTCAATGACTTCGACGCGAAACAATGAATCGTCAATATACGAATTGCGGTTTGATCATGCGTTACTCGGCCGAACATTGGCCTCGTATCGGCAAAAACATGATTGGCGAGTCTATACTTCGCCAAACATCGACCTCGTATCGATAAGCCAATGATTAGAGAGCCTATATTTGGCCGAACATTGGCCTCGTATCGGCAAACCAATGATTGGCGAGTCTATACTTCGTCAAACATCGGCCTCATATCGATTACCCAATAATGAACGAGTCTATACTTGGCCGAACATTGGCCTCGTATTGGCAAACCAATGATTGGCCAGCCTATACTTCGTCAAACATCGGCCTCGTATCGACAAGCCAATGATTGGCAAGTCTATGTTTGGCCGAACATTGGCCGCGTATCGGCAACCCAATGATTGGCGAGTCTATACTTCGCCAAACATCGGCCTCGTATCGACAAGCCAATGATTAGCGAGTCTATATTTGGCCGAACATTGGCCTCGTATTGGCAAACCAATGTTGGCTAGTCAATACTCAGCCGAGCATTGGCGTACAATTGGGTAATCGATCATCGCCCCGCCAACATTGGTCCAAGTATTGGCCGTTACGGTTCGATTGGCGAAACCTACATGGGTAGTTTTCGGACATTCAGAAATTAATTCTTATAGTCGCATGGTTTAATTTGATCATGTACTTCAGATCTCTCATGTTCATCCGTATACGGACAATAAGTAATACGGAATATATTTGTGCAACAAAATAGACTTCGAATAAATGTATATGGGTATACATTGAACATACAATTTGCTTGATCGGTGCGACCTGGACCTTACGAGGAGCTAAAAATGAAGCAATATTCGCAGTAGTCAACTGGACAACAAAAATATCATTTCAAGCACGAGAATATATTATTATTTTTGTGTTCTTTGAGTAATAGTTTTTGCAAAATTCCAAAATTTTATTTGTGTCATTGCATCATAGTGTTATTTTCATAATTTTTTCGGTGACTCGACCCCGTTAAGCAATCATTTGATATAATAGTTAAGAAAAAGACATCGATGCCGTATAACCTCGCGGAAAGCCGGCCACATAACCTCAAACTTTGTTTGCTTCACAACAAGTTACGTTATATTAAATAATTTATCTATTATCCAGGGCGTCCCTCTTATCTCTGCCACCCAGAATAACTCGGTAATTATCGATGTCACAAAAAAATGTTCCAAACAAAAGTTGAACGGTGTGAAGGGGGCCATCAAATGCGACTAATTTTTTTTTTTATTTCGTTGGCGGCCTTGCATACTGAAGGTCACCTCCACTTTTTTCAATGGAATGGTGCATTTTTGTTTCAACTATCTTGTGGAGCATCTCAAGCCGCATAAAAAACTTTCGGGGGCCAAAGTCGTTCAAGGTCATTCAAGGTCAGATGATACAAATCTAAATATCTCGGATAACTACCAAATATTTGCTAGGGATCCGAGATATTAGATTTGTATTGCATTTTAATAGGTCACCTTGAATGACCTTGAACGACCTTGGCCCCCAATGTTTTTATGCGGCTTGAGGTGCTCCACAAGATGGTTGAAAAAAATTGTACCATTCCATTTAAAAAAGTGGAGGTGACCTTCACTGTGCGTCAGCGCCTCCACCGAAATGAAAAAAATTGGTCGCTTTTGATGGCCCTCTTCACACCGTACAACTTTTGTCTGGAACATTTTTTTGTGACATCGATAATGACCGAGTTATTGCGGGTGGCAGAGATGAGAGGGACACCCTGTATAATCCAACCGTGGGACGCATGTACACCAATTGATTTTTTCTTCTTTACACAGAAATCGCGAGCTAAGTAAGTAATAAATAATTAAGGGGCTATACAAGTGTGACACTTTAAAAAAATCAATTTTTTTAACCTTCTTCGACAGTTTATACTTTGAAGAATATCCTGTAAAAAATTCAAGGCCGTATCTCTAATCATTTTATCTTGCAAAAATCGATAGTTAAATCGTTAATCGCGTTTTTCTCGAAATGAGATTTTTCAACTTTGCTGACATTGTAACTCAAAGAGCAATTATCCGATTGACTTGAAATTTGAACTGAGTACTCTTGAATGTATTGACTCTACGATGACGTAGGATATTTTTGATTGGATGAAAATTGACGATATGGCATTGAAAAAAACTACCATTTTATAGGCAAGAAAACAGACGTTTTTTTTCATAACTACGCCATTTGGTTAGATTTTGATATTTTTCGAAAATCCTACGTCATTGGGCAGGAAATACTTTCCAGTTTAACGACATTTTTTCCTTTTTCGATTTCAGCTACTTAATCGGCCGGAATCATGTCAGCAGTGGAGGAACTTTTTTTTTTGGCGCCTCCGACGGCAGCGCATAAGTCGCTTGGATCTCAATATTTTTCTATGAAAAAATTATGTTATATAGGTTAAATATAGCCAAATATATTCTTGAGTACTTTTTTTCCAAAAAATTCTCGAAAATCACCCAAATTTTCAGCGTTCACACTGGTATAGCCCCTTAAATAAGTAATTTATCGCGAGATATGCAGCGAAACGAAACAGACAATGCTTGGTGTCCGGTGTTTCGGTCTCCGCGGCTACGTGCCTTTGGACCAGTAATCGGACATGAGATTCGATCGTGGTACATGCGTGTGATGGATGACGGAAGAAAAAAGTTTGTTCAATTCGTTTTCGATAGGTCATAAGTCTAGTCTAGAAATCGATAAACAATAAACCCCTATGACTATCACAAATTGTCGCAACTCTTCACCTGTTTGGTTTCAGAAAAGTGTATTCATGATATGACTGACTCGGACTTGTTATCGTGACTCGTCAATTTTACTACCAATATTCGTTATTAGCGTACAATTTGCCAGTACTGAATTAATAATTGAAAGCAAAATAGTACACAAGTCACTTTTCCTTACCTGTAGATTATATTGCTAATATAGTGAAATATTCGAACTACTGTCCAAACAGTGGGGCACATTCGAGCATTGGTACCGTTACCTTAATTCTGTATGACGTTGAAGTTTCCATCGTTGGAACGCAACAATTTTTTTTTCTTCTGATTTCGTCGTTTTTATTATTATTCAACCTCTTTTTGGCAATTTGAAGTTAACCTGTAATAAAATAAAATCGCGAAAATGTTGGAACGATTTTCATTACCTAAATCAGGCAAAATGATGTTTTATCAATGAAGGAAAGAAAAAAATCGTTGTGTTCCAACGATACTTCTGTTCAATTGATAACATTTCTTTTTGGTCGATTATGGCTATGAACATAACTGAAATACTTTTACGTATTCTCATTAGAAATTTACGACCACAATTTGCAAAAGAAAGGTTTTTGATAATAATAAAAATAACCATAAAAAATCAATGAAAAATAAGATTCTATTGAATTTTTCATTTTCATTATTATCAAAATGCCATTTTGCCAGATTCGGGTTGTAAATAAGAATCCTAAAAAATATTCACCGAATTTTAGCTTAAGGCGTTACCCCCACTTGTCGCGCAAAAAAAGGCCTTTTTCATGAATTTTTTAAAAGAAAACTACAAAACTTTTTTAATCGATCAATATACCATCTTAAAGAACACATCTCGAAGAACTTTCAGTAATTTTTTTATGGAAAAATATTACATTGTTTAGTGGCAAATGGCCGTCAATGAAATAATGTTTTTATATACACGGTTTGCGGTGACCAACATTGCGGCGAAGTGGGTCATCTGAAAAAAAAAATGCGTATGGATTTCGTCAAATATATGTATAAACTAGTCTTTAATCGAAGGATTTTAAAAAATATTCATTTTTCACAAAATGGCGGACAGTCAAAGTTAATGGTTCGATTTTAACGAAAAAAACGGCCGTTTTTTGGCTATAAAACGGCCATTTAAAAAAAAATCGAACGATTAAAGACTACATTTTTATGTATTAAATAAGCCTGCAAAATTTCAAGAAGATCGGTTCATTAGTGTTCGAGTAATCTCGGTCACCGACTTCAGAAATGCCATTTTGAGAAAAACGCGTTTAAAGTTTCCATTTCAGTTTACACGAAGAAAATTTTTTTTTTTTGTAAACTTACATAAAGTCATCTATTCCGGGCCCGTTTTTATAAATTCCAGTTTATTATATGAACGTTGTGAATGCCAGGTATACGACCCTTTTCGTCGAACAATGCATTGAAGGTCGGAGGAAGGGTCGGGCGCGCCAGACGGCAGACTAGCCGGTCGTTTACACAACGGATTCTTCTCTTTCAACGCTCATATCTCATTCAATTTTGTTCGGATCGACTTGAAATTTTCAGGACATATTCTCAAATACTTATACTTCAAAAAAATGCAATAAAAGAAAATCGATTTTTTCAAAATCGCAAGTGGGGGTAACCCCTTAACTCAGTCAAAGGAAATTTCAGAAAATAAATATTTCGGTTGCATTCCACGTTGCAAACTGCAACGTCATCGGAATGCGATGGAAATTAATATACTGCTTGCAATGCTCTAAATTCTTCAGGCAGAGTTCGCGCACATAAATCCTAAACCATTTTTCAAATACTCCTTTAAAGTTCTACGATTATAGATCTGCAAAAAATATTTTGTATAACAATGGAGAATAAGGAAATGAAAATATACGAAAGAACTTTCGTTGCATTCCAGCGATGCAAACTTCAACGTCATAAATTAATTTCGTAATTTACCCGGTGGAATGTTGCTTGCCCGTTAATTCGAACAATTGAAACTGAAATAGTCCATATGTGCAGAAGGAGCGTGGTATACTTATCGGTAGCGTCGGTATATCACACTTTGGATCGTTCCCCTCGTCACGAAGATCGGAAACCGAAGTAGAAAGCATGTCGGTTGCCGACTCTACATACAGTCGTTTCCTAATTTGGCATAAATCATACGATACACACAGAAAAGCATACAGCTATATAGATACATACACATCTCCATAGCTGGTAGTTATTTCAAGGACATACATTTCGATAGCTGGTATTTCCAGGGAACCGGCTCAAAAAAGGATTGAGAACAGGATGTAGGATATGGACAATGTAACAGAATGCTCCGATGACTTCGATTTTCCATCTTTCATTGTGTGTATCGCCGGTCGCAGCTTCACCTGGCATGCGAAATTCTTAGGAAATTCAAATACGAATGTGATTTACTCCTTACAGTGACAGAAAAATTCTATTGATATTAACTAGATGCGTCTGTTTGATTTTTTATTAATTTTAATCAACTAGATTTTTCGTGAAACCAAATTTTTCCTATTGCATTCCATTATTGGAATTATTTCTCTCAAATATGTTTATTTATTGAAATCAAGATCTATTTAATATCGTCTAATAACTAAATTTTTTATTTATTCCTAATGAATCCGTCCCATGTAGAGGTTGCCATGAGTTGCCCAATGTTACGATCTGGCCAATATTGGGACCATCGTATAAGCCAACAAAATAAAAAATAATATTGGCCCATTACTGTTCCGCTCTGAACTGAAAACTGGCACAATATCGGCCCATCTTTAAAGCCTGTCCTGGCCCATCTTTAAAAACTAATAAACAGCCGTGATGGTTGAACTATATTTGCCAATTTAAAACTGGTAATGCTAAAATACGAGCAATTATTGGCCCATTATTGTCCCGTTATAAATTGAGAACCGGCACAATATCGGCGCATTACTAACGATTATCCTGGCCCATCTTTCAAAACCAATAAACAGCAGTGATAGTTAAACTAAATTTGCCAATCCTAAAGCTGGCAATCCTAAAATACTGGCTATTACATTGGCTCATTATTGTCTCGTTCTAAATTGAAAACCGACACAATATCGGCTCATAGTTAAAACCTATCATGCCCCATCTTTTAAATTCATTAAACAGTCATGATAGATAAACAATATTTGCCACTTTTTAAACTGGTGATTCTGAAGTACTGCCAATTACATTGGCCCATTATTGTTCCGTTATAAATTGAGAACTGGCACAATATCAGCCTATTACTAAAACCTATCCGGGCCCATCTGTTAAAACCAATAAACAGCCGTGATAGTTTATCGAAAATTGCCAATTTTAAAACTGGCAATGCTAAAATACTGGAAATTACATTTAATTAATCTAAGCCCTTTATTGGCTAAGTGGGTCAGACCATACCTGCTTTTATTTTATTTAAACCTTTGGTCATTCATTATCTGTATATTGTGCCAGATTAGGCAAATAACTGGCACGTCATATATTAATCGTCTATATTTTGTAGTTCAGTTTTTGTAATCAAGTCTTGGCCTATTATTGGCATTTGTAAATAACCAACATAAGTAAGTAAAATATGCCAATTTTGAAACCTGTCATATACGCAAATCCCAATTTATTTCAAGGTCATTCCATGAAATGTGTATCCATAAGGACCAATCTGGGGCCAATCTCGGCCCGATATAGGTTGAATATTTATCACGCACCCAAACAAACCCAAACAAACTCACGGCCCAATATTCTAGATAGACCAACTGTGACGGCCCATCATAGAGCCAGTGGTCAATTTCTACATAGGCCTTTTAAGAGGGCCCACATAGGGCCAAGTGCAATCACCAACATTGGCGCTACAATGAATTAAATCATTGGCCCAATAATTGTTGGCTTTGTTGGCCGATATCGGGCCGTTCTTATCATTTCTACAAAGGCACCTCATTGGTAAATACTCACAGCCCAATATTCTAGAAAGGCTAACTGTGAAGGCCCGTCCCAGGCCCAACGGTCAATCTCTACATGGGGTGATTCAGTTTCATCTGCTCAGAAAACAATTCAGTTGAATCCACTAAATGTATCTATTTAATTTTTTTAATTCAAATTAAATATAATTTTCGTCGATTCAAACATTTTTCGGTTTGATTGAATTAATGGTCCGTTTTTATTGCAACAAATACTTATTTGAACCAAGCTATTGACCAACGTTTCTTTTGGTGGGTGGGGAGGGGGGGGGGAGAGTTATATAAGTTATGTTTGAAAAATCTCTAGCATGATATTTGATGAATCTCTAATTATCACAATGCCATTAACTAGTTTTTATAGTTGGTATGAAACGACAAATAATTATAGGAATTCATTTGGTGTCTTATGCCATTTCTGCGACTAAGATGCTACAAACACTGGGTAGTGTAGAGTAGCGTGCGCAGCCATAGGCAAGTTGTAGGTTCGAGTCCATGTGTATGTCCATTATTTTCTTCGGAAAATAATCACTTCAGAAGGTCAGGGAATGACGAATTATGATACAAAATCGTTGTAGAAAAACTCCAAATTAAGTAATTCATTTTGTTTTGTACTTATAAAATATTCTATGCATATAGTACACTTGGATTTGCAGTGTATAATTAAACAAAAAGCGATTTATTCAAATCAAATATTTATTTATTTGATTCGGGTGTATTTAATATTTAACAAGAATGGCTGGAACAAATAAAAATATACATTTGAAACAAATAGGGTAGTAGTGGGGAGGCACCATATATAGGATACTTTTGTTTGAAATTGAACGAAAAGTGAACAATTGCTAGGACCTTGAAATTTTACGATTTTAGCATCTTCATGTCATGTACAAGATGCTAATAATTATTTTACACATTACATTTGAATATTTTGAGTTATATTATGTTGTACAAAAAATGACAGAAACCATGGTGTTTAAGGGAGACTTTGTCCTTGGAGGGCAATATTTCAGGTGTTTACATTTTATTTTTTTTAAAGCAAACAAGTAAAGCTTTTTGAGTGCGGTTTTTTTCTTGCTTTTATTCATGATATACAGAACGTTAAAAAATTAAAAAAAAAAAAAAACCAAAATGACGGCCGTTGCAGCTCCGCGAAAACAGGTCATCAAATCGCGGGAGGTAAACGGCTGACATCACTGCCCCCTCTTTGTTGATCTGAAACACAAATTCAAAGCATATTATCAATCTGTGACCCTTTGGTCATGGAATGACGGATGGGGTTTTCGTATAGTACAAATTTCGGAAAATGGCGGCAATTAAAAAAAATCGATTTTTCGCGTTTTTTTCGCATAAAAAGATAAATAGTAAATGCAAAAATGTATCTATCGAAAAAACGATCCGTCATTCCGGGAAGACATATTTTCTGAGTATGCTCTAAGTAAAATAAACGCTATAGTTCATAAAAAATACCAAAAAAATCACTTGGAATTACCTCAATGAAAACAACACTTGTTAAAACGAAAAATATTTTTTCACACCGGCGATAAGTAACATCAGTTCACTGTTGCGCCATTATTGTTGCTAGGAAACCAAAAGTTTTGCAGCGGCAACATCTTACGATTAGTTATTAGTGTATAAAATAATAAACAGATGTCGCTGTAGGAAGGCTCGAGATAGTCCACTATCCGATATTAAGCACCTATCCGATATATGGTGCTTCACCCCTAGAAGGCTGTGAGACAAGGAAAAAACCCATTTGATTTAAATAGATCTTATTTAAATTATTTTTTTTTCTTGCCAGTGTATACTAATACGTACCAACGAGAAGTACCGGAAGTATGTGGGGTGCCTGACAAATCGAGAAAAACATTGTAGATAGAATAGAGCTATTGCGATTGGTGAATATATCGTCCCACTTGCCAACATCATTCAGATTCAAATTGAACGAATAATTGAGTCTCGAGTGGGGGAGCGCAAGGGATATCTATAGACAGAAGAGAGAGAGAGAGAGAGAGAGAGAGAGAGAGAGAGAGAGAGAGAGAGAGAGAGAGAGAGAGAGAGAGAGAGAGAGAGAGAGAGACGTGATCGATTAGTCAGAGCTGCACAGAGCAGACTATATTTCCTCTCTACGAACTTTCCATGTTCCATTTCCCGGCTCGAAATTAAGGGGTCTTCTCACTTGAGACGCTAAAAAAGGCTATTTTCATGAATTATTTTGATAGGTTTATATTATAGATATTGATATAAAAGTTGTTACACTTAATAAATACATTTAAAAAAAAATTGTATGTATTTATGTAATCCAAACAAACTTCAAACGCGTTTTTCTCGAAACAACGTTTTTCGACGGCTTGATGATAAAATCTTCGAAACTACTGAACCGATCCTTATGACATGTTAACCACATATTTACAACTATAGCTGTAACGCGTATCAAGGATTTTTTAAAATTTTGATATTTACTATTTTTTTGTGCCAAAAACGGTGAAAACAACACGTTTATTTTTCAAAAATGTCCGCCATTTTGTTATTTTTGCATAAGTACATTAAA